>JAEAOA010002057.1:0-424884 GCA_016746295.1 Potamilus streckersoni
TATCACTACTTTAAGAGATGCCTTGAATCTTGATCAGAGAGGAAGAGAGAGAGAAGAAAGTTCGGCCCTCTTAAAGATAAGGTGTCACTTATAATGGTGTAGATAAGACTACAACTTTTGTTGTTTTTTTTTTTTGGGGGGGGAAGCTCTGGCAAAAAGAGGTAGCGGAGATTGCTGTAAAACATAAACAGACTCTCTCTGATCTAGAAATGACAAGTTCTATTGATATATAAACTACATTCTAAAGATACAACTTATAAAAGTCTTTATATTGAAAAATACATAAAATACATATTAGAATACATATTAAATAATTTTCTTATGACCTACCACTTAATATGCTTGTAAAGTTTTCTGCATTTTAGAATACAATACAAGCGATTATATTGCTTGTATTCAGAGAGCCTAAAAATCAATCGTTGCGATTGATGCCATAGTCATTTTTTAAATGAAATGTATTTTATTTCATTTAATTTAGAATAACGACCTGGAAAAGATCAGTGAACATTATACTTTATTATCTAAAGAATATTTTTATTTGCAACAAAATTTTAACATGAAGCTAGTAGTAAATTCATACAAATACAAATACCACATTTATTCTGATATCTCATTTTTTATTTATTTATTTATTTATTTATTTATTTGTCAATTCTTTTAGAAATGAAATAAGTCTGTTTTAAAATAGGGGCTCCAAACCTCATTATACAAATCTGTCAAATAACACAGACATATTTTTTGCATATGTTCCAACTTGTGTGGCCCATACAACCTTTGTTCTGCGTTGATGGATAATGATAGAACTATGTATTAAAAAAATACTATTGCACCATTTTAGCGACTCACTTAATCTTATGTAAATATAAATCAGTATTTAACTATAACTGGATTTTGCAATTCGTTAATTGAAATTGTCTTCAGTTATTAATAAACAAAATTAAAGTATCATAGGTAAATAAATTTTAGTGTAAGTCGCTGTAAAGAACTTCGTCAGGTTTTAATAAATGGAATTGAAAGAAAATTGGTAAAGGAAATAAGAGAATTGTTTTAATGTGGTAAGTTTCGCTTAGAGTTGAACTATAATTTTAAGATAAAAACTCATATTGATGTCGTGGAAGAGTTAATGAATATACGCTGAAATCAAGATTACAATTTAGGAAATTATCACCTTGATGTGAAAGTAAACTTAGCCCAACATGTACTAGACAGAGTTAAATCATCGTCTCTCCAGATGGTAAAATTATCACTCTAATAGACAAATTCTTCTTTAATTAATTATAAAATGAGGAATTGGAATGATTCAATAACTTTACATTCAAAGGAATGAAAGACAAAATGAAAGAAAACTATTTTTGCTTACCATTTGCGTACGGAGTTATTAGAAATGTCCCGATTACGAAACAAATCAACCCTAGCATCATGGTGAGTGGCACTTTTTAGCGGAGGATTGCTATTCGGCAATTCATACAGGGCCGACTGGTATCGATTAACAAAGGTGGTTATATAGTTGCGATGGAAGAGGCAATTTGTCTTATTTATACATATTTGGTGCAAGGAAAAAATACTATTCACTATCCAACCAAAGAAACTAATTTTTTCAAATATCGTTAATCTGTCATATCTGTCATAGTCTATCAATGTCAGTTTAAACTCATTTCACTTAATGCATTATTATTCCAGAGATACTTTCATGAATAAATTAGATTGATGTTTAATTCCTTCAACACTGGTCGTCTCTTTCCAATGATGGAGATTGTATCATCTACAAATTAAAAAATAAAATAAAATACATACATTGATGTAATCAAGTAACCATAGGACTTTTATGTCCGACTTGAGCAGTAGTATGCTTACTTTACAGATCATTGAATAGACGGTTTACAGTAGCATTCAAATATTTGTTGACATTTTGATTCATGGATGCAAGTTATTTTCAAACATATAATTTAGTTTTATCGATATTGAAACGCATTTGCTGCGCAGTAAATATGCATAAGCTTATTAGCATTTACAAGATGACATTTACCAGTGAAAATTATTCGTCTTTAAAAGTTAAGTGCTTTGAGAATGTTTAATCAAAAGATATTCATTGTTGATTTATTACTTCGATTGGACCGTACTCCGCATTATCCTTGTTCTATGTCTCACAAAAGCAATCATAATTTGTACACTTGTAAATGAATGAATAGAATGGAAATGAATATAACTATATTGCAGTCTCAGGTCAAACTATAGATATATGTGATTAAGTGTAAAAGAAATGTAATTACTAAAAGTTGTGACATAATTGAAAACATAGCGTCAAAAATATTTACTACATCCAAAAGTACGTTAATATTTGCATAATTTCAAAATACATTACGTTTCTATGAATTAACATATTTGCATTACTGTATGTTGATAAACCCGTTTTCCTTCTTCTCACACTAAAGTACACGTAAGTAGCATGGTGAGGGGATACAGGGACCATGGTAAAATAAATTACAACCCCGGGTAATATAGGGATACAATTAATAGATAAATATAGCACAGATGACATGACGTCACGGTTCTGGACACTGACAAGAAAGTAGCAAATAGCGTTACGTCATACAACCTGTTTCATTTTCTATACAAAGTTTTATGCCTTTGCGTTCGAGTTAAAGGATAGTAGCGTAATATTTACGATTTAATACTGACTAAAATATTTTGTTTAGGCAAACTGAAAATAAATATCCTTTCGAGGCATATGAAGTGGCCCTGACAAGGACCTTTGGGACCTTCTTGTATCTTCTCCAGTTCTTCCACCAATTCATGACTGTTTCAATGATTCCTTTCTTCTTTTATTTCTTTGGCTTCCAGTCAGGATGACACATAGCTCTATTTTATTCGATAGGTGTTGGGCAAAACAGGACGCTAAATGTTGTTCTTGCTCTGAACGTGGCCAATGTGTTCACTTCGTTTTTGTCATGGGATTCTGCTTTCACTATATCCTTCCTTTCCATTTCCATACATTCGCTATTGTTCAAAGAGGGATAAGAGTCTTCCATGGTTTCTAATAATCTAGAATGACTATTGATTTATATAGTATTATCGAATTCGGCATCAAGGGATGACCTTCGATATCTAGGTTAGAGCATCTGCAAAATGAACCTCTACACGCAGTTGACCAGAATTTATAGGATGGAAATGTCCCTCGTCACTGCCTTGCACTGGAGTGAAATCAAAGGACCACAAAGTGTAACCTCCTATATAATCTTTGTACGAAATACCGTGGTCGGTGTTGGTTCCTAGTTGTCTTATTAGGGACAATTACGATCTCAAGTAATTCCTCTGGGAAACGTTAGGTTCCAAGGATCTGGTACACAAAGTCTTGCCATCTCGACTGACTTCGATCTTGGACACTCTGTAGAGCTTACACTGGAACGGATTGGCAGTAAAGGCTCCTTTGAGGGTTGCATTGCTGACAATACCAAGGATTAAACGTTTGAGTAACTGTCCTTGGAACAGGATTGTATTTGTCTGTTTTAAGTGGAACATATGATCTTAGATCTTGGATAGGAGTCCAGCTCCAGTGGTGAATGTTTTCACTTTTACACGTCGTCTCGGATACTTGGCGGTCGTTCAACTCAAGGTGTGATAGATGTAGTTTACCGTTTTAGGTAACACGTCTACGTCTACGTAAAGTCTGGCTTCTTGTATGATGGTTTTGTACTCGTTGGCATGAGCCATCGTATGAAAAGCGACATTGCTGCGATTGAGTCTCAGGCGAATGTCCGCACAGTTGAGCAATAACTTGTCTTGCAACCACATGCTCAAATGTAAGCGATTCATCAGTTCTAAGCTACGATTTTGCAGAATTTTCCTTCGATAATTGTTAAAACCCACATTGTCAGGATCATAACGGGCTGTCCGAGCTGTATAATTAAATGTTTCCTCACCTGAGGTGATGGGTTTCCATACCACACAAGCATACAGATGTGTGTTACTGACCTCTTTTCTGTATGTCAAGAGACTTTCTAGGAACCCTCGGTAAGGGTAAGTATCCGGTTGTTATTCAAGTACAAATCCACTTCGCAAAACAAAGAATGCATGCAATTGTTGACGGGAACTATTCTGGCATCGGCTCCCGGATTGGTGTTGCTAGTTTGGATCACTTTCAGTTTCGGACACAATTAAGTGCTATTCGGAACGATGTAATCTCAGGTTGTCCTTTGATTTCAAACTCGAATGGAAGCGGAATCCGTCAAAGAGGAGACGGGATGAAATTCGACCCATTGGGATTCTTGCATCGTCATCATAGCAGGTGGCATGGCAAAAGGATCCAGTTCCGACTTGGAACATGCACAAATCTCTCGGTGAATATTTTCTTTGCAATTTAATAATCAAAAGCATTTAACTTTCGGACAGTTTTTCTTTCCTTAGTATTTGTAGCTCTGAATGTGTGAGATCCACTCAAGGTTTCATTTCGTCGTCTTTCTCTCCCTTGTGCTTGCTATGGCGTCAGGGAAACAGGAATGTCTGACTCAGCAGCCATTGTGACATCTAAAGGAGTTTCTCGCTGGCCCAAAATGTATTTGTCTGTTTTAGGTGAAACAATTTTAATTTCTCTCAAGAAAGTTTCTTTGGAGTTTTGTTTGTCGATGATGACATTTTGCAAAAAAAAAAGTCTTTACTTTGTGTCAACGCGGAATCATTCTGGGCGTGCAATGCCCGTGTCACCATCGGTTTCAACACGGGAGCCACTGTACGAAAGGCTGGTTTAAGCATATCTCCTAAACCATGTCTTCGAGGTCGAGTGCCTCTTTGGTACACAGGCTACATGACGTACAAAAGCTTAGAGTACTAGTTTTCGAAAATGGGATTTCGCTGTGACTTTCCTTTTCGCGAATGAAATATATTTTCCCAGATCTCTTTTCATATCAATGTTGACATTGTCGAAATACGACTTACTGACGAGCAAATAGTGAGGATATAAAAATTCGGTGTGAACTTGATAGGTGTTTTCAAGTCCTCCTCAACAACCGTGGAAGAATATATCTTGAAAAGGATTTACGCGCAGTAACGGTACGGAGGTGTGTTTCACCACGTTGTACTCCACCACGTCAGAGAACACAAAGATAATATTTAGTACTTGGTTTATTTCTGCAAGGAATAAAACATATTTGGCAAAATCCTGGTTGCCATAAACGGCTGGTATTTCGTTTTTAATCTTGACCAACTTGAGATCTCCACCCAAATTCCATATAATTCAGGACAAATTGCAATGGCCAATACTTTGTCCTAAAATTTGATTAGTAAACAATGAGCTATTTTGTGATACTCAAGGTTGACAATTCTTCAGGATGTCTCCAAGGCTTTACTAAACATGAAATTAAACCTGTCAGCAATAGTGTTCACCAAATGTTGACCACTGAAATAATAGCCCACAGGAATTTTCAACAGATAATTGGTTCGTTCAGTTTTAGGGTCTTGTGATTTCATAAAGTCAGCTATACTACTACGTTCATCCATGGCTTGTTACACTTGCTCGTCACAAACTACTACCGTCAAGGTGTTTCGATTTTCAACGATGTTTTTAATTTGTGTAGTGTGAATCATTTCCTCCAAAGCCACTTCCCAAGGAGCTTTCTGATTCAATTCGATGACCTGACGTAATCTGGCCGTGTAACAGCAAATAGTGGTATTGGGAAACAACTCCATAAAACTGTCACTGGGTAACGTTAAATAAAATTGTTTGTTCATAATTCTAGAGTGTTGGTGTTGAAGAGTCATTGGAAGTCATGGGAGTGTCTAAAAGAGGATGGTTAGGGTGACTGTTGAAACTAAAGTTGGACACAAGACTCCAGTTGTTGTTTTCTTTAGAGGATTGTTTCAGAGACGGATTAGGAAGAAAGTAACCAATGCAACTGTTAAGTAAAATGGTACACAATTGTTTGTCTCTTGTTGCAAAGTCAAATTGGCAATGACGGTACCGATGTCACATTACACCACATAGATTTGGCAGAAATAGACGATTTGGGTTAAGGCACACGTCCTCCACACCACACTCACAAGATTTGTTCTTGTAGCTCATGCAGAGAAGAACTGGAGAAGGAGTGGTCACTGTATTAGCTGAAGCTGTCTTGAAAGGCACTTCTTTTATAGTCGATTCATTTGAATCTCAAGCCGTTCAGCACAATGGATGAACTCTCACAGATCGAACCTTTGATTAGAGCTTTGCGAGGTGTCACACTAAAGTTTTCGACAGACAAGCCGACTCACTACTTTCCCTCCTTTCGAGAGAAGTGTCAAGATACTTGCTATATCTGTCAAAAGAAAGGGTATTGGGCTATAGAATGTCCCGATCATCAAATTACAAGACCTGCGTCAAAAGAAATAAAGATCAGGATAACTATTATCATTGTCAAGAGAAAGGACATTGGTCTTCAGAGTGCCATAAGAACCAATAGGAGCAGGAGGAAGAGGAAAAAGAAGAAAAAGAGGTGACCTCGATAAATGAAGAACACCAACACGTTTAGAAAGAGAAGACATAAATGAAAAGAAGACGAGAAAAAAGTGAGGAAAAAGAGGAGGAAAAACCTAAATCTGTGAATGTTTCCCAAGTGTTGTGTTATGTTGTGATATTGAATTGTAACGATTAGACTCAAAATACGTGTCTCTTGGTTTTCATTGCTTAGAATAATAAGGGTCTACACTTTGTAACAAGATGGCCTATTTGGGATTTCAGATTAACAACAAAACGCAGTTGATGGTAATAAAAATACAATATTTAATGATGTATGATTTAAATAATAAATGAAATATGATTGAAACGTGCGTGAATGGTCCAAATATCGAACACATTAACATAATTCGCGTGAACCTAATATTGCAGCAAGTACAAATACAAATATATGATATTACACGGTACAATGACAAAACGTACGAACTATTCACGGTATATCACAAAAAGAGAAGAATGAGTTTTTCACTACCGCAAAACAAAATAAAGTATTCACTCAAAATAGCGAACTGATATTTTACGCAAATAGTAAAACAAACATATTCACTCAAATTACTTGAATGATATTTTACTCACTCAAATTACTGAACTGATATTTAACTCAAATAGTAAAACTAATAAAGTTTTAACTCAGAATAGCGAACTGATAGTTTACCCTTAGATGCATGGCCGCCGTCCAAACAACTCCGTTGCCAGCTCCATCATCCGCTTCACCGTTGCTATGGCCAGCACCACAGTAGTCATGGTAAACATATACGTTATGCTCTTTAGCTGGTACCTCGCTCGTCAACCCTAACAACTATGGTCAACTCCACAGCTACCTTCAGCTCTGATTTTATGGATCAGCTTCGCAGATGCCACGGTCAGTTTTAATCACCATGGTTAGATATCATCATCAGCAGCTGACAATACATCTTATACTGTGTACTATGCTAAATACGGGTATATACCGTAACGTGTAATTACATTATATACGGTAAGTTATAAAAACATTACCAATTGTAGATTACTAAGCAATAAACAGATTTAGAAGTGAACCTATGAAATAAACGATTCATATAGCACTAAACGTTTCTGAACTAAATCTAACTTTGTAAAAGTTCTTACTTAGTTACAAGAAAAAATAGAAAATATTAGCATTCTACTATCCAGGTCGAAACAACAGAAATACGAAAACAAACGTAGTATTACAATACCTATAACGTGCGATGCATATAAGAAATAAATAAATAACTTACATTCCTATACAGCTGGATATATCCAGGGCAATATGTATACCTCCGACTGGCAAAACCTTACGTAATATGTCGATTTGATTGAACGAGTACATGTATTTAATAATTTTTTTAAAATATTCCTTGACACACTTACGCACTCACAACTCGATTTACCAAACAAAGGATTTTAAATTTTCATTGATTTTTGCAAATAGAATTTAATAGAAAGATGTCGAGGCCTTTAAAGAGTTAGTTAAATGGAACACCAGTAAGAAAGACATGTTGGAGAAAGGCGAAAAAGTTTGCAAAGAATTCAAAACATGATTGCTTATTCAATCGCAAAGATAATTACCAGCAGGTGAATTTTCTTACGTCATACAAATCACCAAGCGTAGATCGTCCAGTGGGTAGGAAGAACTTGTAGCATCAAGTTTCATCTCAAGTGAAAGTGCTGTGTTTGGTGGGAAGGAAATGCGCCATAGATGGTATCCCAGTAAACCAAGCAGTATTGCAGTTACGAGAATACATTTAATTGATAGGGGAACGTTAGTCGCAATGAATGTTTGTTCTTGTTTCTTTCTCTTTATTTGCTTGGGTTATTTTGTTAAACTGTCTAAATCTCAGATATCAACTCCTCTGGAATGACGAGTTTCACTTCAAACATAGTTTAACAGTGCTTTCTTGTATGTGATACAAAGTACAATAATTTATTCTCTGTAGAGTTTTTTTTAGTATCATCTATACATCCATATATAAATGTTGCAGAAAGATATTTTGGTAAATAAATTGCATTGTTCTTCTACGTGATCAAGATTTCAATGGTCATAGCATTATCGTTTTATTGGTATCATTCCATAACTCTAGCTGCTTATACAGTCTATGGGTTGGCTCTATGACGATATCCATCATATCGGAATAGCCATTGTCTATCATACGTCCTATTATAAAAGAATATTGAACAGTGGATCGACAACCTTTATATTAAGTGGTTACTAATTAGTGCCAATTGTGTCTGCATTGAAAGATAAACTTCAAGTTCAGTCTGGGATACTTTAGATTACGTTAGGTACCGATTTATTTACTGTTATGTATAGTATTCTCTCTCTCTCTCTCTCTCTCTCTCTCTCTCTCTCTCTCTCTCTCTCTCTCTCTCTCTCTCTCTCTCTCTCTCTCTCTCTCTCTCAAATCTCATGACCATTCTACCTAATTTGTATATCACCACATTGTTTATAATTTTATTTGCCTCAAACTCAAGAAAACAAAATAAACTACCAGGTAATGATACAACGATGTCTGCTCAGTATTAGTACTTCCTCTGCGTGTGAGTTATAATACAGGAATGTGTTTAATGGAGATACTGGACTCTAATAGGCATCTCGCCATACCTCTTAGGAGTTATGCGTATTCAGCACGTCTATATCTTGGTCGCATGTCGTACTAAAAGGACCAGAAAGGATATCTAAGCCTTTCGTAACAAAGTAATGTGTCGCTTTGTACACGATTAAAGCATACTGTAATCATCATATAAGGAAACACTCATGACAGTTGAAGTGATAATTTATTCTTGTTGTACGTGTCCATATGATGATAGGTGGAACACTTTAATTTCAGACTGATTTTGTTCCCGTTTTGTTTAGTATTGAAATCATCGTAATTACAATCTCCACTAGCTGAATCGGCTTAATTAAGACGATAAATCGGGATATTATAAGACAACTTTAACCATGTACTTATGCTAATTTAAAAATCGAAATGATAAAAACGACGGTGTTCAATAGTATTCATAGACCAATCTCGGAAAACAAAATTGTTGCAAAATCAGTGCCAAGGCAAGATTAACAGAAAATGGACAAATGTAAACATAGAGCACAATAAAGCAAATTAATGACTGTGCAAATTTGAAAATATAGAGAACACACATAAGTGGAGATACATAAAAAAGGAATACTTTCATAAATGTTTCACAAAAATGAGAGACGAACAAAGAACATTACAAAGAGAAATTCATACAAAGATAAAACAATAGTAAACGTAAATAATGTTACACTTGACTCGAAATAAAAGCACAGGAAACATTAAGTCTAACAAAACATATAAATTACTGATATCTGGCTTGTTGATATTTATACAAGGTGGTTAATCTTCTTAAATTCCAAAGGTGCGTAAGCATCATGTCATTCCATGTGCCTCGGTTGATGACTGAAACATGATGAGCATGTAGAATGTTTTCATAGTCGAACTTTCGTTAAATAAGGGCCAGTGACGACATCTTAAGACATGATTGACTGCAATGTAAGAAAGAAAGTCGGATATCATTCATAATGGTTAACATTGAAAGTAATTAATTGTGCACAGCGTGGCATAGACTATTTTCCCTGCAGAATTTTATTGTATATTAAACAACAAATTCCTTAAAGGTTTACAAATATGTAGCGGGTAGTCATCTTACTGGTAATTCTCTTATTCAAAAGAGTTCGATTGTGCATTAGGTTTTCCATTGGAGATCACGATTGCATTAAGGCAGATTGGAGCAAGCATAGTTTAAGTAACACAAATTCCGTGAAACATCTACTACCAATAATTTTTATGTCGTTAGCATTCATTTTGTAATATAAATATCACAGCTTTTCGTTGAACATCACAGTGTAATTTATAACATTTCAAAATGTTTTGGAGATTTGACAGCTCTGCCATTTGTGCATATGTTTTACGTCTGAGTTGCAATTTCCTCATTCAAATTTTACAACCCTTTCCATCAAAATTGTGCATCTTTTTATTTGCGTTGATTGTGACGCACATTGTAGTGTTAGGGAAATGGATATTCAACTCCTTTTTCCCAACATGACATATTTGTTTCTTTGGTATCTTAGCGAAATAGAAATAACCGACAATGTTCATGACTGTTAATTTTTAAAATGCTCGGTGGCTTGTATGAATAATATTATGTTTAAGAGTAGTATCTTGTTAATGTTGATAAAAATCCTGACTCACCAGAGAGTTAAATTGAGTCGAAGGACAAGGGTAATGTGCTGAACAAGTATGTTCTTTTCAAACAGGAATAAAATAATGAAAATTGGGAACTGAATGTGGACTTATTGTGTGAAATAATTCAATCTCTATTGACTCTTTACATGTATTTTTGTTTCATTCGATGTGGGATGTGGTTGTGATTAAAGCAAGACGACAAGTTACAATAACTCCTCACTCAATTGCTTCATGCAAATGCCTTATAATTAACACGAATGCTCAGTGACCTCAGCATCTACACATTTGGAACTTGTCTCTGAAAACTTGTATTTATCCAGAACCTTGACACCTAAATCAAAATATACGCACTTTACAATATTATATAAACTTACTGGAAATACAACATATGTAACTAAAATTGGCCTCAGATCCATCCATATCCAGTTAACTCCATGTTTATAACCTATGTTACTAACATTATATTATAGTATTGCTCAAATTGTAAATAGTCAAAACAATATGATTTCAAAAATTTGCACAACTTAGAAGTTCATTTCCGTTACATGTATTACATTGAACATCTAGCATGAAGTGTCAAACTAGACTGGTTGTGTCTGTGTGTAAGAGAGCTGGAGACAAACAAAGAGTGATATATATATATATATATATATATATATATATATATATATATATATATATATATATATATATATATATATGTATATATATATATATATATATATATATATATATATATATATATATATATATATATATATATATATATATATATGTATATATATATATATATATATATATATATATATATATATATATATATATATATATATATATATATATATATATATATATATATATATATATATATATATATATATATATATATATATATATATACAGAGTAATAGAGGGTTGTCAAGGTTGGTAGTACTATGCTCATATACAATCTATTCAAAATAAAATGGCAATACTTATACTATATCTAGGTCATAATCAATTCAAGGAAGCTTCAGTGATACAATTTGCTATAATAGTATCATAATTGAGTACATAACAGTGTTGTGGGGGGGGGCTAATCTTGCTAATTCAACAGCGATTCGACATTTTACGCAAACACTGTAGCTGGAGATTTGGATCGATGAAACTATACTTTTGTTTTTATATTTTGAAAAATTCTGGAAGTTTCGTGTGAGTATACATTGTTCATACCATATGTTAATCATATATAGTAGGAAGAAATATTTAAATCGAGATAAACTACATCGACATTAGGCAGTATTATTTATGTGAATTGCTCTACCGTTGATGTGAGTATATATTATACAACGTGTCTGTGAAAGGCCAAAATATAACCTGGATACTTGTAACATATGATTTATTGAAATATACCAAGGTTTAAGTGTTTATTCTTTCGTCAAGAGTTGGTTAGCTTATTATAAAAATATGCGTGTTTTGTCACTACATTAGGTCCTAATATATCTGTACACTAACTCATAGTGAAGACAACAAAAGGACGTTTTGTTAATTTAAAATAATCGTTCTTATAATACAAATCACGTGCAAGAGGATCTATATTTACACTAGCATGTAATTATGTTAGAATGTTAAACAAAATTATTTTTTTGTAGAGAACGCTGAAAGGTATGGATTTTCTTTAAAATACAACAAATATCATTCTTTGTTTTGAAATTTAAAGAAATCAATATAACTAACAAGGAACAAAACAAAAAATATTTTTAATTATTTTTTATTTTATAAAACAAGCATGGCAAGTTTCATTAATCTTATTTATTTAATATTTAATATTTTTATATATTTTGTCATCATTATTTATAAATATTTAATTGCAGGAAATACGCTTTTGAAAGCAATGAAATATATTACATATGCAAATAATGAAACCATGGAAAATATATTTAAATACCCTGGCAGGATCTATACCTTATAGCTGAAATCACGCGATGTTTATATCAGGTATATGAATCAATTACGAAATTCCGGAAAGAAGGAATAGGTAAATTTCGACACGGACGGAAAAATTCGGTATCTCAAAAATGATTTTTATGGTTTATAAACATTCTCGAGTGATGAATAATTCAAGTAATTATGGTTGAACACCTTCATTTGTGATTTGTATGCTTCTATCATAAAGCACATACAGGTCGAGTATATAAAGTGTTGCTGTTCTTGACATTTACATGCAAAACCACTCATATTCTGTCATCAATAGATAACCCCGGTCGCTGGACCGTAAACGACTAATTTTGTTAACAATTTGCTCCTGTTACTTAGACCGAACTATGTATCAGTACTTTATCTAACACTGACTGTATAACCACTAATATTTGTTGAATTTATAAATCGTGTAAGGGATACGATGCCCTGTCGTAATCATTCTAAAAATAAACAGACATTTAAAATTACTAAATAAGCTGGTTTAGACTGCTGGATAGAAATCATAAGAATGAAAGATCTAATATTTACATCTGTTGTGATAGGGTGTGTGCGACAAGTATATGCACTTTTATACGTTTGGTGTTTAAAAGTAGATTAATATACAGTGGCTAATATACCCAAATGTGTCAGTGTTTTTATTTTAAACTGCACTTACCTGACTAAAATCTTAGATATGATTCTGAGGTGGATGGAGGGAATTATAAATTTATAATTGTAATATCGCGAATGTGTTTAATGAAATTACATAGTGCGCTAATTGTAAAAACTTTTTTCTATCTTGTTCTTAAAGCGTCTAAGGATAAACAAAATGGTTTAAACTGCAATAAAATAATTGAAATAAAGTTTTGAATTGTATCTCCTTTGCATTAAGCAATGTAGAATGAATGGTTAACTCAGGAATCGAGATATATTTAAAATAAAAAAGTTCACCTAAAAGATATAAAATTGAAATCTGAACGGTGAAAATAAAAGCAATAGCAAAGTTGATCCCGTTCGATAGGGAGTATTTCTGCAAATGAATTTATGTGGACATAACTTTAGGCCATTTATTATATAATTGAGAGGTCCAACATTAAATCTGTAGACAATATTGACAGACGTATTAAATGAAATGGATTGGCGACGAAGCGCTTTATGTAAGGTATTGGAGCTGTACCAAGCACCATCTCAATTCACAGTAAGAAAGGTCAATGAGTCCTGCCTTTTGGGGCTGTCAGAAAAATCGAAGGGTCCAGTGACGATTGTTCCGAAAGATTTAGAAATCAGAAAGGCGTCTTTTAAAGTATGCGACGAATTTTAGAAGTTAACTATTTATTGCACGTACTATATGTATGTGTGTGTATTTCATGACATAAATCAAAACGAAGAATTCTATAGGTGTTGAACAAATATTACAACAGGTAAAATGTTTACTTCTGCTTTTAATACTTGCCCTGTCTACAACTAATCGTAGTGAATGAAAAAAGAAAATGTAAAAACAGTTATAAGAAAAACACTGAAGATTTATTATATTGAAATTCGGTTAAAGTAATAATCAGAAGTTTTACGATCTTGTAAGGTATGCTCTTTTTTACCTATAAGAGTTATTAGTAGAACCATTCAGCAGGAAGCTAATTTTAGGTAAGTACAATTTCACCCCATAACAAACCCTTATAATTTATTAAAGAGAATTTAACGAAATAATGTAATGTAACGTTTTTTTCGACAGTTTGATTACCATAAATTGACTGGAAACATATATAAGGTGAATATTTGACAGGATACTGTATATATTTTAGACGTATATCAATAAAGAGATCATAAGAATCCCTTATATGGACTTGCCCGAATGGATTTGAAAATATTTTTCGAAAAACGTAAATATCAAGACTGTAGATTTTTATTTGGTTTTGCTGTGGAGTTTGAGTTAAACATCGCAACATGGAGTCAACATATAGATAAAACATCAAAATACAAATTATGTATATTCAGAGATTGGTTTAAACGATTTCCAGTAAAGATTGACATATGATAAGATGTGTTTAATAGAGCTGAACAAACCTGTTAGAACAGTTTAAATAGAGCTCCAAATACTCGTAAATTACAGTACGGTGGTCCTAATGACATTAGAGTTGAAGAGCATAATTAGTTATGTTACATTTTGCTCATCTCTCCAATAAAACTATATAAAAAACGAAAATTTGGTTCTGTAAAATAAATATTATTTTGTCATTACTACAGAAAATAATATTACAACACAAATTTCTTTGTTATAGAAAACTCGACAAACAAAATGTCAGAGGAAAACTCCTTTGTAAAATTTAATTTTTGTACCCTATTTATTGCGATTACTAAACCGAAGTTTAAATTTGTCCACAATATGTACCTTGCATGTTTAAACGTCTGCCGATCACTCTTCATCTGAAACTGAAGTCAGCGGCGTACCATCGCCACACGGAAAAAAGTGTCAGTTTGTCTGAGACAAAAATAGTGTTAGTTGATATATATATATATATATATATATATATATATATATATATATATATATATATATATATATATATATATATATATATACATGATGCTCAATAACACAAAACAAAGTTTGTGATGGAGCGGCAATTCGAGACAATTATTACTTAATATTTAAATTTAGATGTTAATCACAAAGAATGTTAAATACCTTAAATCCATACCATGGCAGGTAATAACATCTATTTGTTCATCAAGACACTTGCAATACACTAATTAGGGTAACTATTATTCCAAACAAAGCGGATATATTTAAAATCTGAGTAGAATAAGTTGTATTATTGTGTTGTCTAGTAGTTCATTAGTACGCAGCTTCATTTATTCAAAATATTTATTCGCTTAAAATACAAAGTGCTCATCAAATATACCATTATCAGAAAAATTTCTATCAAAGTTTAGTGAAATTTCAAAAAAGGATATACTCTTTGATTTAATTATTGCAATCCAACGAAGGACATAACTATTATTATGAAGAAAAGAATGGATATCACACTTTCAACACTGGATTTAATTTCAATTACCACTACATTTTACCCATATCTTAAATTATTAGGTTGCTTCTGTAATTATAAAAGCATTTGGGATTTCATTCATAATACGGTAATTTTCTTTTTACATTTCACCGTTATTTGTTAATTTTCACAAACCTTGTTGCTTCCCACTCTTTTCTATTATTTATTTTCAGATCATCAAGTTGTAAGAGAAAAGTCGATGATCATCATTGGGAGATGAATGTCTCTAAAATATTCAGAAAACATTGTTTTAAAATTTAGATTACTATTTCGCACTTTATAAATCGTAAGTGAAATTAACAAATTTCTGCTACATCATCTAAAGTGGACAACTTCATCTCACATTATGCCCAGGAACAGATAGTAACAACAGCTAGTACAAAAGTAACAACTATTCTACGTGTCAGAAAATATAATATTTCTTAAGCAAGGACTTTTTTATCAAAGCGGGAAATAAAAGATAATTTGGGTGAAAGTGTTTTGGGTTTTATTAGTTGGTCTCCATCTGGTCCTACGCTAAAAGGCATTGAACTGAAATAAAAACACAAGAATGAAAATGAGTTAAGATAGCTCAAGCTTCAAGAAGAACAAATGAATTAAGATAAAGAAAGCACGCACACACATATATAAATAAATTTGATAATATTTATCAGAAATCCTTACATATTTCTACTTGCAAATATTGTAAGAAGAACGGGCACATTATTTCCGATTGCTACAATTTAAAAAATAAGCAACATAATCAAGACATACCTATTCCAAATGTTCTTATTTTTAAGATGCAAGAGCAAAGTGGTTTATGGAAAGCAATGCATTTGTTTGGTCAGAAAAACTTAGTCTAATTTTATTTTCTATGTCAATTATGATTGATCTTGCCAACTGAATTTATATTAATGTCTTAAGGGGCGTATGCGAGTCTTTTTGTCAGGTAATATGCTTTATCTGAGAAGTCTTCTTTTAAAGGGCGTATTTTCATTTAGTATAGTGCAGCTTTCTTAATACTCGTCTCTGTTGTATATAGTTGTCTTCATATTTAGTCTCAGGAAAGATGACAATGATATATAGATGCATAATACAAATATTTAGCAGCATGGCATTGAATGGAAGGCTGTGTAAAACTGAATTGCATTTATTGTGTAAGCGTATACAATTTGTAATATCATCATCTAGGTTACAGTCAAGCAAGGAACTGTTTCCCAATGCTCAGTGACAACTCAAAATCTTAATCCAAAAAGAAAGCAACATAGCTCTAATATGTCGTTGTCGTTGTTGGGCTCAACGCCATTTTTCAGCACACGATAGGCTATTCATGGCAGCCAGTATTAATGGTGGAGGAAGAAACCGGGAAATCACCGGAAAGAACCATCGACCCACGAGAAGCTACTGGCAAGCTTTCTCACATGTCCACATTCGCCAAATCCTAGACTCGAACCCACGCAGACAGAGGTGAGATGGCAGTGATCCGTAACGGACAGCGCTTTAGACCACTTGGCCACTCAGGGCCCCTAGCTCTAATATATATATATATATATATATATATATATATATATATATATATATATATATATATATATATATATATATATAATTTGGTACAATTTTAACAAAGACAATGTTAAATATTATCATCAATGAAGATATAATTACTGAAATAATATATAATATATAACTATACAAAGATAACCGGGTTGAATTACGAATTTAAAACATAACACTTTTGATGTCTTAATGCTTACAATATCTTGGCAAAGAAGTTGTTATGGTAAAGCAAATATTTCCTTTGATATTTTGACATTTTGAAGTATGTATGTATGTATGCATGTATGTATGTATGTATGTATGTATGTATGTATGTATGTATGTATGTATGTATGTATGTATGTATGTATGTATGTATGTATGTATGTATGTATGTATGTATGTATGTATGTATGTATGTATGTATGTATGTTCGCACGCACGAACGAAAGTACGTATGAATGTATGTATGTATGTATGTATGTATGTATGTATGTATGTATGTATGTATGTATGTATGTATGTATGTATGTATGTATGTATGTATGTATGTATGTATGTATGTATGTATGTATGTGTGCTGTATGTATGTGTGTGTGCGTGCGTGCGTATGTATGTCTGTCTGTCTGTCTGTCTGTCTGTCTGTCTGTCTGTATGTATGTATGTATGTCTGTATGTATGTATGTATGTATGTATGTATGTATGTATGTATGTATGTATGTATGTATGTATGTATGTATGTATGTATGTATGTATGTATGTATGTATGTATGTATGTATGTATGTATGTATGTATGTATGTATGTATGTATGTACTTGCTTTATATTCCATGCTCAATAGTTTGTGGTTCATTATGTTAATTTTCTAATCCCTAACATAAGTATTATTTAAAATCCATTTTGAAATGGTAGATTAGTATTACTGAGATCAATCCAGTGATTGTTGATTATCTCTACTTATGTTTTACTCATTCTTTGCATCCCTTTTGGTATTCAATAAGTTTGCAATGTTATTTTCAAAATTTCAAAGACATTAATAAAGAAACATTCACAAATGGAAATAGCTTGTTTACACGAGTATGTAAGCCCGAAATGACCACGCTCAAGCAGGTGCCGAATTGTTGCCAGATAGATTCGTGCTAATTTATGTTCCAAAATATATTTGCCATCAAAATATTTGTGTTCTTTTACTTAAAATGAAAATCAAATTTTGTTTCGTAGTTCACTACTGTGTATTTGAGAGAATTTAAATTAAAAGATTGAATTCTTAATTATGGATGTGAATTACCATAAAGCTCGTGCAGTCAGAAATATTAACCTCATCATATGTCTGCTATTAAACATTGTTTAAAAAGTTCGGATTCAATTAGATGTGACATGTTCCTTGTGTCCATTCGTTTTAATATGACAGTCAAGTATCCTTGGACCAAAAAAGTTGTTTTTTTTCTAAATGTCTTTAGGCACAGGCATGCATTGAGAAAATAACTAAAGTTATCTACAATTATTTATTTCTGAATTTTTATTGAATGAACAATATATATCAGAGAAGACTGAACATAATCTTCTGTTTGGTAACATTGGAATTGACTAATCAAAAGACTGTCGTTGATCCATTCTTGAAATCAATACATACAAATGTTTTTGCAAATTAACGCACCAAAATATGATATAAGTAGTTGCCTAGTCTCAGCATAATTACTTGTATATTGGTCTCGTATCCAAACCTTGATTCCTTTAAATATTATTATCATAAATCTCAAATTATACGAGCATAGGCATTCTCTTGAAATAATAGCTGTTAATAATATATCGTATTGTAATAGTATCCAGGGGCAGTGGAAAGACCAGATCCGAAACCTTGAAATCTGCTAGCGAAGCTTCCAAACTGCTGACCTCCAGACCGGTAATTATTTCTGTCATAGATATTGTTGTCGTACTTCTTATCGTAACCGTAGTCGTCATACTTTTTGTTTCCTCCTTGATAGTATCCGGGTCTGTAGCGATCATTTTGATGTTTGTAACCTTCAGAATATCCTCCATTTTGTCTGTTTCTGTCATTGTTACTGCGTCCGTTGTCGTGATATCCATCGTATCCATTTCCGCTATATCCTTTCTTGTTGTAGCGATCATTGGTGTTGTAGTTATCGGAACCCTTTTTGTACTTTCCATTTTTGTCAAATCCACTGTAGTAATTACTATATCCTTTTTTGTCGTATCCATTGTAATGATTACTGGATCCTTTCTTGTCGTCTCCATTGTAATCATTACCGTATCCTTTTTGTTTGTAATTGCTGTATTCTTTATTGTCATATCGATTGTGATAATTACTGTATCCCTTTCTATCGTAACCAAGGCGTCCACTATCTCTATATCCATAATAGTCATTATTATCGTCTCCCTTCTTGTAGTATCCCTTCTTATCATTGTTCTTATAATCATTACTGTATCCATTTTTGTCGTATCCGTTATGGTAGTTGCTGTATTCTCTTTTGTTGTATCCATTGTTGTAATTACTGTATCCTTGGTTGTCATATCCTTTATGATTACTGTATCCTTTTCTGTCGTTTCTTACGTTGCCGTCTTGGTAACTGTCATACCCCTTTCTATCGTAGTCGGGGCTTCCACCTCTATATCCGTTATAGTCGTTATGGTTCTCGTTTCCCTTCTTGTAGTATCCCTTATTGTCGTATCCCTTATGATCATGACTGTATCCTTTGTTGTCATATCCGTTGTGATAATTGCTGTATCCTTGTTTATAGTTTTCTTTTTTGCCGCCGTGGTGATTATTACCATTGTCATAATTATAATTATTGTAACCCTTATTTTTGTCGTCATATCCGTAATGATTATCATATCCCTTTTTGTCATAGTCTTTCTTATAATCGTTGTCGTACTTCTTATCATAACCATCATTCTTGCTGTAACCGTATGTTTCTTTGTGATTACTGTAGTGTCCTCTACTTTCTGTACCATCTAGTCCTTGTAGACTTGAGCCAAATCCTTCTCTAAAACCACGACCTGAACTACCAGTACCAGCACCGGACCTGGCCGATTGTCCACCACCTAACAGTCCACCGTCAAAGAAGCCTCCTAACTGCCCATCTCCTTGCCTATTTGGAAAACCCCATCCGACATTGTTGACGCCCACGCCTGCTATCGGTACGTTTAACCCATTCCATCTGGTATATGCAAAGCTTGGGTCAAATCTCCTTACCCCTCCCACCAGTCCAGCAGTCCACCCCTGTCCTCCAAGACCCTGAAAACTACCACTACCAAATCTCCTAGGAAAAACTGACCCACCTGCAACTCCCCCTATGTTTTGAATATTACCACTCCAGTAGTCGTTTATCTGGTAAGGTATTTGTCCTGAAATAAAAAATGAAAACAAGCCCTTGGAAGAAAGAATTGATAGAATTATGCATAAATTAGGAATTTCTCAGAAAATAAGAGAGACAGACAGACATACAAGCAGAGAGAGAGAGAGAGAGATATGGAAATGCGAACGTATATTAAACGAGCGAATGTGTTAGACCATATTTGTTATTCAAATCTATGAAGTTAAAGACAGTTCTAAATTATTTCATAGTAGAATTACGACAATTACGTGTTGTCTTTTGATGCTAAATGCCAACTTTTGCATGTAGGTATCACAAATCAATATATTAAAATTGTGTGCAGTTATACCGAAAGCAATACACAAAAATATCGCGCAGTTATGAAAAATTTGCCAAAAGACTACAGAAGTTAGTAACAACATTTGTCATATCTTTTTGTAAAGCTAACGGAAGTGCAGGTCGGCATAATGAACGGTTTGCAAGATAATTACTCTTATGGTGTCAAATTCGTTGAAACAATATTCTTTCAATATTGTTTGTTCATTAATATTAAATTAACTGTGATGTGCAAATGAGGTTCATAGTAATACATGCTATTATAATTCGCGTGAGGTACAAATAATAGAACGTAAGCCTTTATTTATCCTTATATGAAGACGATTTTCAAACAAAAACATACAAAAGTGTAAAATGCTTATAATGAAACAATTTCATATTTTTAGATGAAATAATGATATTCTTAGTTATCAAGCACATTGATGCCAGAAACTATATGAAAGTTGATTCAGATATAAATTTGTATTAATCAATGATGGCGTCAGAAGTGGCATTGACTGCATTATGACATGTTATCCCGTCTCCATGAGTCTAAAATAATAACGGTATATGACGTCACATCTCACGTCATCTCTACCAATATGGTTTGTGTTCTTGGAGTAGTATTAATTGTACCAACCATCTTTATTGTGTGCATCTTTATTAGTACCGCTCCATAACTTCAAAGGGGTGGAAGTGTAATAAGATATATGTCAAATTATATTGACTTAGTCTAGGTTTTAACGCATGACCCTATTAAAGGACTCATAGAGGAGAGCTATGGGTTACATGAATACCTTTCTGGCTTTGCATACATATACCAACTTCAAACAAACATATACAAAACTGATTAACATTCTTTACAAGGGAAGAACATTTGGACTTGCCAATAATATCATATAGATATGATGGAGACCGTAACAAATAGCCACAAATGTTTATTAATTCTCCTCGGTGGCATAGTGTTACGGATATTTAAGCTATTTATTAGAATTAAATGTATCGACACACTGAGTCTTATGTAAATATGCATCGTTATTTGCTATTTATTATTTAGTTAAAACTTTATTTTACTATTATTTTATTGGGATCTTCTTCTGTTATTACTCAGAAGAAAATTAAAGTTCCATTGTTAGAGCTTAGTGTCAGCCTCAATTAATAACTTCACCAGTTGTAATAGCATGGAAAAAAGCAAAGGTGTTAGAGAAAATAAGATGCAATATCTTCATCTGTTAACATTCTGTTGAACTATGCTCACAAGATATAACCTTATGGTGCTTGTGTCCTGGAAGAGTGAATTGAAGAGATGAAATAAAAGAGTAATTTCCACTTAGAGGTGACAATAAAGGTAGCTCACCTGATTCCAGATTGAAGTAAGGTAGCATAGCTTCAAAGGGTGGAGATTTACTACTCTAATGAACAAGAACATATTTTTGAGAACGTGTATGATCCATTGCTTAAATGAATCACTTTTTCAGCCCAAAGGTCTAACATAGGATGGCTTGAAATTATATTCAAAGAATGAAAGAAAAAAGAGACAGAAAACAATTTTATTTTACCTACCAGTTGCGTATGGAGACAGTAGACATGTCCAAATTGCCAGAAAAAGCAATCCTAGCTGCATGGTGGGTAGCACTCTTCAGCGAATGAATGCTATTCGGCAATATATTAAGGGTGGGCTTGGCATCAGGCAAACCAAGATCCTTATATTGATGAGGAGAGACAGTGTGCCTTATTTATACATATTTGGTATAAAGAGAAAAATGCCATCCATCACGATACATCCAAACATGACAGAAATTATTTTTTTTTCAATATAGGTAATTTTACCTCTATATTTGTCTTAGTTTATCAATGTCAATTTAAGTTTATTTCTCATAGTGCGCGAGTTTTCTGAAGAAGCTTTCATTAATAAATTAAAGGTAATGAAAAATCGATCAACATTAGCAATCGCATGCAAAGACATAAGAGAGATTATATAATATATAATACATAAATTAACCACGATGTCAAATATATGCAGAGGTAATTATTTGACCACGTAACCTTTGTGACCATCATAATTTCAATAATAATGATATTATGGTTATGATTTAAAAGATTGTTGAATAGTCTTTACTAGGCACTCAAGAGTTGTTGATATCTTGATTGATGGATGCAACCTTATTTCTCAAAAAATGTCATTTGTGGTTTTATTACGTAATATCATTTCCTTTAAAGTTAATACCAGAATAATCTTATTTGCATTTTCTGTATGCGTTAATTTATCATCAAGATCGCATGTTTGGTGAATCGACTAAGACCAAAACATTAATAGTTTATTTTAGATCATTTTTTTAAACATATTCCTGTAACGTTGCAGTTACTGTCCTGTGCATCGTTAACCACTTGCGCTTGAACATATAGTCAATATGGATTGAGAATCGGACCACTACGTTGTGAAGCAATATGTGTATTTGTGATCCTGAACAGTTTGTAATGGTTGTTTTGATATAACATTGACAACGGTTGTAGACTATAGAAGTAAATAACAATTTATCTTATCTTAAATTACGAAAACATATTCAAGGAACACTTTCAGTTAGATTTAATACCATTCTAAAGCCTCTGCTATGCTCATATCAACAATAGTGTAATACCCAAATAGCCAAAAAGTAAACTATATCAAGAACGTTTTAAAAACTTCGTTGAAATGTCAAACTGTTTGTCTTTTCTAATGACTGTTTGAGCCATTATTCAAAGAAAGCTTCCTCGCTATACTCTGCTATGTATGAATACAACCGTATTCTGCTTTATTTTGAAATGTCATTCTAAAGCCATTATCAATATAAGAAATAGTCTTTGAATGTTGCGTTTAGTCGATTTTCATTCCATATCGATTAATTGTTGATTTATTGCTTAGATTGGACCTTGTTCTATACATTATAAAGGTAAATAAAATTTGTTTTCTTGTAACTTATAGAATGGAAATGAACAGAACTAATATCTCAGGTTATGCGATTAAGTCCAAATGAAATTATTAAAGGCTGTGGCATAACGGAAAATATGAAATATGAAAGAGAAGGGTAGGAAGAGAAGTTTGTTGATAAATAGTTTGGATTTGAATGAAAAGAATAGATAAAAAGATGACATGCATAACAATTCGCCATTTACATGAAAACTTGAACGATTTAAATATCAGTCCAGTAATTTTTCCTAATTCAGAAGTATATTAATATTTATATTATTTAACAATACATTTCTATGAAATAACTTATTACAGATACTATTTACTGATTTATGGGTTTTGTTTCTCAGTAAAATATTAACTAACAATTATGTTTCATTTGTGAAGAACTATCCAGTATTTTATCATCAGGTCAAGCCCTAACTTCAATTCATCCTTGAATCCATGAGGACCTCAGTTGAAACTTGTGTTCTACTAGTTTTCCGACAGTTATACAACTGAACAAACGGGGAGAACAATCTAAACTGTAGAACTTGCTACCCAACCTTATTGTTGTTTTGCTCAAGGCTATAACATAAGTTTAAACTAAACAAAATAAACTAGGATATACTTAGTGGAGATTAAATCTGAATTGCAATTTGTGATGTAAGCGATAACCTTCTCTGGATAATTTTATGCTGATCTGCGTAAGAGCATTATATTAGAGTAGATTTTGTTTGCTAGGTTTTTTTTTGCCATGTTTATGAATTCTGCGAAGAGTGTTGTTTTAGTGGGAGGAATAGATATTTTATTTATGTCTAATCTATACAGTGGTAGATTTACGCACAAACCCATATACATAGAATGAATCAAAGAACAGCTGCGTTAGCCTGTCATGAGGCCCTATATTTTGCTTGTTTTCACTATGAGCGCTGAGTCCAGCAGTATTATACTGAAGCCGATGTTTTAGACTGTTCAGGGAAGAGCTGGATTGAAGCCTACGAATTTAGGATATTAATTACTCCAAACTGCATATGACTGTTGCATAATAATTTAACTAATGACTATCAAAGGGAGTATCCGTTTAGAGAGATAAAATAAGCCCTTTTCAATCGTGCATTGTTCCCAGGAGTCAAGAAGCAAGATAATTAAAACAAGCCAATGTATATTGAATAAACGTATATAGATATGTTAATATTGATCATTTATGAATAAAGATTATCCATAGTTTGCGTAATTCTAACGTTGGCAGATTCATTCTCATGAGCCTTCGGACTTGTCCTCTTTTCTGCGGCAACTGTCTTCGAAACTATAATAAGTCACGCATTAGATTTTATTGGATCCTGAAATCGAAAGTACAGTAAGTCATTTCTGAGACGCATATGAGCACAAATGATTCTGACATCTTGGGCTAAAATAACAAAAATTGTGTTCCGGCAAATGTTTAATATTAAATGTAAACCCAGTTTTCAGACTTGTTATCCTTATACTAATAAGTAATAATTTCACTCTATTGCTTTTCAATATGGGATGCATAGATTATCACCAAGTATGTCGATTTTTAATTACCACAGATAAATATCTCTCCTATTGCTTCAAAATCAAGTTATATTAATTGACCCTCTCTACCACTAAGGTTGTACCGGCGCATCTCTTTGGTAATAATGTTTTATGTTGTAAACATGTTTATTCCAGTTTAAATTGTTTAGATGATTTTTATTTACTTATGCCAAATATATTCGCGCAGTGTTTATTAAGGCAGCTGTCAATGACAACATATGTTTATGTATACGAATTCGAATGTGATATAGTCTGTATAAAGTAGCATTTATACAAGCACATACAATATTACTCAGTTTAATGTACATGACTGCGAGAAATTAATAATATCAATAGTAAATTGAAATTATAAACGAAAATTATAAAAATACTGTTTGTTTAATTCATTGTATTTTTTAAAGTAGACCCTGGGCCAAATATATTGAATAATGGTCAACCGAATAATTTAGGATTTAGGTTGTTATTCAACATGACTATATAGTTTGTTACTTGACATAATTATTTTCCTTCATGATACATCCATTCTAGCACATGAAATGCATAATATATAATCACCGTAGTCATCATTGATTAAGAGAAAGTTGTACATAACAGCTGTTTATACTTTACATCGTTTACAACATACAATATAAATGTTATTGTCCTATAACATCCTGCTGCCAATTCAGTGAACGCACGTTTTCAGGCTAGCAATAACCGTATGACTTTTCTTTCTACGCATGTTCTCGCTTTCTTTCTTTCGCACATGTGACGTTTTTATCGACTCATTATATTTGACAAAGAAATCCAGAAGCTCCTCATACACGTGATCATAAATAAATTGTCTGGTTTAAAATATAAACTCGTTACGCAACAGCATACATATTGCAAGCAAATGTCCAGAAAACGATTTTATCTGAAATTTTATACAATGGAAATTATGTAGATAAATTACTTAATATTTGGCGGAATAAAAAAATACATACGACATATTTTATGTAGTCGTTTAATTCACTGCTACATTTAAAAATCTTTATATTGATTTCTTTCCAATAGGATTCTTAGTGTCCAGAATGTATTGCATGCTATAGTCTCCAAATGTCGTCCACCCAATGACGGCTGTATTTAATAATTGATCATATGGAAACTGTTATTGATGTCTGTATTGTGTACTTTGGTCAAATCCTTGGGGTAGATGCCTACCTGATTATTAACATCGTTTTTGTCTTGTTTGTAAGTTATGAATAGGTGACTTACAGATGTTGAGTTCACGATTGACATTTTGTTATTTTGATGGGACAATTACCCTTATCCAGGTTTCTTTATGTCTTTGTTTTGGTATGAAGGATGTGATAAACATAATTATTCATTCCTAATCTTAAGATCTGTCTAGAGGAAATAATAATTTAGGTATATTCAGTTGTGCATATGTAATGTATTTATTTACAACCGACAGTACACGTAAAGTCGGCACTGTTGTATGCCTCTGAGAGAGTAGCGAAGACAGACATAAGCAAAGTAAATTCATTTAAATATTAGGTGGATTAATAAAAAAAGCAACATTTATGTATTGGCTAAACATGGCTTCTAATGCTAAATTATTTTATCAAAATGGAACGTAGCAATAATTTCCCTGAAGATCAGGATGCACAATAAACTGACAACGAAGAATGCGAAACTGGTGGTAACTAACTAGCCTGAGCGTTTTCGGCTCTTATTAAGTTTTTTATTCAAAGACAAATGCAAAACATATAAAAACCAAATAAATGCAAAAACATTGTGTTTGTAAAACTCTACATGGCTGTATCTTCATGAGATAAAGCTATAGATACATTAACTCAACCATCCTGTATAGACTTGTCGCGAATACTGAAAAATGTTTGTAATTCCTTTAAAGTATATGAGCCAAAGAGAATTATATTATTTTGTATACATTTATGTAACGTAGAGTATATCCAAGATATTTGATTCTATACCGAATATTTTATTCTTATAGTAATTATTAAAGGACACTAAGAAGATTTAGAAAAGTTTGAAAAGAAACTGTAGATACAAAGACTTATTCTACTAGTGCTTAGGTTTCTTTTTATTGTCTTTTTGGTTTACACCTCTTAGTTTCAATGTTCTAAGGCGGCGGCGTATCCAGTAAGATTCCTTTTTCTTCCTGGCTTCGGAACACCAGTGGGCTTGAAAGGGTTGTTATTCGTCATATGATTTGTATTCTTTATATATATATATATATATATATATATATATATATATATATATATATATATATATATATATGTGTGTGTGTGTGTGTGTGTGTGTGTGTGTGTGTGGATGGACAATTTGCATAGACAGGATCATTTGCTAGATGTAGGTTACAAAGTTTTGAACCAGATTGTTCACTTACATCATAATCGAAATTCAGTACAATCAAAACATAATAGCGAAGACTTTGGTAGATTAAAAATATTCAGGTTTTAAAATAGGCAGAACTTTATGTTTATATGACTGTATGATTTATGACATCAGGAAATGGATGATTTAGACAACACAGGCATTTGTACAAATTTTTTATTTTAGATCAAACGTTTGCAGTTTATATCGTTGTATATTCCATTTATTATTGCATTGATATTTTCAACTCACATTTAGATAAATTGACGTGTAAAGATAAAAAAAAAATCCGTTGCAATAAACACAAATTTATTTTCTCAATGTTAATATCAAAATAGATCATAAGAAAGATATAGGCAAGGGAAACGGTACCAACAAAAATGTTGCTGACAAGAACAATATAAACGTGTTCAGAAGATAAACGAGCCCAAATATATGGAGATATAAAACTGTTGGATAGAAAATTGAAACAAAGGATTATAATAAAGGAAATTGTGGGGAAATTAAACGGCACGTTTCAAGTATTGAATAGACAATATACCAATTGCAAGGTCTTTAGAAAAATTAAAATGTGGTTTTCAATTCTAATTACGTATTGTATCACGTAACTAATAGATTTTAAAGTGGCTTCAAACATTTAGTTGTAGTAAAATGAGTGGATTAATTCAGAAGTATGTTAATTGTGTTCTGAAGGATTTGCTGTGGAGTGCTAAAACAATCCCTGTCTGAGCACGTCATGTTGCTTGCATTGTCTTTCAATTGTTTGTTGTTTTCTTGTATGGTAAGAGGTGCAAATATGAGACAAATATTCTTAACTGATTTGACAAAGTAACCCATACCAGTATCCGCAAGCATACGTAACAAATGACTGAATACTTCATTCTATCAAAAATACTGGGTTTCGGCTTTTTAAATTGCTATGTGTACTTTGAACGTCAGGTAATCTAGCATAATTATCAAGTGAGCCCCACATCTTCAACTGAGCAAGGTATTTTGATGAAATAGCATCATTATCGGCCTCTATCATTTGATAATTGTTATTTAATTTATCTTCCTTTCCTTCATTTCAGTTTGTTTTGCAGCATTGTAATGGGTTGTCAATCGACCTATGGAATACATATCATGATTGCTTCTATAGTGTTTAACCCCAGTGTAAACGAGTCATTATATTTCGAGAAAATATTTCATCCCAAAATACTCCTCACTTTTATTGCCAAGTGACCCAGTAACAAATATACATTGTCACCTCAGTTATGTATGAATTCTACCAAAAGGTTTTAAGGTTTTAAACTGAGTTGTAAAATTGCTGTCACAATTTAGAAGCTCCATCATCATCATCATTTTAAAATAATGTGCTTCTCAAACTAAACTTACTGAAACCAACACAGCATGTTCGAATTGTAGTCTTCACTTATATAATTTCCCAATTTCTTAGTTAAACATAATTCACGATAACAGTCTATCAGAGCCTTAATCAAGAATCGTACGGATAGAAGAACATATGGGTTATTAGATATCTTTAGATAGGGTGAAAATACACATCATGAGTTACCTAATTCACCGAAATACATAACCGATGTGATTAGGTCTCGAGCAACGTGATAATTAGATGATGATGTGCCGTTACAATAGTTTTACCATACCCTTCCTGTGCTGGAAAACTGACCCAATCGAACAGTTTCTATTCTCGATTGATCCAGTTTTCCTAGCCATTAGTAGTCACTATGGGACGGGTTTTCAGGGCTCTTCATTCATTTGGATGAAGATTGGTTAGTATATAAACATTGAAATGACAAACCATTTGCAAATAATATGCAAATAATTTAGATTATCAGATAATTCTAAAATAAAAACAAAAATAAAAAGTACGTAGGACTTAGCTCAGTTGTGTGTCTGAGGTTGCTTTAAGTTTTCGTTCTCGTTGATTACTTTGATATTCCAATTAGAGACAAAGTCATTACTCTACAGAAATAAAGTCACGACATTCGCATTCATCCTCAAGTTTCCCTACACCACATACTATGGAAAGCTTTCGTGTTATCACAGAAAAGATGCATGATATTTCGAATCTCTGTTGCATGACAAATAGTATTATAGATATCCGAAAAATTAAATTACATTGAGTGACTAGGTATTGAAATGATTAATATATCTGCAAAGAGGCATTCTTCCTGGCATTGTTTCAAATAATACAGTCTTTACCTGGAATGGATTTATTCGTCCTATTTTCAGAATTTGGCAGAACATTGCTTTGAATTGCTTTGTACATTTCTTTGAGATTTGTATCTAATAAAATGAGTTGCTAATGGTTTATTCCAATCATATTTAATATATTTAAGTAAGAAGCATCAAATATCTCTCAACCATATGATTGTTTCCTTTAACATGTAAAAATTATGCCCAGTTTCATTGATAATAGTTTGATTAAAAAGTGTAGTTACAATCCTAAAGGCCAATGTTCATCAATTGAAACTGAAATCGAAAATAATTAATCATGCTCTTAAAATTTATTGGTGCTACTTGTTTTAGAGCTTCACAGTAGAGTAACGGGAAGTGGAACAATTATAAATGGCATTAAGTCAAAATGGTCCTAAACAAAAGAGCGACCCCCCCGTAAAATGCAACAATAATTAATTTCCCTAGAACACTGATTGTAAACTTAATAGTGCACATAATGTTGTGATTTTAATCCTAAATAAGCCTAAAAGACATATGACAAGTTCAAAACTATATAGCATTACGAGTGAATTTTAGAGGTGTTTTAAATTAATTCCGTTAATAATGAATTCCGTTAATAATGTGCTGATATGCCGGTAGTCTGGAATAGTATTAATGTGTTAATAGTCTTGATGTATCACAGTGATATAATCCGAAATGTCCTTGAATACATTTACACTAATTTGAGGATAGCAATTTAGTTCTAAAATCGGAGAGCAACTTGAAATTCAAAAAAAGTAATTCAAATAAATAAAATAAATCCTATCGACTGAACAGAACTAAAAAGCTTATTACTAGATACAGATGTTACATTCAGAATCAATCATTCAGACGTAAAAATCACTTTTACAGACCTTTACACCAAAATAAGATGACCAGAATAATTGTCCCATCAAATTTACAATCAACTTCCTTCTATGTAATATCTAACATTAAGAAACGTGACTTTGAACTCAACAATTGTGTGCGTGCTTGATTGTTTGTAATAATGGTCTTAAAATATATTCTAAGATCATAAAAAGAAATATTAGCCATATAGGCCATGATTTATACCCGTCATTATCAACAAGAGTCAGACATATAACAGGTTAAGTGTACATAACAACGGGCTATTAAATTCTTTGATCAATGCATTTTATTATTTTCAGGAATATTTTGGATTCATTTTTGTATTATTTGCAACACGAACCCTTAAGATTTAAAATTGTTTGTCGTGTCTACAGTTTTAAATCGTTTTATTCTTTTTCTTTGCTTTCTGTATTCACGTATTAGTTGAATCATTTTCCCCATCCCTCGTTACGATCCCGGGTCTGAATGTCCCCATTTGAGATGGAAAACACCGAGGTCAGACAGTTGTAATGATTGAATTTTATTACACGGAACAAACATAATCAACATACATACATAAAATAAAGGACCCTCCAGTTAAATGTCCGCTCTTGTATAATCATAAATTTTATTTGGAATAACTGGGGTCTAAACTAATGGAATTTAATATTTTTTGAATGTGGCTCCATGGTAGCGTTCTTCAGTAGGTATACGATGTAATCAAAAGCATTATTTGAAGGTTGCCTTATGAGATGGTAGGTAGAATCACATTTGTAGTGACCATATGGTCTTGCAACAAGAACTGTAATAACAAGTCAAAAGAGGACAAAAGAGTTTATAAACAAATCAACATGTGAAATACCATAGCATATAAATTTCGTGTTTCGTTTAAAAAATAATGGTATCGAAACCATCTGTCGACATTGCCAATGTCCATGATGCTATCTGATTGATGAACACCTCACCACTTTCAGATCAACTTACGACCTATTTGGTACAAAAAATCTTTTTCTCAATTATAGCTGTGGAACTTTAATAGTGTTATATACTAGTTATTTGACTTTTCTACCGTGTCCGTTAAAGTCGTGGCATATTTCCGCAATTGCACTAATAGCAACGAAAACATTTGAATTAATCATTATAATATTTCACAATAATGGGTCTGGAATCTAAATTTGTTGTATACAATACATATCCGCATTTGCTTCTGCTTATTTAATTTGCGCAAAGAATGTATTCTGACCATAATTTTCATTACGACGTCAGCAAAATTACTAAATAATGTAACATTTCCTGAATTTAATTTATGCAAACCTGCCAGGCAATATATCATAAATATGAACAATCCTAGGTTGCTTCTGATTAACAGTTAGCTTTGTTTTACACCGTTTCTAGCATGAATATAGTTACAAGAAACATGCATGATGGCAGATATTGATAACAAAGAAACATATTATATATTCTAATTGATACATGTTTGCACTTTCAATTATAATATAACTACATGAAATAAATTTTGACTCATTTGTAGTACAGTGTGTGAGAAAAAGCGTGTAGATGTATTAATTCTGAAAAATGTATTTAGTTAAAACAAATATGATTCCAGTTCATATCAGGATTTGATTTGGGTTGAAACCGGTAAAGTAATTACTTTGTTATCAGCCATGATTCAAGAACCATGTTTCATACACCTCTCACTTGTTTTGAGATCAATATGTCATCAACTGTATCACTATCATTAGTTGACTGTACCAAAATGTATTGGTTAAGATCTATTCGAGGTTATGAGATTTACATACGTCCGACAATTCAAAGAGAAGAAAGCATTATAAAATTGTCGAATTTCGCTAATGCCACACTTGCTTTGTTTATGATCCAAGAACGAGTGATTGTTGCTTAAATTAGGACCGCTGTTTTATGTTGGCTGTCTTTACTATTATATGTATAAGTAACCCACATCAGGAATTTGATAGACAGAAAAGCCAAATTTTAAAATATTTACTACTACATGTAAATCATTTCTATAAAAAAGAAAGATGTGCTTTCGTTTTATTTTAAATAGCAAATAACTTTCTGTATTAATAAATCGACTGAAAAAAATAACACTGAAAATATTCACCTTTTTACAATTTAATAGTTTGTATTGCAAAAGCCTGAAAAATTGTAAATGATGAGTCATACATTTTAAAATTTTCATATTCGTATCATCATCATTTATACTTATTTTGTTGCAGTGTAATATGCAAATTTTAAAGTAATAAATATATTACGCGCATGCAGAAAAACAATAAACGATAAATTTCAAATCCTGGAGCTAATATGCATATTCGGATTATGTCAGAGGTCGTTATGTCGTGCTTATTCATCAAGGACATGATGAATGATTTATAAATTTGACACGAGACTACTCAGGATCATAAATGTTTTTACCTTTTGAAAAATAAACATTATTGTGCCCATTGACCATATTATATATCGGATATTAGCTGGCATGTCCACTAATAATTATCTTTAATTTTCTTTACCTTTAAGACCGTCTAAGATATATACTGTTTCATCATAACATCTCGAATTCGGAAAAGAAAACCTTAATAAAACAATTTACATCACTAAAAACAGCAGCTTTTCTAAGCACTCTACAGCTGTATTGAATCTAGACGGCTGAAGGGAACTCCTATGTGTGCCGCCCACGAAAGGTTGATTAATTACTTACGTCTTTTATGAGCAGGCATTATGTATGGCAAGTCATATTGTTTGTATTAAACTATTATTTTTGCCCACTATTATCAATATTCTACTACAGAATCCAAGGATAGCACAGACTGTTCTGTCTGGTATATATTTATAATTCTATATACTATTGTTGTATAATTTTAAGATATAGTACCCAATATCTGCAAACGTATTATACTTAAATGAGTACAAATGTAAGACTTTATATCGAGAAAACTGCTTTAAGATCTAAATCTCTGTTGGTCGTTTCAAGACAATCTGTATATGAAATGAAATAGTTTGCATGTTACGTATTATATCATTGTTTTAATAATTTTCTTGTTCCTTTTCCTAAAATATCTCACAATAAGAAACGAATGGAAATCTTGAACATGCAATAAAAGATCTGTAAAAGTACTAGTGTATTCTGTTTCTTAAATAAAATCGAAAGATGGTTGTAGTCCTCAAACGATATTTCAAATAAACGATAGTCACATAAAAAGGATGAAATTGAATAAAAGGTAAGAATAACAGTAATTGAAAAATTAGCATATTTGATATTCAATTGATTAAATATAGATTGTTTTGGATTGATTTGTCCTCTGTCCAAAGGAGCATATCTGCCCGTTACCTAAGATGAAATTGTTTTGTATTATGTGTTATTCAAATCATCGTTCCACCTTGAATCTCTGCAGAATCTTGTCACATGACATCAGTGAAGTGATTGATCAGCAATGCGACTAGTTTGAGGTAATGTACCTGCAGCAACAACCCTCCCAATTTACCGTAACAACGAGTGACGGAGTATGCCCATAGAGATGGTCTGGTATACAAAAAACCTAAGACGAATGTCTCCAATGATTTACTAATGAGATGGTGTATGCAAGCTTTTGATAAAATGTATAATAACTATAGAAAGTCAAATGGTGAAATATATATTGAAATAGTGTTACTGATGAAGTTCAAAAGAAACCTTCTATAGCTGATAAACAGGTGCCAATAATGTTCAAATGTTTACATCCACCCAGAATACTTGTTAAATCTAAGTTTAAGCATAAGAATGTCAAATATATGCCACCAGTTTATATATTTATCAAACAATTTGCAAGAAATAAACAAAATGCAAGAATTGTACCGAACAATGACATGAGATATATTTCATTCAGACACCATATTCATAGCGGAAGATGATAATTAAAAGGACAATTACGTGTATAAGCGCCATTATGTGCACGTGATGTGTCATATCAAACACCCAGTACAATTGCAAGTATTAAAATAGTTGACCCGAGTATTTAAATCTGTTTAGATATTCACTGTCTGCGGCGCATAGTGCAGAGACACAATACTCCAAGAACTGACAAAAAACATGTATCGTTATGAATGCATAGATAGTTTCGAAACGTAAAGAAACTTGTTATAAACGTGAGACGCATCACTCATCAGTTGAAACAATCATATAACGATTACCAATATGTAAATTATGTCATATAATGTTCAATCTTAAACATTTGGATATTTTGCTTATTATGTCATGAAGGATTCGTCGATACTGTGTGAGAATTTTTGAGGATTGTAGAATTGTATTATTCAAAACCTAAAACCATTGATGTAGTGCAGATCACGAAAAGTAGATTTATTGACATCTGATTTTGACTGTGTTATTAGCATACATTTATACAATTGCATTGAAATCAACAACAAATTATACTGGGACAGATATATTAAGATAGAAAAGATAGAGACTTCAGTGATAATCATTATATACCTATATATCAACAATTTGTATGGATTCGCGTTGAGTCAATACAAACTGGACAAGATAAATAGACAACATTTTATAGCTTGAAATGAGAAACGATATAGATCGGTTGAATGACATCTGTTAGCATGCAAGATGTCTATTATGCTGGTAGCATTTAAGACGTGGAAATGTAAACAAAAAGGCAAATTCATGGACTGATATTCAGTTCCATATTAGCTAACATTGAAGACATAACTGAATATTCTGAATTAAAAGATGGTGATAAATAACAAAGATCGGATAGCCTCAAAACCTGTTATCTACAATGAAAACAAAGAGAAACGTATTACTCGCTAAAAGCTTATATCACTCCATACTGTCCGATTTTAAACTGAAACATATACATAATATTATATTGCTTTAACATGACCGAAATCATCCCCAAATTCAAATTGGAATGTGAGACAAAAAGCAACAATTGAATTTGAGAACGAATGTCTCATATATATTAATAAAGGTAAAACATGTTCAGATAGAGATGCATATTGAATAAATTAGGACTGACTTGATTTTAAAATGAAATTAACCAAACCAATTTACAATGCATTTAGTACCATACTGACAAAATGATAATGCATGAATCTTGTTTTGCTAATTGCTTATATTCATTCAATGTATATCTAATCCGAGCCTTAAATAATGACATGAATTATGCCAGTATGTTGATTTGAAAGTAGTGACTTTTTAAATGATATCTGATTGTATAATTTAAAGTGAAAAAGTATTCCCAGCTTTCCAATGCTACATTAAGCTGTGTTACATGAAAGAGATTTGGAGATAAGTTTTAAACTCCATTCCTTGAGGATGGCGAAAGATGCGGTACAAGTCAATTATTTATTATAGTCTTGTATATATGTACTGCTCACACAAACATTGTAAATTATATACCACCAAAAACTAGTTTTATTACATAAATCCCCTTTTTCTAACTTTCGCTTCGTTAAGAATGCGACATTAATCTATCACGTACAAAGTATTTGTTTTATATACACCAACCAGTGGTTCTATCCATTCATCCAATATACACCAACCAGTGGTTCTATCCATCCATCCAATATACACCAACCAGTGGTTCTATCCATCCATCCGATATACACCAACCAGTGGTTCTATCCATCCATCCAATATACACCAACCAAAATTTCTATCCATCTAATATGCATCAACCAGTGGTTCTATCCATCCATCCAATATACACCAACCAGTGGTTCTATCCATCCACCCAATATACACCAATCAGTGGTTCTAGCCATCCATCTAATATACACCAACCAGTGGTTCTATCCATCCAATATACACCAACCAGTGGTTCTATCCATCCATCCAATATACACCAACCAGTGGTTCTATCCATCCATTCATTTTATACGCAACATCTCTTACTATTGATGTTTGATCTTTAATTAGTCGCATGTGATTTTAGACTTACAATGATGAGGTAATATAAAAGTCCTTAAAATGTTTCATGGCCATCTACTTTTTGTTTTATTTCTTGTTCTGAAGGGGTGCACTGAAGCTAATATCAAAACTATACCCCGTTGAACACTATCTTATTGAATTATTCTACCTTGTGATCAGTAGTTATGTCCTCGACTCTAATTAAACAAGATACAATGCAAATTAGTGTAATAATTTTTAATACTTGTGTTGCTGCGATATTTGCATTTGTTGTTCATAAGTGATATTGCTTGTGTCAAACACTATCTATTAGATCAATTGGAAACCCAGAATATTAGTAACATATGGTAGACCAAAGACTAATTCCATTGCTAATTTATTTTATTTTTCTGTATTACGTTTTCATATTTTCTGCACGCTATCAAGACATTTTAAGCTCATTTAAGGAGAATTAAGACTGTGCTTCGTTGACGTTGCAATGTCTGATAAGCCTATGATTTTCTCCTTGTGACCGATTGCTGCGTTGTTTTGAAATAAACTGTTTATCTTGAAAGAAATGTTTTTAAGTTAATAGTCTTGATTATTGCCATCTACTATAGCAGACACATGTTTATGTATTATATGCAATATAAAATTCTCATGAAGAGCATAAAATTGTAAATTATCTTTAGGAATCTGAAAATATGAGGATATCCAAAACCCTTTTTCTGTATACCACGAATTGAATAATTGTAGCAACGATATTGTGAAGTTCACGGAGCTGAATTAAGATAAGATGTCCTTAATCTATTTAGCAATAAACGGAGTTCTATACTTTACTTGGTTGTTAGCTTTTATAATAGGAATACGAATTTCTTCGTTAAGGTTCGACATTTACTTGATCTATGTTTTACATCTTGGTAAATGTTAATACGGATTCTCAACAATATTTAAAATGAGGTAACGGAGGAAAAATTATTTAATATCTAATGATTATATTGGTTTTGAATTATTAGATGTTAAATCGTGACTGTCATTGCAGTAATGTTATGTGGTTTAATTGCTCAAGAAAGATGAGACAAAGTTTAGGTTTAAGAAGACACAAATTGTACTTGTTTCGGTCAGTGTTTGCTATATCTCATATTATTAAGCATTACCAATTATTCGGAGCATTATTTGATTATATATACTGCCGTTGCAAGGAATGACTATACGTTAGTGTCATTATAAAGCCATTCATGAAACTTATTATTTTCAGATGTTTCACGTATCCCACATCAAGTTCTTCCGCTTATATCCTCTAGCCAGTGAAATATACTTGAATCCATACTAATACCTTTTTGCTTACACTTTCATTTACTTTCAATAATCAAAATTGAATAGCATATTCTATACTGGGATAAAATTCTGGAGATCTAATAAACAGCTGAGATAACTAAACAGTGTTGGACGTAATATTTTCGCTCCCATTTGGATGTCATAAATATACAAGTTAGACATAGAATTGTAGCTTGTAAAAACACCAATTATACTTCTTCTAGGATGATCTGTTGCTTGTCTCAGTCCTGTGTATGTTTTGGGTTTTGTTTAATGTTCTAAAAATGTTTCATTTTTTTCAATTTCGCTTCTAACATTGAAGCATCCTGAGTTCTACAAGTGCTCATAGTTTGCTACTCTATTTATTTTTAATTAGTTTGCCTTGATCTCTCAGATAATGAAATTCAGTCAAGAACATAAAGAGACGACAGTATGCAAAGCAGAACGATTATATTAAAAATTGAAAGCAATGATAAAAAGATTATACCCTACAAATTCCAAACTTTTGGAGTCTTGTTTCTGTTTCTAATTGATCTTGATATATGTTGACTTTTTATATGTTGTTGGAATTACGCCCCACCCCTTATTTAACTGTATTCCTTCCTCATTGATGCAGAAAATTGACAGAAAATTGACTGGATAGATTTCGTCTGTTTCTTTATGGAATCACTTAAAGACGAGATGAATCATCTTTTGGATGACTAATTAAATTCTAAGAGTTCAGTTGCATTGAAGCTGCATTGGAAAATGTACGTTTGTTCTAATGCTCTGAGTATCAGATATATATATATATATATATATATATATATATATATATATATATATATATATATATATATATATATATATATATATATATATACATATATATTTACATACATATATATATATATATATATATAAATATATATATATATATATAAATATATATATATATATATATATATGTATATATATATATATATATATGTATATATATATATATATATATATATATATATATATATATATATATATATATGTCAATATGTATGTATGTATACATGCATGTATGTATGCATGTAATGTGTAGCATCATGCTCATTGATGATATTACAATTTTACTCATTTTATTCCCAACTAACTAGCACGATTACTCAAAGAGACATTAATGGACCAATTGGTCATGCAATCTACTACCAACCAAAAAAAGTATATTTATATCACCAATTAATCATATTTTAATATACTTAAATATATTACAAGAATGTATGTGACCAATTAGTCATATTTGATTTAAACTGCCTATTTTGCACAAAAAACATGTGTGATGTTTACACGTCAGCATATTTTCATCATTTCCAAGAAGAACTAATTCATATTTTCAAAGAAACAAATACCTTCATTGCTCGCTTTCGAAGTAAAACTAAGACATGAAATACCAATTAAAAAGTGACTTCCTGTAAAGAAACAGCCTTTCAAATGGAAATTACAGAGAGTATTATTGAAGTATGGTTTGACATTATGTATTGATTGCAATTTATTTATATTCTTCATGTGCTTTCATCAATCATTCTATTAGATTAGGAAAGACGTCTGTCTGGAAAAGGTAATAGATGCCAAATAATGACTAGGTTGTAATCTATTGGATCGGTTCTCATGCTTGTACAAGTAAATAGACTGATGAGATGTTATTGATTTAATATCACTAAGATAGCAATGATTTTGATTATGTCTTACTATCACAAGATACAAGCTATATATATATATATATATATATATATATATATATATATATATATATATATATATATATATATATATATATATATACGAAACTGTTTGATTCACCTTAATAGGCCTGACTAATAATTTGAGAATCTTGTAAAATCAAAACGGATTTCGTGCACTTTGTAAAAATACACTCGCACATTATAATAATGACTGACAAATCTATACTGGTTACTTTAATCTGTATCGATCATGATACATTTTACCTATATGTTAATTCACTTTCACAGTGTCACCATTGACGACGAGGTGACTCTCCGCATTGCCAGATTGTATGCGAACGTCTGGTATAGATGAGGCATTAACATCACGACCAAACTATTGGTGTACAGGGAAGTTGTTCTCCCCACATTACTCTACACATGCGATACATAATAGGTGTATCAACTCCACGCCAGGAAGCTGAACGAATTTCACATCACAAGCCTTAGGAAAATAACCAACATCAAATCGCAGGACCAGGTCCGAGACACCGATGTACTCGCCCAAGCAGCTCTTTTTAGCATTCACACCATCCTGATGCAGTCCCAGCTACGTTGGGCGGGACATGTACGCCAGACTACCGGTTGCCTAAGAGACAGTACTATGGCGAGCTATCGCATGGACAGCGATCCCATGGAGGTTAGAAGAAATGTTTCAAAGACAATTTGAAAACTGCATTGAAAGCGTTCAACATAAACCTTAACTCAAGGGAGCAAACAGCTAGCGATCAAGTCATGTGGCGCTCCTATCTGCACAAAGGCTCCAAGCTGTGCGAATCGAGCAGGATATCAGCTGCAGAGATGAAGAGGCAAGTACGAAAAGAACGTGAGAGCAACCCTCCTGGAGACTTCCCACTCATCCCGTGTCCCTTTTGCAACCGAACCGTCCGTGCAAGGATTGGCCTTATCAGCCACCTGCGCACACACAGAACAGAACCAGCCCCTCCAATTCAGGGATGACTAGAGTGGTCTTCGTCGACTGGACGGAGGAACAACATGTTGTTTTACTTTCATAAGATACTGGCAACGTGTATATTGAATGCATGTGTGTTCAACTCTGTTTTCGCACAGTGAAGGTCTGTTAAAGGTGTTTAAAATATCAGTCGTGTTTATGAATATACGTTTAATATATGGTCATTGTTTCTCCGTTACTTGTTCATTGTCTGAATCGCACATTTGTTTCCTTGCTCACACAGCGTCATAATTCATGTTCATTACGTCTAAAAATATTTTCGTATGGCAGGAACTACTTTGTATTGCAAACAAATAATGTACTGTAGCGGAACACTCCCTCGGGTACACTGCCAAGAGTCGCTATCTCTGGTTCTTTACGATAGGTCTTGTAATATGAGTGATACCCCGATGAATTTTTCTGATGACTCGCACTCCAGAGTGTGACACATTTTTGCCTCAACGGGATATCGTCTTATTTATGGTTTCTAAGGTGTCGACGACTTGGTCGCAGTCGATGACTGAGTCGCCGACTTGTCACAGGGTCGTCAACTGGTTGCAGACTTATCGCGGTTTTGGTCGCTGACTAGATCGCAATCTTCGAATTGTCGCACGGTCGCCGACAGGTCGCAGACTCGCCGACTAGTCTCCCTCTGGTCACCGACTGGGTCGCCGACTTGTCTCAAGGTCGCCGACTGGTCTTCTCCGGCCGCCTACTGTTGCAGGCCCGATCACCGACTGGAGGAAGGGTTGCAGACTAAGTCTTCTTGTCGCAGTAGCGGTCGCAGACTTGTCGCAGTCTCGGTCGCAGATTGGTCTCAGTCGACGACTGTGTCGCCGCGTCGCCTTACGGACAGCAGAGTCGCTAACTGGTCGCAGACTTGTTGCAGTCTCCGACTGGTTTTTCTCTTTTAGCCGACTGTCGTAGTCTCGGTACAGTGTCGCGCTGTTATCAGATAGTTATCGATAGAGAGAAAAGACCGTGCGAAATGATGAAAGAAAGAATAATTATCCTCAGTCAAAACGCGTATTATCGGAATCCCACGTTCTCTTAGACTATCCTTGTATCGCAGGGCAGCTGGTCGATGAAAGACCTTGCCCATATCCTTTTCAGATTTCTGGCATGGCTCTATCCTACCCAACGGAATACAAGCAAGTGTACTTGCTCTGGCGGGGTGGTTATACTGCCACACTGCCGTGGACATCTTCAGTCTAAGCCGCGTCCTAACACACCACCATAGTAGCCACAGTTGGCACGTATATATACCCAGGTGGAATCACGTGACCCAAAACTCTGTCGTTAGAAAGCACTACAAATCCCGCCAAACAAAAAAAATCACCACATAAACTTGAAGGCAATGAAATATTAAGGAAACACAAATTGAAGTCCATTTGGTTTCGTCGTTATATTACGCTTATATAGCAGAAGCAGTAGCTTTTGATTCATTACATATCTTTATGGATTAACTAAACAATCTATCTAGTCCAATTGAACACAAACCTCAAAAAGCTATTGATGTGGATGAGTTCACCGTATCAGAAATTAAACTTTTAACCAAGAAAACGAATAAACGGGGTATCAGCAATGTCCACAACAAACGTGGCATAAAGTAACGTAGCGGCCATTCTGATCATTTTAACAACGTGAACTTGTTTTCCTATTTAGACTATATTTCTACGATAAATCCCAATAAGAATCCACTGCAGTCCAAACGAATACGAATTAGAATTTTCCTAAACAAACGACATTAATTCAGCATATGTTCAAGTGTTTTAATTAAAGGAAATTTATATTTTTCCACATAACGATTCCAAAGTGTCGGTGACGGAACTGAAACACATTCACAGCCGAATCGAAGCCTATCACTTTGCAACGTTCTAAATTGTGCCGACGTTACCTAGTTAATTAATTCAGTCTATACCACTTAAGAAAGCAGAATTTAGTTGGATTGAAACAAAAATTAAATCCCGCAAATGCAGACAAATTGAAAAAGTTGTTTCAAGGCGCACTCATTCATTCATTTACAGTATGACTCAAAATTAAACGAGATTTATTTTAATACAAAATGGATGTTCTAGAGCACCCTAAGCTACCAGGCTCAAAGGTCGCTCCTCGGATCAATGTATGTATGTATGTATGTGTGTGTGTGTGCGCGCGTGTGATACACCTGTTGGTTTCATTACTGTATTTTTACCTGTGATAAATATATCATCATTTTGTTTCATCTTTTAAAACGACAAGTTGTTCTATTATGCCATGGATTTGCTTTCAGAAGTTATTTATATGAAACTAGAATGTTTTGGATTAGGACAAACAAACAGAAACGCCATTACTTTTCAGACATGGAAATTAATGTTTGCAGAAGAAATCTGACTCGACGCCATTTTTGTTTTCCAATTTTTTTTTCTTACTTGCTTCACAACATTGATAAACCTGCTGCAATGCATTACTGAAATGGACTTGCTTCGTGGTCATATTTGATTGAATAGGTTCCAATATGTCAATAATTTAATTTGCTGCCACAGATTAGGTCATCTTAATCCCATCTCTCTCTAAAGTAATTGATATTTCAATGACTAGCCTATGGACGCAATGGGGATTTGCAAAAAGGTGATTACGAGTTGTGCTGAGAAGGAGGTTTAATATTCGAGATTTTATCCTGGAGTCAGTTTGGTATTTAATAAGAATACATTTTCCTTCCCTCTAAAAATACCTCATACAATTCATGTTGTGGTATCAAACACTATATATTTATGTATCCCTATTCTACACTCATTACAATATCATGTTTGCGTCGTACAACATTATGACAATTTATCCGCTATTCATGCAAGTAAAGAAAATAAACTTTCTCTATATATTTATTTCAGCGAGACATAAAGAAAAATAATGCGAAATAATTTGTTCTTGTTAATTTCTATATTTTCACATGTAAAAGTATATCTTTGTATATTGCACTTGTGAAAACAACAGATTTCCCATCATGCTAAGCGACACATGATTGTTTATTCTTACAGAATTATGCCCGCAGCACAGCAAGAAGAACAAGTACTCTGGTGTAGAACAAGCAAATTATAACTGTATAAATTTAAATTATGGAAATTAAATTTGCTTAAGACATTTCCCCATTTTGTTACTTTAGTTCCTGACCAGTATTCATGTCCTCAGTCCATCATGGCTTGGAAAGCAAGCTAAAAGGTGCAATTTGTGGATGATTAATGCAAAAAAGTGGTCTATTAGTGTAAGAAGCAACTGGAGCAATACAGATCAGGCTTAAAAACCTAAATACATGACTACATCATCTACTAACAACAGATACATATTTGATCAAAAGAGCTGATGTCATGTGCCTTAAATTCAGAGAGTCGAATTATTTTGTATTTAATCTGTTCGTGTGCATGATTTTGGATTTTTAACTTAGCTTTAATTATTGTTCAGTCATATCGCTACGATTTCTGCAGTGTGGCAGTTTATAGTGATGTCAAGCCCACCATCATGCCTAAAACATGTAGCATTATGTCCCAGTGACATTATTCTGACACCAGGCCGACTAGTATTAGTACTAAACTCTTAATGCTGAGTGCCAAGCGATGTATCCATTAGTACCTTTTTGTATAATACTTTTGTATCACTGGACGGGGGTTAGAACCTGAAACCTACCGCATCTAAGGTGGACGCTCTAAGTATTTTGGCCACCAGTGTGGTTATTTTATCTTCACCGAGTGAGTGAAATCACCATTTCTAACATCGACACATAACTGAAATTATTATAGTGAAAGAGCTGGAATACCTTATTGACGTTCATTTACTATATATTCTTGCCATTACTATCGGCTGTGGATATGCATAAATATTAGTGGCGTACTGTTCGAAATTAGCAAAGTATGGGAGTGTTCAGCAGCACATTTTTCAAACAATGTCTTAACGCTAAATATGTGGTTGTCATTTACTCTTTCAAAAGAGAAAAGTTGCCTTGACAGCTATATTGCTGGTTCTTGTACAGGGTTCAAAAAAGTATTTTCTTTCATACGTAGGAGACTAGCTAACGAAATATGAATGTGAAAGTCAGATTGATGATTTGGGTTGACTTCAGTAACTGAAAGATGACATGCCTAATCTTTGAATCGTATGTAAAGCTGATATGGACTAATTACAATAGTTAGCTGTAGAACCTCACATTGACCATGGTGACAATATTTATCTGAGCTAATTAAAAATCCACTACTTAGAAATGTGTGTTTGTGTTTGTTTATGCATTAGATCGACTCTAAAAATATTTGAAGATGTTATTGAGGTTCCTGAAATGGCAATAATCTACCATTGTACTGGAATGTATAGTATGTGACTGTTAAACTTTAGTTGCTATATCGCTGAGTGCATCATACTGTTGTATCAAAGTTGTCAAAATATGTTATACACCTTATCAGAGACATACTCGAGATGTAATGATGTAATGACGAGGAAATCTAAGATCAAATCAATTGAACAAGGCTTTTTTGAGAGGGGGGAAGAATTATGTAGCAGTAAAATCATAACTCACTAATGTTCAATCGATATACCAATTTGAGTGTAATCAACAAAGAGAGAAGTAGCTATTACTAAACGCAAGGAACTTTATTGACTAAATTTACCAATACTCCAATATAATTGATGTTATTTCATACAAACTTACAAAGTAAGGTCGTACTGGTTGTTGTTGTTGTTATTGTTGGGCTTAACGCCATTTTTCAGCACACGATAGGCTATTCATGGCGGCCAGTAATAATGGTGGAGGAAAAAACCGGGAAATCACCGGAAAGAACCATCGACCCACAAAAATCTACTGGCAAGCTTTCTCACATATCCACATTCGCCGAATCCTAGACTCGAACCCACTCAGAGGTGAGATGGCAGTGATCCGTAACGGACAACGCTTTAGACCACTCGGCCACTCGGGGCCCCGGGTCGTACTGGAGTTGACGTAAACTTTTTGTGGTTTGTCATTTGTGCTCATTTGGACTGAATATTAATTTGGAATTTATTTAAAGAGCTTAGCAGGTAAACTTAAGGACTGCCAATTTTCAAGCCTGTCTAGAAAACTTATATAAAATTTTCAATTTAGATATCACGTAATGAACTGTGCAAAGTTTTCTATCTGCCTGTCCTGGAAATGACATTACCGTTTGATGCATAAGATGAAAAAAAGAGCTGCAATGGATCTCCATGCTTAACTAGTTGGATAAACTTTGTCAATCCTAATTAGATGGTTACTAATGCTAAATTAAACAAATTTGAAATACTTAACAACGGATATCTCTGTTAATGTTTACATGTTCGAAAAAGACTTTATCCGCTTGCATTATCACCACACGTAATCTACAGATGACAATGTACCCAACCAAAGCAAAAATTCTTGTAGTGTTTAATAAATGGAGTCATCATGATAATATGTTAAATATGCAGGCACTCGCCAAGCTTCAAAATTACCAGTCGTTGTAATCCTCAGCAACATCGAAAAATCATGACTTTTAAGCTATGAAAATTACAGATGATCGATTCACTACAGTTTACCAATTCGATCTAAATCACGTCTGTGAATAATCTAACAATGAGGACTTTGGAATCACACGTACGTATTGTCCCCATGGCGCCAGCGCCCGGAATATGGAGTCGCTGACGACAAATGGTATATATCCATACGAGTATATTAGCGACTGGGACAAGTTTGCCGAAGGTCAGATTCCACCGATAGAAGAATTTAATAGTTCATTGGATGAAGAAGGTTTCCCAGAACAAATCAACAAACACGCAAACATTGTTTGGTCTGAATTCAAATAAAAAATATAGTTTGTTATTAAGATCTGTATCTATATATTGATGTGTTACTCGTCGCTATTGTGTTTGAGAAATTTTGTGACACTTCCACACATACGTATAAGTTAAGCTTCCGCGCATTACTTCTCATCACCGGCAATGCGTTGAGATGCGCTGTTGTCAAAAAAGCCAAATCATATTGGAATTGCTCACCAACAATGACCATCTTCTATTTATTGAGCGTTAACTATTTGCCAAAATGTCAATGGCGTGTCACAGTTATGCGTTCCAACAACCTAACCGTGGACGGGTATAACTTGTTACTAACAGTTACATCATGTGTCTAGATAAATTTAACCACCATTGGCTAGGCAAGGATTCAAACTTTGATGGATTGTTGGTTTTTAGTAGACGGATCACACATGTACACACACAAACACACACACACACACTGACATGCAGCAAAAATACATAAACGATCACAACATCGACATTGACAAGTGAAACTTCTTTGAAAGTGGAATAAGAATATCCAGAACATTTACGTGATGAAAACATCGATATTATCCATTTGCGTCAGAAGAATTGTCGGTCCCAGTTGTTCCCATATCGATGCGTGATCGTTCGATCGATGTGGTGGATGTAAATACACTTAGTATTGAAAACTGGTAACAAATCAACAACAAAACACAATTATGTACTTCAGGTGGGAAATTTGCTGCTTTATTTGCAATTGGGTATGCGTGTACCCAGTATCCATCATGTGCTTGAATTACGCTTCGATTGCGCCATATGTCCAGCTGAATATGGATCTGAGAACTGAAGTCACTAATAAGTCTGAGAAGGACTTTTTCTAAGCATAAGAACAATGCTGAGTTAAAAAGTACAATGGAAAATCTGAAAAAACATATTCTTACAGATCTTCTCTTTGATAATTAACGAGACAAAACATTTATTGATTGCCCTGTCTTTGAGTCTCAAGAGACCATGGATAGTGGAGTTGATGCTCTTCTTAGCAGAAATCAAAGCTAAAGAATACAAAAACAAAGTCATTCGTTCGGTGCAAACGTCACGTCGTACCTGTTAATTAGCGAAATTAACTATAACGTGATCAGGGTTTGGATGAGATGCCGTCACGGACATCACAGCCAATGACGTGAACGCGGACATGGTAAAAGCATATCTTGCTAATGAATTTGATTATCTGAAAAAATATCCTTGTTTAGTAACACAAACAAAAAGGTTGCTGGTATGTTGGAGTTGAACTTTCGTGGAAACCAGTCGAAGAATATGCATGACTGTGACCTATGATGTAATCAATCATAGATGGACAAAGAACCTATGATATCGATGATGATGCAACGGATGAAAATTTACAGCTTATTAATTCTGATGTCAATCTTGGATTTGCAGTGCATCGCTGACGACACATTAGTGATTCATTGAGATTTTCGTGTGTAATTCCTATTAGACACATTTGGGTTTTGCAGAGATGTTCACACGGTTATATTATTCCGCAAGATCAACGCAAACGATGCATTTGAACTCATGGAGGTGTTGCTTTCAAAGATCAGTTGTCAACATTAACTTGTAGAAGTCTTAGACAATCCCTTCACTAACTACAGAATCACGTTCATTGTCCTGTATGCAGTAAGGAACTGCTTCAAATCTTTCGCTTTTTACAAATACCTTTGGTGTGAACCAGCTATCACCTATCGTAGAGCAGTTGACATGCCATTCAACATGGTCTCACTGCACTAAAACATATATTCGCAGCGTTTCAAAACATAACTCGACATGATTGTCGAGGGCATAAAAATGGAACTTAACTACTTACAAGTGGCTGAAGTTTCTTTGTGGTAAAATTTCCAAAGAAAACTTTTGAACGTTGTACCAGATTTATTACTTTTTAATAGAGCATCTGGAGGTTTTCATACAATCCATTGATAATATTAATTTTAATACACTAAAATCTCTCAAACATTTGCGTGGTGTCTTTATGCAAAATCGTCTTCCATTAATGGTATCAAGCACACGAGAAACCAATATTGGCAACCTGGAACTGACAATAGGTGCCGACAATAAAAAAAATGTTGCATAAATGGCGCCACTTCAACACGGTTTGTATTTTGACTCGTATGGACTTTCAACTCGAGATGAATTTATTAATTGTTCAACTAGACATAGTGAGATATATGCCAATACAAACTCAGTTGGATGGAGTAATAGCTTAATCGTTGTGTTCATTGGCAGAAAGCAAAGACCGCAAACACTTATTGATTTCACACCAATGGACATTTAATGACATATAAATGTTTTTGTTTACGTTAATGGACGGTACACGATCTGACGACGCTGCGCTGATGTGGATTTGAGAATATTTGCCAACATAGCGGATTTTATGAGTGTATTAGTTTTGTTGGTTTTGACGTCGACCCAAGTGAGCTTGTTATTCATCACATTATTACCAACTCAAATGGCACTGTTGTCACTGAAAGCGGGTCTATCAGAGACGCTGGTGTGTTGGTTGCGTTTGTTAAATACTCAGTTCATACTGAGATTAAACATTACGTAGATAAATATAGTTGTATAAAACACAATGCGTAATAACCTCTTGGAGCATAATCGGGGGAATATTTAGGAACGAAGGATATGAAAACACCAACGCCGTTACCTTGGCAAATGGTTAACCAAGCTGACTTTATTAAAAATTCTTTAGATTAATAAATGGTAAGCGAAATTTTAATTGTGAGTTTGTACCAGATATATTACAGGCTGAACTTTGGTGATTTAAATTATAATAGAAGCATTTATCAACATCATTAATTACTGCAGATTAAGCTATGTTCAAAGCACTTAACTTTTATCCATACCTTAACCGTTTTTTGGTGTTTGTGTTTTTGTTTAAGGTTCAGTTTATCATTACTAATGAAGTAATTTTATCTGACCTTTTAATTAAATTGCAAAACTTATCGCCTTGTGTTTGAATCGACTGGCATCAAATGTTAACATCGATATAATTTTTGCTCGACTTCCCGATGAATATATATTTCAAAGAGGTGCTGCTAAACTCCCGAATGGACTGCCATATAATATTGTTAAGGGCCAAGCAGAAAGTGCTTGCTGGAGACACCCTGAACTTTCTCATTCCCAACTCGAGGTCAGCTTGCTATCGCCGATGTATCAACCCCAGTTACTATCGCCAATGATTATTTTGCATCAATATTAACTCAGCAGAGACAACAAATATATCGACTGTTATTAAGAACGTAAGTAAAGATGATCGTCAAATGTAAAAGGCATAGACGTATTAGGTGTGTTTTTTAATTGAAAAGGGTGCCAGAACCACCATAACACACAATCGCCGAAAATTTAAACACTCCAGAGAAAGAGGGTTCTATGATTGCATGACAAATGTACCAGTAATATGGAGACTTATCTAGAAAAGCGTGGAAGCTAAGTACGTGGACGTTGTGAAATCGGAAAGGGACTGTCAGTCGTTCAATTGGACAAACAACATTTTTAACAGAAGGATTGTGATCGATCCTCAATATTAGCAATGTTATAATAAAATCGAAGCGTAAAAAGACAACAATGCGGTCACCAAGAGAATTGTGTTAAAAATATATACATACGCGCGCATTTGATTGTATAACTATTGGTCTCTTTGTCTGGAATGGCATCCACAAAACCAATCGTAGGCACACCGATTGGACTTATTGTTGATACTATAATAATAGCAACTGGTGTCGGGCGCATCTAGCGAATCGATTTCAGAGCTGCATGCAGAGGCACAAGGCAATCACGACACGATTGTACAACTGTATACGGTAGTTATCGAGGATACAATAATTAGCATGGCAAATTCAAGATTATGCTAGCACAAAAGAAAATGGCGGATAGTAGCTGTGATAAGTAGGATCTCATAGGTGTGTGTGTACAATAATTGACTTACATTGTTGATTAAAACAGATTTGAAAATAGTGTGACAAACTAATCTTTCTTCACAGATTTCAAGTTCTCACCTGCTATACAAAACGAAGCAGTCATTTTGATGGTCTCAATTTAATATTTGTTTACCAAAAACATGTTTAGTATCGTACCAGAAAAGGAGAGATTTCCGAAAATTAACCTGACTAACTTCTGACGGATATTGGCATTAAATTGAAGTTTCTAGTACAGGTAGTGTCAGTTAATAGATCCCGCCAGAGATATTTGAAAAGGTAACTAAAAACAAATACTACGAAGGTCCTCTCCGTACGCAGTACTGTTCATAAGTACAATTCCTGTTAATACTCGCACGAGGGAGTGCAAGTAATTGTTAGATAAATAAATAACAAATGATCCTCTTAGTTAGCCTTTCCAAATATCTGCGAGTTTATTTTTATAAACTCAATTTATTAAATGCAAATTTGTCATCTACGGTATACAAGATCTTCGTTTTCCTTGGACTGTGTTGTTAAAACGAACTACTGTTTAGAGCATGAACGCATAGCTATATGTTTACTATACTAAAACACATAATTTAAAATTTTGGGATGTTGGCATATCAAGTGAAAAATTGAAAAGAAATACTTAAGAGTCATCAACGGTGATTAATGTCTGTCTTTGAGTTGAATACACATCAAACAATAGATTCAAAACTTAAGTTTTGATTGATAAAGGAATCATAAGAGGCTAACAGGGATTATAATGACGTATTAGCGTCAATTGTTGATCAAACGATCTAGTAGAATATGCTTTGATGAACTCTTCAATAAGGACTTTAATTTAAATGCATGCGGTGTTTTAAGTCGTATTTATCAGACATTCATTTTGATACCACGTTTCAAATTTCATTAACCTATGTTATGCACATTTAATGTGCATTGTTATAAATGTATCCTTTTTTTATTTCATGATATGCATCGATTTAAGCATATTGTATAGCTCACACATCCCAAACACATTGACAGTTTTGTAAACAAAATTGTATATCTTGTTCTGAGTGAATCATAAATATTAGGAATATTATCTAAGTCAAGAACATTTTGTTTACCCTCTTTAGTAACAATCCTTTTCATTATAACTAATAGTTTGTCTTCTAAAACAGTTAGAACGTTTTAGAATGTAATATTAGCAAAATATTAATAGTGGCGGTAAAGAAGCATAAAATAGTTTCTACTGGAACAAAATATTTTTCCTGACATAACATCTGAAGCAGGAATCAGTCTTAACGATGTGTCCAGCATTTAAATTGCGTTAGAAATTATCTATGAAAGTATTCGTTAACTATAAAATAGAAAGTGCTTATCGAAAAAAAAACGTTCATGAAAATAGATTTATAGTACAATTCAAAAACGGATATATTCATGGACATTATTTTTGTGATTCAACAAAAGACTGTTGGTACATCATCACCATTCAGGTCATCACAGGCACATCAATGCATTTGATGATGGATTTATTTTTAATACCAATACAGTCTCTTCCGAACTTTGATGATTAGGACTAGTATTAAAAATTCTGACTAAATTTGAGATTAATTTCGCAATATCGCAAGATATTTTATGTTATATTTTCACTTTGTTATTTAAGGAAAGATATTATTTGTCGAAGTTTGCAAACTTTGGTGGTTTATGCTCTCTTCTGCTACTTTGTTTAAAACCATATATTCGTAAGATGTGTTCCAAACTGTTGTTGAGATATGCTCTAGAAATAGCAAAATCTGGCCAAATTATAACCGTTTCCATTGAGTTATAGAAGACTTGAAATGGTTTATATACCTCCAGCGAAAGCACCTCCACAGTATTGCAATGTAATGAATTTTATTTTACTTTATAAAATTCATATATATTCTTAATTTTTAGAATTGATTACCTCATCCGACGCATTAATGTACTTTATAAAGAGGCAAGTACTATTTTGCCTTTTTTTCTAAAACGTTCATTCAGGTCGATTGCTTCGATCGAAAACTAATTATTTATGTATCATTATATTTCTAGCACGAAATTGCATATGCTACTGTGGTATTTTGTAACAGCATCTACACAGAATAGAAAGTCATGGCAAACATTATTGTAAAGTGTGTACTTTATGTTTTTGTTTTCTTATTTGGCTTTCCTCTGACTATTAAGAACATAACGCACAAAATATAAATCAGTTTAAAGACTATACTATTCGTTAAAAATGAACGGAGTCGCTTGGAAAATACCTCTTACCTAAATAGAATCTTAGCAATCTTACTACAAATACTTGAAAAAAGGAATTCTGAGACACTACACACTTTATATTGCAAAGTTCTGTAATATTCTTTTATCGAAACAAACCAGTACATAACTATACAACTGGCCAATAAATGAAAATTATTTTACAAATATGTTTATAGATATGACCAATTCTGGCCAAATTATAACTGTTTCCAATGAGTTATACAAAACTTGAAATTATTGATATACCTTCAGCGAAAATCAACTCCATAGTATTGCTATGTAATGATTTCTCTTTTACTTTATAAAATTACCATATATTTTCTCAGAATATTTTATCTCATCCGAATTATGCTTATCCATGGTGAGAGAGAGAGAGAGAGAGAGAGAGAGAGAGAGAGAGAGAGAGAGAGAGAGAGAGAGAGAGAGAGAGAGAGAGAGAGAGAGAGAGAGAGAGAGAGAGAGAGAGAGAGAGAGAAAATGTTCCGGTTAAAGAGGCCGGTCTTCTTTGCCATTTTATTTCTAAAAAGATCGTTCAGGTCACTTGCTTTGATCGAAAACTAATCATTTATGTATCGTTATATTTCTATCACGAAATTGCATATGCTACAGTGGTATTTAATAACACCATCAACACAAAATAAAACGTTATGGGAACCTTTACTGTAACGTGTGCATGCTATGTTTTTTCTGGGTTTTTTTTCTTCCTCTGGACTATTTAGAACGTAACGCACAAAATGTAAAAAGGTCAATTTATAGAATACAGCATTCGTTAAAAATGAACGGAATCGCTGGAAAAAAAACTTGTGCCTAAATAGAATCATAACAATTCTACTACAAATACTAGAAAAAAGCAATTCAGAGACATTACACATATTATATTATAAAATCTCTTAGAGTTCTCTAATATAATAGGCCATTAAATGAAAATTATTTTACAAATATATTTACAGATGCATATGCATACACTTTAAATGTATTGTTTTTTAATAACAATTAATACCTCTGACGTGCAAAATTATATTTCACAAAAACGTAATGAATGCAAATATTATCATAAATACTTATATGAAAAAATAAAAACTATTTGTTTATTTTATTTGTCATTATAACTACATTCCAGCGTGTCTTATAATTCAGATTCATTAAGAAAATATCCTTAGCTTACACTGCTATGTCCTTCCAACAAATTCTAAAAGTTATTTGTTTTGTCATGTTCAGTTTTAAAACTATAATTTAAAGCTCGTGTCAACAAAACACTTACACGGAAGATAACAATAGTTTCAAAACATCGGGTACATATGATATGCATGTTTGGTTATTATTTATAAACTATATTGTACAATAACAACTAATATGCTTTCTTACATCCTATATTCGCCAATTATGATATTGACACATAAAATGTAAATGTCATCACATACATTGTTTTTACTTTCATTGTAGCAAACATTTATTCAAACATTTCCTAAAGAGTCGTGTATAAGCTAGACTATAATTCTTGCCTATACTTTTGTCATCGATAATTAAATGGCTTAACAGTTTTGTAATTTATTTTCAGTGTGGTTTTCTGGGTGCTTTATGGGGTGTAGTAGATGCATAATTCTTTCCTTTTAACTAACAAACTCGGCATTATTCACTGGTTTGGAAACAAAACCCAACGCAACGAACGAAAATCATTGCTTCCCTGATTCCTTTTTTTGAGTTCCTTATTACCTGAGTATGTATCAACGCACGTTTAACTCACGCATTGATGAAACGAAATTATACAACATATAATGTTAATTATTTTAATGTACATTATACGTTATGAAGAACGTTTCTACAACAAAAATATTTTCATAAATAGTAATCAATTGGAAGGCAGACATAATGTTCCAAACATGATATCCATGGATAATGAAATGAAATAATTTATAACAGAATTAAAATTGAGTGGGTTTTTGGACTAAATGAACATTACATGCTAAATGTGATGGACGATGGAAATTATAAAATGAATTTATAATAATAATAATAATAATAATAATAATAATAATAATAATAATAATAATAATAATAATAATAATAATAATAAAATATTAATAATAATGATAAATAAATAAATAACCACAGAGACTGCAAATACGTTTCCACTAATACGCATTACATGCGAGATCTATATAATCCCACGTATGGAATACTATTAGAATTAAAATAATCTCAAAGAATTCAAATATGCATCGAGACATGTGGCTTTCAGGTCCGATTTACATAATCTTCTATATTCTGCTATGTAAGTGTGATTCACCTAATCTTGTGAAGTGCAAATAAGAATCACAAAAAGCTCATGTCATATAAAAAATGATTGATCATGTACTCAATTGAAACATCAATTGGAATAAACATATGACTTTTTTCACTTAAACATTCGTATGATTCGCAACTGATAAAGCACACAGTTTCACCGAATCCTTGGATTGGCCCACACTTATTATCGGCCGCTCACAGGTTTTACGGATCCACGCTTTGCACAGATATACGTATACACATACGTATAGATAGCGCCCAACATTCTTGTATTGGCTACGCCTACATTCGTGGTTCCACCACTTTTACAGACTTACGTATACACATACGTACAGATAGCAAGCATTACTAAACAGCTGCAGTCAGCCCTACACAGCTACCGTCAGCTCTACACAGCCCTAAGGACAGGTATACACATACGTACGGACAGCATGCCGAAATATGGACAGCTGCACCAAGCCCTAATCATCTAATGTCAGCCTTAAACAGCTACAATAAAACCAAACTGGTCATAAAAAATTGTTTCTGAAATAATTTATATATATATATATATATATATATATATATATATATATATATATATATATATATATATATATATATATATATATATATATATATAATTAAAATCTTAAAATAAGACTTTACACGAACCATATATATATATACAGACTAATAAATTAAACTCCACTAGTAATTTGTGATCCAAAGTTTACTTCAAATCTTAAGTAATGAAGGATTCATCAACCGACATAACTTAAAAATGAGAATCGGCTTCACATATCAAACAAGATATAAATTTAACACATAAGATATTTCATATGCAGAAACTTTTCTAAACATTGTCATACTATAAGCTTGTCTGATACGCTGGTTCGTGTAGTTAAGTCTTATTTTAAGACACGAGTCTTTTGAAGAAAAGGTTTAGTTGTTTGTTTCCTTTTATCTATTGGTTGAAATAAATCATAAGGATAGACATCTTTAGGATGTATAAGTGATTCCATCAATTACTATCATTTATTTGCTTTAATGAAATTTTTTACTCGCAAGTTTATGACTAGAGACTCTCTATCTGAGCCCATGAACCTAAAAGTATCAACAGAATAGTCAATTTAAAAACTAATTTTGTTCTCTTAATTTTTAATTTCTTAAACTCGATCAACTTGAATATTTTTCATCATTTATTGAAACCAAGGTCGCAGAAATGGCGGACTGATCTGACCTTATTCTCAGATCAAGATTGACAACGATTTTCCATACTTATAATTTAAATTACAATCGACATGTGCAGGTTCATGGTACTTCTGGTTGTATGGAACGGATCCCTACATTCTTTCTCTTAATACTTTATTTTATGACAAATATGGCTTGTATCATAATTATCAACGTCTTATCTATACTGTCCAACACATTAAGTACAAACATTCTTTTCCACTGTCTCTTACGCCACAAAAGATCCATTACCATTTCGCCTACATGTCATACCTAGCACATCTTCGTCATATTTGTCCGATTTTAAACTATTTTTATAATACGATGTATATTTCCGCCACAGGTACATATATATTTCACAGGCAGATGTATATACATATATACATGTATATACATGTATAAAACAAAACGATGCATCTTTCATCTCTTTATTTAAAGGACCCCGTACAATATGCGTCAAAATATATTTAGTTTAGAATATACTCTGCATATCCACGTACAATCCAAAACTACAGTCAAACCTCTCACAACGGTTATTAGAGTTCAACGATCATCTGGTTACACCGGCTTTTCTAATTTCCCTAGTGAAAATTCCTCTATAAATGTCAGAAAATCAGTGGTCACCTGCCTTTAGTAGTTTTTTTTTTATAACTAACCAATGGTTTTGTCCTGCCTTCCGTTGTTATATGACTATAACACCAGTGACCTATCGAAATATTCAAATTCAAGTTGTTATGTTTGATAACTTAAAGAAAATGCATAGTCAGAAAGAATATCACTGTGAGCAGTTCTTGTTGATTGATTTTAACTAAATGCAAAAGCGACTGCATAAATGCCCGAGTCAAAGAGTAGCGGCTAAATATCAATCTAAAGGGAATTCTAAAGTCAAATCTCATATTTTCACTGAAAATAAAATTCGTTTCTTTGGATAACATATTGAAAATCTTACTGGTTTCACGATTACGCTTCTCAGCAAAGAAATCAAAATAACAGTCTAACAATGTTTAATACAATGAAATCTATATTTTGAAAAATCAATCTTTTGAATTATCAAAATGTTTGAAATATTAAATTTTAGACAATATTCACATCATTTAAATGACTGCAAATATTCAAATAAAATTCAGATTTATAAAGGATCTCCATTTAATCTTGCCAATCCATAGGCTAAAAAAAGATAACACAACAATGTAAACCAAAGCAAGCGTTCATTTTTCCAAAACAGCATTCTTTGTCTTTACAACATGAAATCAAACGAAGTGAAAGAATTAAAACATGTTAATTAATTAACGTTAATTAATTAGAAGAATATCATCACAAGTTGTAATTGCATAAGTTGTAATATCAATTACCCCGAAGCTATCAAATGGTCTTCCCAATGGAGGTTATGATGCGCTTTTTTGCTAATGTGACGGCGCCACTGAATTATCACAGTTGTAAATTCCAAATTCCCTACTCCAAGGTAAATTCCGTAAAAGTATTGGTCCTCCACATGCTGTGAAAAATGGAAGCCTAAGGAAAATTAGGTTGCAAGATTTACTTCCCTTTTGTGAACCAATCCCAGGCAACGCTGTTTTATAATCGTTAGGAAAACGTGCCCACAAAAACATAGAAAGTCAAACACAACTAATGTAATGACGCAGTCATTATTTTGGCAAACTCAAACCTTTGGATTATTTTCATCAATAAAGAACCTTCGTAACAATACTAGATTAAATTCCTATGTCAGAGTGCTGTGGTAATGTGTCGAAATATATTTATGTTGTTGTTGTTGTTGGGCTTAACGCCATTTTTCAGCACACGATAGGCTATTCATGGCGGCCAGTATTAATGGTGGATGAAGAAACCGGGAAATCACCGGAAAGAACCACCGACCCACGAGAAGCTACTGGCAAGCTTTCTCACATATCCACATTCGCCGAATCCTAGACTCGAACCCACGCAGACAGAGGTGAGATGGCAGTGATCCGTAACGGACAGCGCTTTAGACCACTCGGCCACTCGGGGCCCCGAAATATATTTAGTTTATATTCCAAACAGGAATTAGGATATTTATGTATATGTAAAGATATTGTATAGGGAATATTATATTATTTTGAGGAAACTTGTGTCAATAGGACAAAATTTAAATTTAGTACTTAATGCTTTAAGTTCGTTTATTGCAAGGTAACTATGCTTTTGAATGAGTGTTTAAGGAGAATGGCATATTAGGCTGAATAATTATTGTAAACGTTAGCTTGGACCTTTGACTGTTTTTTTTTATTGCTGTATCCGCTATGGTAAAACAATATAAAAACATGAGATCTCACCGTGCCGGATACTTATTTTCAGCACAAGTAATGCACCATTCTCAAAATCGAACCGCGCAGCATATCACTTCCATGTTTCTTAAAGTTTCGGGTTTAATATGTTATTTATAATATATACTTGTTTTTCCTGCTTTTCAATGAAAGTAGAGTAGTTTGGTCAAACATTAGCATTGCGTTATATGTGAATTGAATTAATTCTTTGTGCTAATATTACTAGTAGTTTTCAATTTATCTCTTTAATTTTGTGAATGTAGAACCATATCGCTATTATTTGTGGATGATTTGTTATACGGCACTTTCCAAATCGACATTATCACAAGCATCTGGAATAATCTTCGTTTATATGATACAATGAAGTGTATACTGGCTAAAACAAGTTGGAATTATTGTCCTTTATAACTTCTCTAATATTCATGTGTTTTGATCCTGTTGTAAATTATGTGTTTAGGAATTAATTCCGTAAAAATTTTTAATTTCATTTTCATTTTATTTTTATATCATTAAATGTAGTTATTATTATTATTATTATTATTATTATTATTATTATTATTATTATTATTATTATTATTATTATTATTATTATTATTATTATTATTATTATTATGTTAGCATGAGTCTAATATTTTGTTAGAAACATCGTGTTTACTTAAATCGTAAATGTGACTTGTGTAAGCACGAGCTTTGTATGATAGTAAATTAGTCGCAAGTAAACATTCCGAAGTAGCTATGTAAATGATTGGCTGATACTTTTTTCATGCTTTCCTAATGTCCAGATCCCTTGCGAAATTATACGTTTCCTCCGTGCATGTGTACATGAAACGACGCATTAGTGTCTTTTATATGCTTAGTTATCAATACGAAAGTTTAGTCGTAGCCGTAAGTGCAGTTCAGACACCGTTTGCAACATCTTAGAGAGTAACATAAGTTCTATTATGTTAAACAGGTAATTATGTGCTGGAACATGTTGTCTTTTTCATGTGTCTACGTAGACAGAACTGTGCCTTTTTTAGTGGAGATAATTGTATTTCGTCTACTTTCTAAATAATTATGTTTACTGGAGAAAATCAATATTGGTTTGGACAAAGACATTTTCTGAAATTCTCCTAAATTGGAAAAGAACAATATAAATTGTACTTCAATGTAAAAATTCTAGGATTTTTGTTTACCGTCGTCTGACGTCATCCGCCATCTCGGACTGGAACTGAATTTCAGACTATCAATTTAGAGCTGTTTGTTTATAGGACTTGTGTTTTCCTAGCTTTAGAACAAATGTTTGAATCTCATTCACAAATCTTGCTTCATATACTCACATTTTCTTCATGTTTTTTAGGGAAATAAATTATATTTGTTAAAATACACAAAACTTGTTGTCTTCACTCTTTCTTTGTGTTACTTTCAACGAGCCGTTACGTAACACATTTCTGAATGCGAATCAGTTTATAATACACTCTGAAATAAGGCCTTTTATGGATTTTAGAGTATAATTAAGTGCAATTATTTAATTCTATAATATTTTATGTATCTGTTATAGAATGTCAGTCACGTAAAAATATGAAATACAATTCTTCAGAGCAAAGGAATAATCAACCATTAGAACATAAATTAATATTATTTCATAAACAACATTAACACTGAAGTTTGTAAATGTAATTGTTCATATAAGATGGATTCTACCTAGTACACATAAGTTGCAAGTAAATATTTTAAAATAAAATCAGGTATAAAATTATATTTAATTGTTTGTGTTGATGTCAGTTCATCCATCAAAAGATATATGTTCCTTTCATTAGTGGAGTCTATTTTACAAATGGTTTATTGTATTGTTATGAATAATGTTATTCCTTGTAAAGTAAATATTATCTTCGGATCTCACCTGACCGAATGCAAACAGCACTTACGGGCCATCAGTTTTCCAAAAGTCAAAATCGTCGAACAATTTTTGCATTTTCTCCAATATGTCAGAAACTGAACAAAGTGTATTGAGTTGTTTTGAAAAGTGAACTATTCTTGGTTACGACTGGTTTAAAGTTGCAAATTAGTAGACGCTATTAGGATAAAGAAGCATGGATGGAACTACCGAGGGGTGCGGACCGGTGTCTTCCCTTGTGTTTTATTGTTACAGGTTAGGCTCAAAATTTTCTCTGTAACTATCCCATGTGGGCACATCAGGTACTGTTCCCAAATTTTGATTATATTCTTGGTCTATATGCAATCTTTCAGCATTTGATTTTAAACGGTCTTTAAAGCGTTTGACAAGTTGTGTTACAATCTCAGTGTGGTGTTCCTGTTAGAGTTAACTCTTTCAGGTTATCTAATTAATACTTAGTTCTGTTGTTGGTTAACCTAAAAAAAAAATTAACCAGTAAATTACCCAGTTCAGTTAGAAGTTCAGTTTCCTTTATATTCATTGTCTCAGAAATATATTGAAACAGCTTTACTAAAAATCGATACAATACTTTACATTACTAAATATTGTAAAACTTTGGGCAGCTTTAAAGCCGTTGCATTGGTAACTGTGTCTTGCATTTCTTATTTCCGTTTCACTGATAGTATCCCATCTCTTTCCATTTAAAGCTGCGTATTTTTTGTCATGTATCTTTCACTATTATAACAATTAATAAGTCCTACTTAAATTCCAAAATACAAACTTTTCTCATGCATTTAAAAATCATAAATATTCTATGTATACGTTACTTCAAGAACGCATATATTTATTTGGATGATATATTAGACTCAGACAGGAATATTACAAATGAAAAGGCAAATTTTGTAACGTAAATAAGATGCGAAATGGATATTAAACTATGATAGAAGACGTACATGAAGCACTAAGAGAAACATTATCCTGGAATCGTAGTTTTCAAGAGAGTTATCAAACCAACTAGAAATGGTTGCGAGTGCTGAACCATTTATTCTTAATTATTCTAGCACGCCATTAACAGCTATAAAATCAATACATGAGCAAATCGTTGTGCTGAATAAATTCGAATATATCAACCAGGTAAAGGTAATAACGAAATTAGGGAGTCTCTCATACTTTCCCTTATTTCTGAGACACACAAAAAGTAAATTCTTCTATGAAATGGCTAGAAAATAACAAAGTGAAATTGGACTGAAAAGTTATGAAAAGTTGATACGTTTGGCATCAAAATCCCTAACACTATTACCAGGTATTTTAAATGTTGTGATTGGTTGATTACTTAACATTGATGATCAGAGAGTTTATACGTAAGAATATCGTCTTGTAATATAATTTAGAAGCGATATTAAAATTGCCGTTTGTAGTATTATTGGAAGTCTACGCAGTATATTGAAACTCTCATACAATATTGTTCTCTAAAGTTATAGACCTCTATATACGTAATAACAAATAGTAGACATTTTATACGAAATTACTTGGAATAACTTTTCATAGTGTTAATTATGATAAAAGGAGCATCCCTAAACAGAAATATATGAGTTCGTATTTTTTGCATTGTGGTGATTAGTTTATCATAGTCTATGTTGCCTTCTAGATTGTGATCTAAATGAGTATGAGATGCTTAGTCCTTCAATATTTGCTTTTAAATCTTCAAATTTATAAACTTCATGATCAGGAAAGAATTGTTGCCTTGCATGCAATATTTGGAATATTCAGGAGAACGTCATTTTCTAAGTATGTCTAAGTCATATCGAACTCTTATATGATATGCTACTTTTTCATGTCTTTCCATTAATGTGTGTAATGTGTGCTTTGGAATCACTCGAAGATATTGTCTCCATGGCGCCAGCTCCCGAAATATGGAGTCACTGAAGACAAATGCTGTGTACCCATATGTGTATATTAGTGACTGGGACAAATTTGCCAAAGGTCAAATTCTCACGAAAGAAGCAATTAATAGTTCATTGGATCGAGAAGGTTTTTCACAACAAAATACCGAACACGCAAATATTATTTGGTCCGTATTTGAATAGAAAAAATATAGTTGGCTATCAAGATCTGTACCTGTACATTAATGTGTTACTCGTCGCTGATGCATTTGAGAAATTTCGTGACACTTCCGTGCATGTGTATAATTTAAGATCCCGTGCACTACTTCTCATCACACGCAATGAGTTGGGATGCGTTGTTGTCAAAAAGCCATATCAAGTTGGAATTGGTCACCGACAAAAACCAATATTTGTTTATTGATCGTTCACTATTTGCCAAGATTTCAATGGCATGTCACAGATATGCGCACCAACAACCTAAATGTGGATGGGTATAATCTGTTACTAACAGTTATATCATGTATCTAGATAAATTTAAAAATATCGATTATCCATTTAGGCCAGAAGAGTTGTCGGTCCCAGTTATTGGTTATTCCCATATATATGCGTGATCGTTGATCAATGTTGGTGTAAATACACTTAATGTAGAAAACTGGTAACAAACTGTATACCAAAAGACAATTATGTACTTCAGGTGGGAAATCTGTTGCTTTATCTGCAATTGGGTATGCGTGTAACCAGAATCCATCGTGTGCTTGAATTACGCTTCAATGACGTCTTATGTCCAGCTGATCTGAGAATCGAGGTCACAAATACGTTTGAAAAGGACTTTTACTAAGCTTAAGAACAATGCTGGGTTCAAAAATACCTTGGAAAATCTGAAAAAAACGAATTTTTATAGAGTCTCAACAGACCTTGAAGAGTGGCGTTGTTGCTTTTCATATTAGAAGTCAAAGCTAAAGAAAACAAAACCAATTTAAAGTCGTTCGTCCGTGGCGAACTTCCCGTCGAACCTGTTAATTAGTGAAATTTACTATAATATGATCAGGATTTGACAGAGATGATGTACACCGATATCACAGCCAATGACGTGAACGCGGACATGGCAAAACGATATTTTGTAAATCAATTTAATTATCTGAAAGAATATCCTAGATTAATAATACCAACTAAAAGGTTACTGGTATGTTTGGAGATGAACTCTCGTGGAAAGCTGTCGAGGAGTATGTATTACTTCGACATATGATGTTATCAGTCATAGATAGACGAAAATGATATGATATCGATGATGACGAAGCTGATGAAAAGTTAACGCTTATTGATACTAATTTCAATCTTGGATTTGCACTGCGTCGCTGACGACACATTAGTGATTCATTGAAATTTTCATGTGCAATTCCTATTAAACACATATTTGGGTTTTGCAGAAATGTTCATACGGTTATATTTGGAGCGGAACACAGTCACCTTATTCTGCAAGAACAACGCAAACGATGCATTTTGGAGCAAGCAGGTGTTGCTTTCAAAGTTGAGCTGTCAACATGAACTTGTAGGTTCCTGAGCTAATCCCTTCACTAACTACAGAATCACGTTCGTTGTCGTGTAGTCAGTAAGGAACTGCTTCAAGTCTTTTAATTATTGCACATACCTCCGATGCGCACCAAATAGCACCTATCGTGGGGCAGTTGACATGGCATTCAACATGGTCCCACTAAATTAAAACATGTAGTCGCTGCATTTCAAAGCATAATTCGAGATGATAATCACGGGCATAAGAAAATGGTACTTGTCTAGTTCCAAGTGGCTGAAGTTTCTTTGTGGTTCAACTATCATCATTAACCTTCTCAATAAATTTGGCTGATGCGTAAGCGTACCAATCATTTTACACGTGAATATAATAGTATGTGGTCGTATATGGACCGGCATAAAAAGACTGACGCTGACTCTGGTCTGCAGATTTCCAAAGAAAACTTTCGTACGTTGCACCAGATTTATTACTCTTTATTACTCATATAGGGGTATTCAGGCAACCTATTGTTGATCTGAATTTTAGCACACTAAAAACATTTTTTTTTGGTGTCTTTATGCAAAGGTAACTTAAATCAATAGTATCAAGCACTTGGGAATCCAGTATTGCCAACCTGGAATTGACAATAGGAGCTGACAATGAAAAATGGTGCATAAATATTGCCACTTCAACACGGTTTGTATTTTGACTCGTAAGGACTTTCAACCCGAGATAAAGTTGTTTAACCAGACACAATAAGGTCTATGCCAATACAAAATCAGTTGGATGGAGTATTAGTTGGTCATCTTGTTGCTTAAGCTTTGCGTGCATTGGCGAAAGGCCACCGGAGGCACTTATTAATTTCACACCAATGTTGTTGTTGTTGTGGGGCGTATTGCCATTCTCAGCACACGATAGGCTATATATGGCGGCCAGTATTATTGGTGGAGGATGAAACCGGGAAATCCGGGGAAAGAACCACAGACGCACAAGAAGCTGCTGGCAAGCTTTCTCACATATCCACATTCTCTGAATCTTAGACTTGAACCCAAACAGACAGAGGTGAGATGGCAGTGATCTGTAACGGAGAGAGCTTTGGACCACTCAGCCACTCGGGGCCTCCGATTTCACACGAATGTACGTTTAATATTATACAGATGTCTTTTTACATTAACAGACGTTAATCGATCAGACGAACGATACGCTTATGTGGATTTGAGAATATTTGCCATTATAGCGGATCTTTCTGAGCACATTAGTCTGGTTTTTGTAGACGTCGACCTAGGTGAACTTGCTATTTTTAAGATCAAACTGGTAAATTGCAAATACCTGACGTGGACATTAACCACAATATTACCAACTCGTCACTGAAGGCAGGTCTATTAGCGACACTGGTGTGCCGGTTGCGTATGTTAAATACTAAATTGATATAGCTATTTGGTGGGATGAAACATTACGTAGATGAATAAATGTATATAAACCACCATGCCTAACAACTTATTGGATCATAATCGGATGAATATTAATAAAAGAAGGACAGGAAAACACTAACACCTTTACCTTATCAAATGGTTAACTTGCTTAGTTTATTGAAAATTCGTCTGATAAACTAAAATAACTTCTTATAGATGCCAGAATCTGAATCATGGCTATTTATCATAACTAGACAAAAAAGATACAAGAGGTTGAATAACAATATTAACAAATAGTAAGCCCCACTTTGTGTGTGAGTTTGTACCGGATATATTACGGGCTGATCATAGTTGATTTTAATTATAATAAAACCAATTATCAGAATTAATCATTAAAGAAGGTAAATTCAAAGCACTCAACGTTGTTCCAGACTTTAACCGTCTTTGGTGTTTGTGTTCTTTGTTTACAATTGGGTTTATCATTACTAATGAACTAATTTTATCGGTTCTGGTGATGATATTACAAAACATATCGCTTTGTGGTTGAATCAAATGGCAGCAAATGCTAAAAACGACATCAATTTTGCTGCACTTTCCGATGAATATCTGCTTCAAAGAGGTGCTACCAAAACCCCGAATGAACTGCCATATAATATTGTTAAGAGCAAACCAAACATTGCTTGCTGGAGACACGCTGAAATTTTCCATTGACGACTCGAGGTCAGCATGCTATCACTGATGCATTAATCCCAGTTACTTTCACCAATGAATATTTTGCATCAATATTAACTCAGCTGATACTGATATTCAGCAAGTAAGTTCTTATTCGTGTAACAGTTGTTGGGTAAAGATGATCGTCAAATGTAAAAGGTATAGACTTATTATGTGTGTTTTTTAAATGGAAAAAGTGCCAGAAGCACTATAACACACAATTGCCAAAAATTGCAGTTTGATATTGTGAAATCCGAGTGTCTGACAGTCGTTTAATTACAGTATACAATTTTGTATTTTTAATAGAAGGCTTATGGATTTTAAATATTACGGATATTACAATAATCGTACTTGGTTGTTGAGTTTATTAATGGTCTTTTAGCAGCAATAACTATTTGTCTTTGGGTCTGGAGTCGCATTCACAAAAATTATTTTTGTCAATAGTATTAATAGTAACTTTTATCTGGCGGTGCTAGCAGATACATTTCAGAGCTGCTTGCAGCGGCACAATGCAATCACGACACGTATAAATAGATTATTCATTTGTTATCGAGGATAAAATAATTAGCATGGCGAGTTCAAAATTACACTAGCAGAAATGGAAAATAATACAAAACTCGTAGCACAAATCAGTACATATGGTTTTGTGGATTTACATTCTATAAAAGAAGAGTCAAAACAACTTTAAATTTAGTATATTGTTAAAGGTAAATATCCTCTGCTTGCACATTGTATGCTGTAAGTTGCTTACTTGACATATCATGCCCTATGGTGGCTGTGATATGTAGGATATTCAATGTGTGTGTAATTCAATTGACAAACAGTGTAGATTTAGAACAGATTTGAAAATAGTGGGACAAACTTTTCTTTCTTCACATATTTCAAAATTCGCACGTGTTCCACAAAACCAAGCGGTCCTTTGTTGGTCTTAGTTTAATAATTTTAATTAAAATGAAAGGTGTTTATAAAAACAATTTTTAGTATTGTACCAGAGGAAGAGAGATTTCCAAACAGTAACCTGACTTACAGTACAGGTAGTGTCATATTATATGCAGATCGCGTCCGAGATATTTGAAAAAGTAACTAAACACTGATACTATGAAGTTCCTCTCCATACACAGGCCTATACATAAGTACAATTCCTGCTAGTGCTCGCTGCATAAGGGCGTGCAAGTAATTGTTAGATAAATAAAGAATAAATGTGTAAACGAATATAATGTTCCTCTAAGCCAGTCTTTCCAAATATCTACGAGTTTGTTGTTTCAACTAAATTTAATAAATACAAATGTGTCACCAACGTGATGCAAGACCTTCGTTTTCCTTGGACTGTGTTGTTGAAATGAACTACAGCATAGAGCATGAAAGCATAGCTATATATTTACTATACAAAAAACTTAACTTAAAAATTTTGGATGTCGGCAAATCAAGTGAAAAATTGAAAAGAAATAATTAAGAGTCATCAACGGTGATTAATGTCTGTCTTTGAGTTGAATACACATCAAACAATTGATTCAAAACTTAGGTTTTGATTGATAAAGGAATCATAAGAGGCAAACAGAGATTGTAATGACGTATTAACGTCGATTGTTGATCAAACGATCTGGTAGAATATGCTTTGATGAACTCTTTAATAACGACTTTAATTTAAATGCATGCTGTGTTTTAAATTGTATTTATCAGAACCTTTAGTCAAGTTATCGCAACGTCCACCTTCTATTCTTTGGCAATAGAAAACATTAATGCTGATACACGTTTCAAATTTCATAAATATATGCTATGCATATTTAATGTAAATTGTTAGATATATTTATTTCTTTTTATTTCATGATATGCACCGGTTTAAGCAAATTATATAAGCTGACCCAAGCCATAAACAATGACAGTGTTGTAAACAACATTGTGTATTTTTTTCTGACTGAATCATAAATAATAGGAAAATTATCTTGTTCTAAGACCATTATGTTTACCCTCTTTAGTAACACACCTTTTTCGTTATAACTAATATTTTTTCTTGTAAAACATATAGAACCTTTCAGAATGTAATTTTTGGAAAATATTAATAGTGACGGTATAGAAGCATAAAATGTTTTCTACTGGAACAAAATAATTTTCCTGACGTAACATCTGAAGCAGGAGTCAGTCTTAATGTTGTGTCCTGCATTTAAATTGCGCTAGAATTTATCTATGAAATTGTTCATTACCTAAAAAATAAAAAGTACTTATCAAAAATCATGTTCTTAGAAATAGATTTATAGTGAAATTCAAAAACGGATATATTCATGGACATTATTATTCTGATTCAAATAAGGACTGTTGGTACATCATTACTATTCAAGTCATCACTGGCTCATTAATGCTTTCGATGCTGGATATATTTGGAATTCCAATAAAGTCTCTTCCTAACTTTGATTATTAGGACTAGTATTAAAAATTCTAGGATAAATGTGGGATGTATTTCGCAATATTGCAAGTTATTTTATGTTATGTTTTCACTTTGTAATTTAAGGAAAAAAATTATTGAATTTTGCAATCCTTGGTGGTTTATGTTCTCTTCTGTTTCTTTGTTAAAGACCATAGATTCGCAACATGTGTTTCATACTGTTTGTGAGATTTACTCCGGATATGACCATTTCTGGCCAAATTGTAACTGTTTCCATTGAGTTATACAAAACTTGAAATTATTTATATACCTCCAGCGAAAATCAACTCCACAGTATTGCTATGTAATGATTTCTCTTTTACTTTATAAAATTACCATATATTGTCTCAGAATATTTTATCTCATCCGATGTATGCTTACCCATGGTAAGAGAGATAGAGAGAGAGAGAGAGAGAGAGAGAGAGAGAGAGAGAGAGAGAGAGAGAGAGAGAGAGAGAGAGAGAGAGAGAGAGAGAGAGAGAGAGAGAGAGAGAGAGAGAGAGAGAGAGAGAGAGAAAATGTTCCGGTTAAAGAGGCAGGTATTCTTTGCCATTTTATTTCTAAAAGGATCGTTCAGGTCACTTGCTTTGATCGAAAACTAATCATTTATGTATCGTTATATTTCTATCACGAAACTGCATATGCTACAGCGGTATTTAATAACACCATCTACACAAAATAAAACGTTATGGGAACCGTTACTGTAACGTGTGCATGCTACGTTTTTTCTGTGTTTTTGTCTTCCTTTGGACTATTTAGAACGTAACGCACAAAATGTAAAAAAGTCAATTTATAGAATATAGCATTCGTTAAAAATGAACGGAATCACTGAAAAAATACCTTGTACCTAAATAGAATCATAGCAATTCTACTACAAATACTAGAAAAAAGCAATTTAGAGACAATACATATATTATATTATAAAATCTATTAAAGTTCTCTAATATAATAGGCCAATCAATGAAAATTATTTTACTAATATTTAGACAGAAGCATATGCATATATTCACTTTGACTGTATTATTTTTAAATAATAATTAATAGTTGTGACGTGCAAAATTTATATTTTACAAAATAGTAAGGAATGCAAGTATTACCATAAATAATCATATGAAAAAATGATTATTTTTTAATTTTGTTTGTAAGTACATTCCAGCTTGTCTTTTTATTCATGTTCATTAGGAAAATATTCATAACTTATAACTTACACAGTTATATCCATCAAATGAAATATATCCCACTCTGATTCCAAAGAGTTATTTGTTTTCTCATTGTCAGTTTTAAAACTATAATTTAATGCTCGAGTCAACAAAAACACTTACACGGAAGATACCAATAGTTTTAAAACATCAGGTACGTATGATTTGCATGGTGTGTTATTATTTACAAGCTAAATTGTACAATAACATTTAATATGTTTTCTTATATCGTATATTCACCAATATTGATACTGGCACATAAAATGTCCATGCTAGACGCAAATAGTTTCTTCTACCATCACGTATATTGTTTGTTTTTTTTTGTTTTAGCGAACAGTTTTTCCAACATTTCCTAAAGAGTTGTTTATAAGTTAGTCCATGGTTCTTGCTTATACTTTCGGCAAGGAAAATGAAATGACTTAACATTTGTGTAATTTGTTTTCAGTAGGGTCTTAGGGGTGCTTTATGGGGTGGATTGGATGCATCATTATTTCCTTTTAACTGACAAACTCGGCATTATTCACTGGTTTGGAAACAAAGCCAAACGCAGTGAACACATATCATTGCTTCCCAGATTCCTTATTTGTGTTATGTATAAACGGAATATCTAATAACGCACTTTTATGTAGCGCCTTGATGAATCGAAATTATAAACTTAGATTTTTAATTACTTTAATGTACATTATACGTTTTGAAGAACGTTTCTACAACAGAAATGTTTTCATAATTAGTAATCAGATAGAGAGCAGAAATAATGTTTAAGACATGATACCAAAGGATAATGCCAAGAAATAATTTATAACAGAATTAAAACCGAGTGGGGTTTTGGACAAAATGAACACAAAAAACAATGTGATAGACAATGGAAATTTAAATACTACTACTACTACTACTACTACTACTACTACTACTACTACTAATAATAATAATAATAATAATAATAATAATAATAATAATAATAATAATAATAATTATAATAAGATTGATCCAATCACTCTAAACACATTCCCAAATTGAAAACAAATATAATTCATATAATCATACGTATGAAAGTGAGGTTCAAATAACCTAATTGACTGCAAATACGTTTCCACTAGTATTATGCAACACAAGCTAGATCTATATAACCTCACGTATGGAATACCATTTAGATTCAAATAATCTCAAAATATTCAAATATGCCTCGAAAAATGTGCACTGTAGGTAAGATTGACATAATCTTTTATATTCTGCTATGTAAGTGTGATTCACCTAATCTCCTGAAGTTCAAATGTGATTCATAATAATCGCATGTCATATAAAAATGATTGATCATGTACTCAATTGAAACATCAATTGGAAAAAACATATGACTTTTTACACTTGAACATTCGCACGATTCATAAACTGATAAACCACACAGTTTCACCGAATCCTTGGGTTGTCCCACACTTTTTATCGGCCGCTCACACCTTTCTCAAATCCACACCATGTACAGATATACGTATACATATAAATACAGACAACACTCAACATTCGGGTCTTGGCTACGGGTACATTCGTGGTTCCACCACTTGTACAGACTTACGTATACACATACGTACTGACAGCAAGTAGCACTAAACAGCTGCAGTCAGCCCTACACAGCTAACGTCAGCTCTACACAGCCGTAAGGACAGGTACATACATACGTACGGACAGCACGCCGCTCTATAGACAGCTACATCCAGGTATAAACAGCTACCGACAGCCTTAAACAGCTACAATAAAACCAAACTGGTCATAATAATTGTTTATGAATTAGTTATTAGATACAGACTAATAAATTACACTCTAATAGCAACTTTTAATCCAAAGTTCACAACGCTTCAAAACTTAAGTAATACAAGCTTAATTAACCGATATGTCATTTAAATAGGAATAGGCGTCAGATATCAAATAAAATATAAATTTACCGCTATAGCTGGAGAACATAATGGAGAACGTGCACTACTTGGGAACAAAAAATCCAAAATAACGAGTGCGTCATTTGAAATGGAATCAAACTTAACGCCATTAGAGAATGAATACTAGTCAGGGTAAATACTCATGCTTTTCATGACTTTCGTTGCATGTAGATTCCGAGGAGATACATGCTAGTACAGTCGCTTATCTGGAGAAACAATTATTCACCGCTGGTAACATTTTACGCATGCACAACTAATATTGATCAAAATAGATCTAAGGCAAAATCAAGTTATTTATCGCCTTATTCTGTTACATAATTATTGAAATGTTCAAGTATTTTCATGTCTACATCGAGAATCTTACCGTGTTTTTTTTCCACATCGGCCCTAATATCAGTTATATGGTCCTCAAGAATTTTATTTGTTTTGGATCGCTCTTGGAATGTGTTTGATGGGTGCTTATAGCACATCACTTATTGTAAATGGTATAAGTGGAAATTTTTACAGTATGCTCTTTGTGAATGTTTTTTTTTAAAACTCATTATCGTTTTCAATGTCAATAGTTTTGTTCAGATAATCGGGGTTATTTTTAATTATCAGTTACGAACTGTTGTAATTTTACCACGAATTCCTAATTCGGGCATCATAAACAAGTCATAATCAGTGATGGCTTCTAATTCAACATCATTAAGCTTACAGATGATGTCGTGAGAGAGTCCTCGCGCACACATAAGTTATTTCGTATGCTTAAATCTTTCTAAACAATGTCATAACATAAGCGTGTCTTATACGCTCGTCCGTTAAATCTTTTAAGACACGAGTCTTTTGAAGAGTATTTTTAGTTGTTTGTTTCCTTTTATCTATTGATTGAAATAGATCGTAAAGATAAAGATCCTATGAATGTAAAAGTGATTCCATCAATTACTATAATTATTTTTTGCTTCAATGCATATTTTTACTCGCAAGTTTATGGTTAGAGGCTTTCGGCCTGAGCCCATGAGCCTAAAATTATCAAAAGAATAGTTAATCTAAAAATAATTTTGTTTTCTTAATTTTTAATTTCTTAAACTCCAATAACTTGAATATTTTTCATAATTTCTTGAAATCAAGATCACCGAAATGGCGGAGAGATCTGACTTTATTCTCAGAGCAAGAGGGACACCGATTTTCCATATTCCTAATTTAAATTACAATCGACATATGCATGTTCATGATACTTCTGGTTGTATGGGACGGATCCCTAGATTCTTTCTCCTAATACTTTCTGACAAATATGGCTTGTATCATAATTAACAATGCATCATCTATATTGTCCAACACATTAATGACAAACATTCTATTCCGCTGTCTCTTATGCCACAAAAGATCTATTATCATATTGACTATGTCATATCTAGTACATCTTCATGACATTTGTTTTATTAGGATGTATCTTTCCGCCACAGGTATATTGCACTGTTCTTCCTCGACATGTTATACTGGCAGTTATGTAAAGAATACCAACAACAACAGATACTAAAACGATACCTCTTTCCTACCTTTTTCTCAGAGACAAGTTACACTATGCGTCAAAATGTATTTAGTATTTGGTTTAAAATATGCACGGCACAGCCGAGTAAAATCTGTTATATGAATTCAACTGTCATCTGATCACACCGGCGATTCTAATTTCCCTAAGAAAATTTCCTCTAGAAATGTCAGGAAATCAGTGGTCATTTGCCTTTGATAGCTTCTATACTAATCAGAGGTTTTGCCTTGCCATCCGTTTTCATATGATTATAACAGCAGTGACCGATCCACATATTCAAATTCCAGTTGTTTTGTTTGATGAGCAAACCATGGGGTATATTACCTGAGTCATTGTTATATATATATATATATATATATATATATATATATATATATATATATATATATATATATATATATTTAATTGTGTATGTATGTATATATATATATATAAATATATATATATATATATGTATATATATATATATATATATATATATATATATATATATATATATATATATATATATATATATATATATATATGCATGCTCTGGAGGCCTAGTGTTTAGAGCGTTCACCTCGAATCGTGGGTTCGATCCCCGGCTGAGTCATACCAAATACTTTAAACAAATTGTACTAACAGCTGCCTGGCTTGGCGCTCAGCATTAAGATGTTAGTCTTACAACTGGTTGGCCTGGTGTCAGGATAATGAGACTGAGTGGGACATCATGAAACATGTCTGCAGCATGATGCCCAAGTGCAAGATATCACTATAAACTGTCACGCTGCATATATTGTAGCGATATGAATGGAAAAATTGTTAAAGCTACGTTAAAAGTCTAAATCACACACACACATAATTAGGATTAAACTATGTAAAAGGACTAAAGGGACAAAGTAAAATCCCAAAAGCATTCAATTTTCTAAAATTTAATTTCTTTCCCTAAAATATAAAACCAAACAAGGTAAAATAATTCAAATAAATTATAGTGTGTGAATTAATAGAATATTATCCTAACTTATACTCACGATATTATTAATTTCATTTTAATCCTGAAACTATCCAAAGATACTCCGACTGAAGGTTCTAAAATATTTTTGTAGTGATTTCCCCTCACCACTTCTACAAAAGCTGTGTATAACTGAATAATCTAATGTTTTGCTTTCATTCTGATTGCAATCTCTAAGTGCATACCAAATCAACAAACATGGAGTAATTAAACGACTCTCAAACATTTAACTTATACTACTCTGAAAAATTTTAACAGTCATGTTCTGCCCTTCTGAACTCATTGAGCTATTCAACAAAACCTAGGGCATGCATTGTATATCGACAGAATAAATTCACTAGTAGTATAATGTAATGCTTTCCTGACCACATTACTCTTATTGTGGTTGGTTGGATGGTTGGATTTTTTTACGGCGCACCAGCACAAATTGACTATTTAACGCCATATAAAAGGTTAAATCCTTCATTATCTACAAGTGGTAAAGGTTTTTTTATCGACCAGCAATACATAACCAAATAGTGAAAGGTAAAACGATGAAAATGGTGACGGCGATCAATACATGAAGTTTCCAGATCAACAAGGAGTGTAAAATAACGTATGACAACGTAGACAGGTGAATGGTAATTAACATCTAGCGACCATACATATATAGCACATAAAACTATTCAAGGTGATAGCATATAAGCTATAACTTATGATAAATATTTACTTCCTTAAGGAAGTCTATAACAAAATAATTGCTAACTGTATCAAAGTGCTTTCTCATGTCTTGCACATTGTAATATTGATTACGTGTAGATCGGAGGTCGAAACACTCTAACATAAAGTGCTTTACTGTGAATGGTTCATTATTGCCTAAATGAACAAAGGAACTGCTGAATTAAATTTGCAACCAGATTTGATTCATAAGTGACATTATACAATTATAAGCCCAAAATACTTAATTAAAAGTATATTAGAAAGTCTTTCTTCTCTTAAGGTCGAATGTGTTACAATATATATACATATATATATATATATATATATATATATATATATATATATATATATATATATATATATATATATATATATATATATATATATATATATATATTATTGTAACACATTCGACCTTAAGAGAAGAAAGACTTTTGTTATAAATCGAAGATACCTGTAATTACCATTGCAAAACAAACGTTCTGGTCCAGGGGGTCAAAACATTTAGAATTGTGAAGATTAGTCACTTCAAGGTAATCACTAAATGATTGAATAGTGTATACGGTTATGTCTTTCAACATAGTCCTAAAATATTATATGACAAAGGGTATGCCATGTTTCAAATGAAAGAGTACAAACACTGCAGTTTAAGGTAAGGATTGTTATGCTATGAAATTTGACAAGTTTAAGAAAATCTCGAAAGTTTAACAATACTTAGAATTTTTGGTAACTGCAAATGATTTAAACTCTTGTGATACATCTTAGTGATATATAAACGACCAGAAAATTAGCGTTTCATGTGCTAGACTAAATTGTCCTGAACATACAAAAACAATTTGCGAGTTTACCGATCTTTCATCACCGACAAGTACCTCAGGTGGCCTCCATTTTCTCAAATGTACCCCATTCCTGAAGAATTAAAAAGTCCCTTTCAGTGCAGCATCAGTGTCATCAGTAGTTTAGTAAAACAAAATGAGATATATGGGTTTTATTCCTGTAAAGCATCTAGTGTTTGTCTTTTATAACCTAGAATAGATTTAAGAAAATTGATAGTCAGATAATGTATTGCTGTGATCAGTTCTTGTTGAATGATTTAAACTAAGAGCAAAAGTGACTGCATGAAATACCCGAGTGAAAAAGGCTAAAGGAATAACATTCTTTCAACAATGTCATTCTAAAGAGCATCCTTTGCAACAGCTCCAGTAACTTCGATAAGATCCATTCTTCGATCGATACAAGTTTGACTGCTATTGTATCTTCAGCAAGGTCATTGATTAGTAACAGATAAACACCGTGAATAGGCGAAGAAGTCCAATCTCATATTTTCACTGGAAATAAAATTATCTCCTTTGGATTCCATGGTGAAAAGCATTTTGGTTTCAAGATTACGCTTCCCAGCAAAGAAATTAAAGTGTCAGAGTATAATAATAATTCATACAATGAAATCCATGTTTTGAAAAGTTCAATCTTCTAAATTATTAATAATTGTGAAATATTAAAATTTAGAAAATAATCAAATTGTTTAAATGACTGCAAATAATCAAATGAAATTCACATTTAGAAAGGTTATCCTATTAATCTTGCTAAGCCAGAAGTATAAAAAGAATATCAGAGCAAGGTGAAACCCAGCATTAATTTTTCCATAATTAAATTTTTGGTCTTTACAACATATTAAAATATGTTAGAGTGCATGAATTAGAAGAATATTCTCATAAATTGTAACTACAGAAGTTACAAGAATATCGTTTAACCAGGAAACTATCAAATGGTGTTCCCAATTGAGGTCATGATGCGCTTATTTGCTAATGTTAGAGCGCCACTGAATTATCACAGTTATAAATTCCAAATTCTTTACCTCAGGGTAAATTCAGTAAAAGTATTGGTCCTCAAAATGTGGTGAAAATGGAAGCCTAAGGAAAATTGGGTTGCAAGATTTACTTCCCTTCCTGTTTTATGCTCATTAAGAATACGTGCCCTCCAAAAGAGAAAGGCAAACACAACTAATTTATGCAAACGCATTCAATGACGCAGTCATTCCTTTTGGCAAACTCAAACATTTGATATGTTTTTTTTTTCGATTAGGAGGGTGCGTAACACTACTAGATTAAATTCCTGTGTCAGAGTGCTATGGTAATGTATCGAAATATATTTAGTCTATATTCAAAATAGGAATTAAAATATTTATGTTTATGTAAAGATATTTTTAAGGAATAGTATATTATTTTGAGGAAACTTGTTTCAATAGCTTGTAACATTGGGCACCCAAATTTTAATTTAGGACTTAATACGTTGAGTTCGTTTATTGCGAGACAACTTTGCTTTTGAATGAGTCTTTAAGGAGAATGGCATCTTATGCTGAATAATATTGTAAACGTTAGCTTTGACCTTTGACTATTTTTATTTTATTGCTGTAGTGGCTATGGTACAACAATATAAAAACATGAGATCTCACCGTGCCGGATACTTATTTTCAGCACATGAAATGTACCATTCTCAAAATCGAACCGCGCATCATATCACTTTTATGTTTCTTAAAGTTTCGGGTTTATTTTGCCATTATAAAATTTATACTTGTTTTTCATGCTTTTCTATGAAAGTAGGGCAGTTTGGTCAAACATTAGCATTGCGTTATAAGTGAATTTAATTAGTTCTCTGTGTCAATACTACTTAGTATTTTTAAATTTATCTCTTTAATATTGTGAAGGTAGAGCTTTATCGCTAATACTTGCGGATGATTCGCTATACGGCACTTTTCAAATCGACATTAACACCAGTATCTGGAAAAATCTACGTTTATGCGATGCAGTGAAGTGTAAACTGGCTAAAACAATTTGGAATAATTGTCCTTTATAACTTCTGTAATATTCATGTGTTACGACCCTGAAGTTGATTTATGTTTGTTAACTAATGAATTCTGTATAAATCTTTTAATTTCATTTTCATTTCTTTTTTATATCATTAACTGTAATTATTATTATTATTATTATTATTTTTATTATTATTATTTTTATTATTATTATTATTATTATTATTATTATTATTATTATTATTATTATTATTATTATTATTATTATTAGTAGTAGTAGTAGTAGTAGTAGTAGTAGTAGTAGTAGTAGTAGTAGTAGTAGTAGTATAATTATGCCATCATGGGTCTAATATTTTGTTAGAAACATCGTGTTTACTTATTAAATGTGATTCGTGTAAGCACGAGCTTTGTATGATAGTACATTCGTCGGAAGTTGACATTCAGAAGTAGCTATGTCAATGATTGGATGATACTCGCTTTCTTAATGTCAAGATGCATTCCGAAATTACACTTGTCCTCCGTGCATATGTGCATGAAACGACGCATTCGTGACTTTTATATGCTTAGTTATCTGTACGAAAGTTTAATCGTAGTCGTAAGTGCAGTTCAGTCACCGTTTTCAACATCTTAGAGAGTAACATAAGTTCTATTATATCAAAAAGGTAATTTTGTGCTGGTAAAAGTTGTCTTTTGGGGTTTCTGACCGATGCATAAGTCTTAAACTTTTCCCTGTAACAATCCCCTGTGGGCACATCAGATTCTGTTCCCGCCTTTTGCTTATCTTCATGGTCTATGTACAATCTTTCAGAATTTGATTTTAAACATTCTTTAAGACGTTTTGCAAGGTTGTGTTACAATTTCAGTGTGGCGTTCCTATTAGAGTTAATTTTTTCAAATTATCTAACTAATACTTAGTGACTAGTTTTTCATAGTCTATGTTGCCTTCTAAATTTGGTTCTAAATGAGTACGAAATAATTTATCCTTCAATAGTTTCTTTTAAATATTTACTTTTATAAACTACAGAATTAACAAAGAATCGTTGCCTTGCACGCAATATTTAGAGTATTCAGGAGTACATATTTTTTTAAGTAACTCTAAGTCATACCGAACTCTTGTATGATGTACTACTTTTCAAGATGTTCCATTAATGTGTGGAATTTGCCAAAATTAGTGTATACTAATTAACAATGAAATGACCAGAGATATTTATTTGTTGGTTATCGCTAGTTCTTCTTATATTAATTTATAATTTATTTTCATTGCATTTCCGTGGGTATCTTGAAGCATACGTAAGTACTGGTATTTCATAATGTATTCATTTATTTCAATTTATTCATGGTCTTGCATATATTCTTCGACATTTCCAACACATGCACTACAGTTTGCCCGTGCTCCTATTCATCAATACATGCACTTCAATGTGTCAATAATCTTATGCATTGCTCCATAATTTTTTTTTTGCCTATGGTCTTAATACTCAATTACTACAACTCGATTGACAGTCTTATTCACTGATCCATCCACTTCCGTTTTTAGATGGTCTCATTCTTTGATAAATAAAATTCGATTAGCAAATGGTCTTACTCGAGGATTAACATAATTCGATTTGCCAATAGTGTAGAAATCATTGATCCATATACTTCGGTTTGTCGATGGCCTTATGCATTGATCACTACATTTCGATTTGGTAATGCTTTATACATTGATCGTTATAGTTCGATTTGTTAATGTCTTATGCATTGATCCCTACAGTTCGATTTGTTAATGCCTTATGCATTGATCCCTACAGTTCGATTTGTTAATGTTTTATGCATTGATCCCTACAGTTCGATTTGCTAATGCCTTATGCATTGATCCCTACAGTTAGATTTGTTAATGTCTTATGCATTGATCCCTACAGTTCGAGTTATTAATGTCTTATGCATTGATTCCTACAGTTCGATTTGTTAATGTCTTATGCATTAATCTCTACAGTTCGATTTGTTAATGTCCTATGCATTAATCCATACATTTCGAGTTGTTAATGTCTTACGCATTAATCTCTACAGTTCGATTTGTTAATGTATTATGCATTGATCCCTACAGTTCAATTTGTTAATGTCTTTTGCATTGATCTCAACAATTCGATTTGTTAATGGCTGATGCATTTATTCCTACATTTCTATTTGTTAATGTATTATGCATTAATGCCTAAAGTTCAATTTGTTTACGTCTTATGCATTGATCTCAACAATTCGATTTGTTAATGGCTTATGCATTTATTCCTACATTTCGATTTGTTAATGCCTTATGCATTGATGCCTACAGTTCGATTTGTTAATGTCTTATGCATTGATCACAACAATTCGATTTGTTAATGGTTTATTGATTTATTCCTACATTTTGGATTTGTTAATGCCTTATGCATTGATGCCTACTGTTCGATTTGTTAATGCCTTATGCCTTGATCCCTAAATTTCGATTTGTTAATGTCTTATGCATTGATCCCTAAATTTCGATTTGTTAATGCCTTATGCATTGATCCCTACATTTCGATTTATCGATGATCTCAATTATTGATGAATACTCCTTGATTTATTGATGGTCATATCCGTTTATTCCTACAGTTTCATATGTCAATGTTCTTATTCAGTTATTCAACACTTCGATTTGTATTTGATCTTATAGGTTGATTCTATTCTTTCGATTTGCCAATGGTCTTATATGTTGATCATAGAAATTAGATTTTAATTTGTCTTATTTATTGATCTCTAAACTTCGATTTGTCGATGGTCTTATTAAATGATTCATGCACTCCAATTATTGCTACGTACACTTCGAGTTGTCGATAGTCTTTTCGATGATTAATACAGTTGGATTTCGATGGTCTTATGGTCGTATATACTGATCTGTACGTTTCGTGCAGTAAATGGCATCATTCATTTATTCCTACTCTTTACCATTTAAATCGTCTTAATCATTAATCCATACAATTCAATTTTTGATTGTTTAATTTATTGATCGTAAAACTTTGATGTTTTGATGATCAATACAGTTTTATTTGTCAATAGTGTTCTTCACATAGTGTTCTTCACTCATCCATACTTTTCGAATTGTCGATGGTCTTTTTTCACTGATCAATACACTTGGCTTTTGTGTGTGATCTTATCAATTAATGTCAGTTATATTTGACGATGGTCTAATTAATTGATATATACAATTCGACTTGTCGTTGGTCTTATTCACTTATTTCACACTTATATACTTCTACACAATCCACAGTGCGGAGGGTGTTTTACATTGATTCATATTATTTGCCTTATTGATAGAAATATAAATATTTATATAATTATATATATATATATATATATATATATATATATATATATATATATATATTTATATAATTATATATATATATATATATATATATATATATTGATCTCTTTACTTCGATTTTCAATTGTCTTATTCTCTGATACATACAATTTGACTAGCCGATGGTCTTATTCATGATCGTTATCTTATTTATCGATGGTCTAGATCACTAATTCTTTAGTTACACTTCGATTTGTCAATTTTTCAATATTCCTTGATCCATGCACATCGAGCTTGTCGATCATTATACCTCCGCTGTAGGTTGCCATTGATTCCTAACATGTAATATTAACCTAACTCCATAGTTTACTCCGAAGCATGGAACCTCAAAAGTCTCTCTCTCTCTCTCTCTCTCTCTCTCTCTCTCTCTCTCTCTCTCTCTCTCTCTCTCTCTCTCTCTCTCTCTCACACACACACACACACACACACACACACACACACACACACACAAAGATGTTCATGCACAAACATGCCGCACATGTCTACCAAACACAGAACCGACAAACCAAACATCAGGCTACAACAAAAAGGATATTTTTTCACTGAGACAAAGCGATGGGATCTATTATTCATTTTGGAAAAGAAAACAAACTATTCCCAGCAATTTAAACATAATTAGCATTTGTGTGATCTCCAAAACGAACTACCTGTGTTTTCTTAGAAGCAAAGCTTCTCACTTTGCTCCCCTAGTTACTGTTTCATGTTGACAAAATGACAGCGATTCCCAACATTAAAATAGCTATTCTAATGGCAATGTGACAAAGATTGAATGGTAACGAGTTTATTTGCTGTGTGGATCTTCATATGCTTCACATAAGTTCATAGCATATTTTATGTTGATTACATCTGTCGGACAAAAATTATAAAATTGCTGTCTAAAGAATACATTCTAATACATTAGATCGCACCAAATTTTTTCTCATTAACAAATCAGATAACCCAATTGGCGATTGATGTTTAACTGCTTTTTATCAATCTCCTTGAAAACCTTTAACGTTGTATTTACTAAGTAACAAGGTATGTTGTTCTGTTCATAAAATGCCTTGATATGTGTATATCTTATCCATGCGGTGCGTTTTTGATATAATGCCACCATTTTTTAGATGCGATTCGTGTTACATCCCATTTCGTTACAGTCAAGACAAATTTAATATACCAATCGTGCTTGTGAAGGTATGTGAAATTGCTGCTATAGACTTATTTTAATTTTATATTCATCACATGTGTCTCACATATGCCGAATGTTTGTGATTTGGGCAAGCTGAGCAAGTTCCTGATCAAGATAATGTTCTTTCATAACGCGAACAAACTAATATTTACTTAGATTTTTAATAAATGATTTCATTTCTAGAATGGATTAAAGTGAAGAAAATATAATTATCTTCTGCAGACAATAAATTTGGGAGATCATCGCATACATGTGATTATGTAGTACAGTGCGTACAATACAATCTTAATAATAATAATAATAATAATAATAATAATAATAATAATAATAATAATAATAATAATAATGATAATAATAATAATAATAATAATAATAATAATAATAATAATAATAAAAATAATAATAATAATAATAATAATAGTAATAATAGTAATAGTAATAATAATAATAATATTTCACTTATTTAATCATATTTCATTCAAAAATATTTTTCAAGGCCCATGAGTCACGCCTGTTTAACGGCCTGTTTTAGATTTTCCCATAAGTGGCCGCAATTGACAGGTTTGGCTATATGTTGATTGATGAGAATGCTTATAAGAGTTTAGCTAATATTAATTGACGTCCTTGTTGATTTTCAATAGATACTTTGCATTTTGATTTGCAATAGATTGTACCAACTTGTACTTATAGTACAAATTATGAAACAATATGCACGGAAAGGTTAGCATTATTTTTGTTTTTACACGCGCTATAACAGAGGCCCCGAATGGTCAAGTGGTATAAAGCGATCTCTGTTACGGATCACTGCCATCTCACCTCTGTCTGCTTGAGTTCGAGTATAAGATTCGGCAAATGTTGATAAGTGAGAAAGCTTGCCAGTAGCTTCTCGTGCTTCGGTGGTTCTCTTCGCAGATTTCCCGGTTTCTTCCTCCACCATTAATACTGGCCGCCATGTGTGGTGAAAAATGGCGTTAAGCCCCAGAACAACAACAACAACAACACGTGTGTTGCGATCTCCGATGTTGAAATTAGAAACCAACAGCAGTGCATTCAATGCATCATGGATACGGCTCCGATTTATGTGAACTTGTATCTTGCAATCCGTTTCATATGTGTATGCAACGGCACGAAAATACCTGCTCATTTCTAAATTTCAAACCGTTCCCGTGGCTTATCTGTTAGAGCGTCCGCCTTGGATGCGGAAGGTTGTGGGTTTGATCCCTTATCTCCGATGTTGAAATTAGAAACCAACAGCAGTGCATTCAATGCATCATGGATACGGCTCCGATGTATGTGAACTTGTATCTTGCCATCCGTTTCATATGTGTATGCAACGGCACGAAAATACCTGCTCATTTCTAAATTTCAAACCGTTCCCGTGGCTTATCTGTTAGAGCGTCCGCCTTGGATGCGGAAGGTTGTGGGTTTGATCCCTGATCGAGTCATACCAAAAACTTACAAAACTGGTACTAACAGCTGCCTGGCTTGTTGCTCAGCAAAAAGGGGTTAGTGTTACAACTGGTCTACCAGGTGTCAGGATAATGCGGCATGATGCCCCAGTGTTAGACATCGCTATAAACTGTCACACTGCAGACATCGTAGAGATATGATTGAACAATTGTTAAAGCTACGTCACAAATCATAATCACATTACACATCTGAATTTCAAACGAGAATTTGCAGTTTATGTATCCAAGTATTCTAGAGCAGGCGATATGTTAAAACATGTAGAGACGATAGCATTATAAGTTTAACGGATCAATATTGTACTTCAATATTGAAAAGGCGGATGAATTCACGTCTGAAAGCATGGGAAACAAAATCTTTCGTTCGTATACAGTGATTTTGTGTACCAATTTTGTCTTTCGAAATAATTTGGTTCTTTTCATAATCCACTAGAGCACTGATATAACACCAAAGCAGTTCAAAGCTTAATGCTGTTCCACTAGATTGAAATAGCTGTATACAGAAATTGAATGCATTTTTGCATTATATTTACTTTGGTTTATCAAAAAACAAACTGTCAGAATTTGTATGAAAACATTGAATAGCATGATCTTAGTGTACGCATTACAATGGTATATGCAATACAATGGTATATGCAATAAAATGTTATACGCAAAACAATGGTATGTTCAATTCTGTGATATACGCAATTCAATAGTATGCTCAATTTAACGGTATACGCATTTCAGTGATATAGTAATACAATTATATACGCAATATAGTGGCATAAGGAGTACGGTCATATACGATTGTATCCGCAATACAATGGTATATGCAATATATTGATATACACAAAACAATGGTATACGCAATTCAATCACTTAAGATGATATATTTGCATTAAGAAACAATGCATTTCTTCATTCTTAAGACATTTGTTTGCTTAATCTCAGAGGGGAAATGGTGAACAAATAACAGTCATTGTTGATGTAGTGGTTAGTACGCTAGCCGCTAGTGATGGTCCAGTGGTAGAGAAACTAATGAATGTCAATAGAGGTCCCAGGCTGGAATCCCGGTGGAGTAAAGATGTGTTTGTGGACACCTTCCCTGTGTTGTTGAAAAACGAGAACGTGTCTGTCATCGCCAAAAATATTATATATAATGAGTGTAATGTTCAGTATAATTTGCACCACAGATGACAGTCAATCAAATCAATTAGAACAGAGTTTAGTTCAATAAAAAAGATGTTAGGTATATTGCCATATTTAAACATTAACTAAATCAATGTCTCTTAATCACCAAAGTTAATGCTAATGTATGCATTTGTATGCATTTCTTTCAACTCCTCTGTTCTTGGATGATTCTGTATGGTGTCTGGCACTAGCATGTATTTTGAGATTCTCAGCCCCAGTGCGCACTTTCTAATTTTGTCAAAGAATTATGATGACTATCTTGCATTTCACTTGTTAGCGCGTAAGATTCGTGTTCCAATGTTTTCTGAAGCCTACGTGTGGCATTTGAAAAGGCAAATGATTCCATTGCATGATATATAGCCAGTGGAGCGTTAAAAGTACCGTTTAAACAACCAAGAATAAAAATCAAAGCGTAAGCAGACCCTGACAGGCACACAGATAAAGGCGAAACAGCTAATGTAGCTTCCCTATGATATTACTTAACCTTTGAATGAAGTGTTCGGTGTTAAGGGTGCTAACATGAGATAAGAAGCTTACAGTCATAAATTTGAACAATGTTTAAAATAATAAAATCTTTTCTGTCTTTAAATATAACGCAGAAGAAATATTTAAAGAAATGGGTAATTTTATGTGCAGGTTTGTTTGCGTTCTTGATGTAAGATATTCCAAGTACATTGCACAATTATGTCCAAGTGTCTTTAGTCAATCAGGGATACTAGTAAATTAATTTTTGACGTGATAAATGGAAGGGAATGTATTTATACATTTTAGAAATGTTGAAAACAATGTCATGCGTTATACATGCAGCATCAAGACAAGGACTGAAAAACACAGGAGCATGGGCTTAGACATTGTGATCTGTTTGTTGGAAAGTGTCTCATCTTCCCCTTGAAGAATGTTTTGTCTAAAAATACTAAACTGACAAAGAGACGTTGACAAATTTAATTGATCATTATACTATTTTATACAATTGCTTCCGCCTTTTGAATCCGGGATCAAGTAGGAGGATTCATTGCTTTTGTCTATTAAATGTTTGTTTTTTTATTTTGTCACTGAACGAATAAAAAAAACTGACGTTGTTTGATTTTACTATGCATTTATTTACAACAATAAATCAATGTACCATAGCTAAAGAAAATATCCAGAAAAATTGTTGCAGAATTTAATATGGACCTTGTTGCGTCCAACTTATTTAATTCTAATTACACTACTTGTGGTTTTAGGTTTAATTCGGTTAATGCGTAAAATTTATCGATACGTGTGCATTTTATGAAAACTATAACGCTATCTTTTTGTAACCTTCAATGACCATGCGAATGTTAACATTTCATCATATATTTGATGGTTTTCCAGTTTGATTACTAATTACTATAGTATGTATCTGTCACATTGCATGGGTATTAAACTCTACACATAACATGAACATATGTATAAAAGCGTGTGACGAAATATTTTAACTCAGAATTTCTGGCTTTTATCTGAAACTTGAGGATAAGACTGATACTGTTTTTTTTCATTCAGCTTTCGCTAACTTTGCATAGGAATCAATGACAAAACACATAACATATAAATGAGTTACAAAAAGGTCATATAATAATGGGAAACATGAAAACGCTACACAGAAGACTCTAACAATTCACTACATGTTTTTAAAATGAATTTTGAAAACCGTTTAAAGTTGGATTTGACTATACATGTAGTCAATCCGGATAAAAATTAAGAATGTTATTGAAAGATGACATTTTTTTGTAAATGACCAAGTGAATACCAAACCACCAGTTAAGTAAAAAAGGTGCTCAATAGCCAAACACAAACATTTTACTATTTTTCTGGAACATCCTGATAATAGTGAATCCAAAATTAAGAAGCATAATGAAAAATATCCGTAAATTTAACAATTAAGAAATTAATTAACTACATTGAAATTGGCCTTATTTCCTGCTGATTATTAATTTTGTACCACGGAAAAAAAACAACACAATTTGCCAGATGTTATCACTCTGTTGATGGTAAACGTAACTAGACATTCTAGGTGCGAATGGTTTATTAGCATCTTTCACTGGTATAATGCTAACCTGACTGACATCTGACCGATGAGGGCATTACATTTAGGTTCCCAGCACAGGTAGTGTTAAATACTAATGCAGGAAATAGATCCCATCAAGTTTATTTAAAAATGGTTAGAACAATATCAGCACTCTTAGTACGCAGGCGTGTACATAATTAAATTTCCCACTAATACCAGCTGTACGAGGGCGTGCAAGTAATTGGTAGATAAATAAATAATAAATGTGAAAACGAATCTAATGCTCATGACAATCAGCCTTTACAAATATCTGCGAGGGCTTTAGTTTTCAACCGGAATCAGGGACTTCAGGAGCTCATTGAAAAAAAAACCAAATTTACCAAATTCAAGTTTATCACCAACGTTAACGCAAGACGTTTGTTTCCTTGAACTGAGTAGTTAAAAGTAATTACTGTATAAAACATACACGCACAGCTATACGTTTACTACACTCCATCACATAATTTCAGATCCTTCTAAGCAAGCATATCATGTGAATAATTGATGAGAAATAATAAGAGTCATCAGCTGTAATTAATGTCTGTCCTTGAACTGAAATATGACTAAAATAGAATTTGATTGAAGACCTAGGCTTTGACTGATAAAATTATCGTATGAGGTAAACACTGTTTGCAATAATGTTAGGTAATAACGGCAGTTGTTGGTACACCTGTCAAGTAGCACATGTTTTAGATGAACTTTTCGATAACAACTTTATTATAAATACGCGGGGCTGCTTCTATCTTGGTTTGACCTGGTCACTAGGAGTGGTGTTGGTAATGAACTTTTCATCAGTGTCTTAAAATCTTTCAGAGTCGGTCGATATGTTTAATCTCACGTTTTCAGGTGAAAGAGTTGAAGTCGATGTAACTCTTGACCGTACCGTTGCGTTTTCACCGTTTTTTTTTTTACAAATCGCTGAGATCCATCAACGATTGCAATTCGAGTTGTAAAAGAGACATCAAATGAGGATTGGGAGGTAAATGCTGGTAGTGTTCTTTTTGCCAACAATGGAATTACTTCATCGTTTATAAGGAACTAGAGTCAGCTTTTGTCCTTCAATCAGATTCAAGAGGTCACGTCTGAGATCATTTGAACCCAGAGGTCCTTTTTATCTTCTTGCTCCATTTTATTTTGTCTCACGTTGTGAAGCAGCTCTTCCTATGAGTCCTGAAATCATTGTTCTCAATGCGTATTTTATCACGGGTACTAACAACAGGTGCACAAATCTTCCGCGTACCGCTAACATCTTTTCTTTTGACGGATAGGTATATTTCATTTCTACTTTTGGGCGAAGAACATGTCGATGCTTGGTTAAGCATTCTTTCGGATGTTGAGAGAAAAGGTATAATTCCTTTAGAAGATGATTGAATGAGTTGTTTTTGTAAAACGGGTGGGGCATTTGGACAGTACTGACAACACGTCCAAATATTTGGCTAAACGAGGAGGCAGTCCTTTCTTTTTCTTTCCTTTGGAGGTAGAAGACGGTTGACTTCTGGGGTGACATCTTTGTTTTTTCCGGAGCACAAAATACACTGATATCAGTGATTTGGCACACGTCCTTTTGTCTTATCTTTAGAAATAGTTTCTTGGGGTAGGTCTTAGAGTTTGTGATTGGTCTGTTTCACGACAGCTTAGAATATAACATCATCTTAAGCACAAACGGCCCATTTGTTTGCTCCTCTTTATCTTTGGACGATTGGGTATTTCTCTGATAGATGTCAAAGCTTGGCTAAGAGTTTTATGGATGCTTTGTCCAATGACGGGGGCTGTTATTTTCTTTTTTCTTTTTCCTTTTGGACAGGAGAATGACGTTATTAGTGGTGTGCACTTATGTTGGGTGATATCATTTTACCTTCAGGAGCACAACATGGCTAATACACATCGTTTGTCCCTGGTATTTTTATAGTGGTGGAATGAGTCGCCATTTTTATAGTGGTGGAATGAGTCGCCACTGATAGTCTGTCCGTCGTATCATCTTCATATACCAGGCAGCTCTCGACTTCCAAGGGTTCGCAGTGGACTCAGTTGGGACAGTTCTTGCTTGGATAAATCCAGTAATCTCTGTAACATACGTGATCTCTATTGGTTTTTGATTTTGGGGATTGTACCTTGTTGGCAACTAAGAGGAAGAGGGTGTGACTGATGGAGGAGATGTTACTCGATACACAAATTTCCATTTTTTCATCAAATTAGGAAAGACTTTTGTCAAATTGGTTTTGGCTGGAATCACAAGCAATGGAGAAGTGGAAGAAACTGAGAGTACTGGAGACGCAATCACCGTCGCTGCTGGTTGTGGCATGGGGATATAAGGTTTACTATCATGGTTTTTGCCTGGGACGTTTTAATTTCTGGGGACTTATTTTTCGGTGGCTGTGACCTGGTCTTCACAAAATTGCTCTTTTTCTTGGGGGTGACTTTTGGGGCATTGGGAGCGAATGGTGACTCCTAGGAAACCGATACCTCCATGTTTCAAAATAATCTGCGTATTGGTTCGAGTGTCGATGAAGGGATCTATTGCGTAAAGACTATTTTGTTTCTGTCAAAAAAAGCTTTTAGTTTAATGAGTGATGTGAATAATACATTGAAGCAATTAACGTGCTGTCATCGTAGAACATCGTTAAGCGTCTCTGTGACTGGCTTTGAAGAGACGAACACGTATTTGTTCATTTATTTCGTGTACAAGGCACAAACCAATTTGACTCGAAGATACGACTGAAGGGACATCATGTTGACGATGTGTGAGACAAACCAAAAGTTTCCAAGATTTTGTTAAATATTTTAAGTCAAAAGGGAGGTGTATATGAAAGGCATTCCGTCTTGGCGCCAGTATTGAACAGATGGCAAATAATCAGTGGTAGTGGGTTTTAAATCTAAGAATAAACATGCTTCCGTCTTATCCTTATGAGTACGGTGTACTATGGTCATCTTGTAAATCGAATGCGTAGCATACAAATCTTTTGAATCCCGTGTAATTCATCAATATCTGACCATTGAAATAATTTGAAATGAATTAATCAGTACCATTCAGGTCCTAGTGGTTAAAATATTGGTGATGGAAAGGGTGCAATTGTTCTTATCATTTAATTTTTTTCTTGAGAAATTCTTGGTAAATGTGTTGTCTCAGCTTCAGAGGTAGATTCTGAATATGTTCTAAACTAGACATTCACAGTAAAGTCTTTAGTTGGAGGAAAAAATGTACTTTCTGCACTATCCTGATCGCACACCAGTGGTGAATATAAATTGTTTAGTCAGTAACGTACACTCCACACACCGAACAGGAGTTTCTCCTTCAACCAAGCTTAGATTTTGGTAAAAGATTTTGGTAACCGTCTAACACTTCCTCTGGAATTTGTTACAGTAAGTCTACTTTGTGGTACGGAGAATCAGTAGTAAGCCAATTCTTCTGTCTTTGAGTATTGATCAATGTCTGACCCCTGGAACGCTTTCGCTACATTCAGTCCTCTTAAATCATTCAAGTACCAGTGCTTCAGACATTGGTGACGTAAATGATGCGGTTGTTTTTTGCCTTTCACTAGTATTTTGACAAATTCTCGGTAAATGCTTTCTAATGTCTTCTCAGACAAATCACGAATGTTCTTTAGTAAAGTGTCCATGTAGAGATTACTTAGGTTCTACTAAAGTTAGGTAGCGACAGTGAGGAGACCATCGAGCATGTTCCAGATAAACTGACGTGGTTGGGAAATCGCTCTCGCTTCTGGTACACAATCTGATACAGTTTTTTTTAAGCGTCGACCAACGATTTGGTACTTGAGTAAATGAACAATCTTGTGAGGATTGTAGGTGGTCACTTTAAAATGTTGATCCTCTCCAAATTGCCAGGTTTCTTTCAGTAACCCAAATTTCACCACTTGATTAGTACGATAATTTATAGTCAATCCTTACATTTTACATTCGTTGTGCACTTCATGGTCACGTCACGGTATTCGTAGCAGTAATGTCTTGGATTACCACTAGCAAATCTTAGAATTTTGTTGTCTGGGTGCTTGTCCATCCAGGCTCCTAAACGGTCTCCTTCGATGTCAGGATGACGATGACCAAGATGATCGATGTAAATGCAACTGTCCGTGTCAAAATATAGGACGCGATCTCCTAACAACTTTAAAGTTTCATACGATTTTAAGCGAGCATTGTCTTACATAGGGCGCAATGATGACATTTCCAAATTCGTCTGCCTATGCAAACTCCCGTTAGTCTTCGTAATTGACCAGGATGAAATCATTGTGTTGTCATCTTCTTCCTCCTTCTGTTGGGGTTGGTGTTTTTGAATGAAGTATTCGTGTTCCAAATCCGCGAGTTAGTGACAAATGCGACATTTTTCTTTTTCTGGACAGATGCGAACCTAAGCACTATTGGTATGCATGCCCTGTCCACACGTAGGGCAGTCCCAGACGTTCAAGAACAATTTTCTACTGTCAACCTTGCGTCTTATGTTATTGTTGGTAACATGTAGGGCTGAAAAATAGTCGCTGAGAGGCTGTGCAATGCATTCTTTTGTCCTTCGTCAAGACATGGTTTAGAGGCCAGGCATCCCTCACATTTTGATCAACAATGCTTGTGTTGCTTTTATTGTTATAGCCATAGTTACAACAGAGGGTCGTACACTTCTTTTAAGGTGTAGTTTGGAGCTAAGACGTCTTGCAATTTATTCATATTAGGTGTGTCGTTAGATATGACCTGCTCTAACAGTTCTGTTAACAGGAGTTTTGTTTCTCTTTGTTGTTTGGCTCATTTCGATTTTCGAATGTTGTCATAGGCTCTTTTCCATTCTACTATGTCGTTCTTGTCGGCATATGTTCATATCACGACGTTGTCACGGGTTACGCACATCTTGTCCTGAGTGTTATTAATTCGGACGGTATTCGTTTTCTTGTTACTAAGAAGGTCGTCCGCAAATAAGTTTTTGCGTCCGGCCCCTTTGGGCAGAGAAATGTGGGTCATCTATAGCGTTCCTTTTCCATCGGTAACGTGAAATTTGTCGTTTGATTGCTGGCCTTGTTATATTTTGGAAGAAAAAACAAGATATAACAAAATGATTTCATCCTGGTCAATTACGAAGACTAACGGGAGTTTACATAGGCAGACGAACTTGGAAGTTGTCAGTTCTGATGGCCTGCTAAATTCGATGAAAACGGTGAAATTAAGATTGTAGTGATAAATAAAAGACTCAAAACATCGTCTTCTTTGGCTTCATAATGTCGTTTCAGAATGGTTAACAAAGAATCCCACAAATTGGTGACGAACTTCTCTGCTGTCTCCAATGGTACATTTAACAAGAAATCTTTAAACCTTACAGTTCTAAATCTTCTAGAGAAGCGTTTTCCGTCTCTCGAATGTGATAGTAGTTTACATGTGTTATTAGTGGTGAACTTTGGTATGATGAAGTCTCTCTGGATTTGGATTCTTATTAGCTCATGTCATCCTCAAATTCACTGGCAAGGATTTGATCCAAAACCTCAATTACTGTGGGAGGCGATAGTCATGTTTCTTGCTCTTACTTTCTTCTTTATCTTTCTCCAAGAAATGGTGAGATCGTTTCATCTTAATTGCAAATGTTCAAATGCCTACATTTTAAACGTTATTGTATCCTATAGAACAATGGAAGTAGTGTCTTCCCTATATAAAGGGTCCTTGTCGTCCCTCAAAGTATTCATTTTACTCTCAATCCGACAAGAAGATGGAGGAGCTAACACAGATCAAACTTTTGATCAAAACACTGCGAGGTATCAAAATTTTCTTCAGAGAAATCGACGGACCACTTTCCCTCCTTTCAAGACAAAAGTTGAGACACTTGTTATATATGTCGGTAGAAAGAACATTGGTCTTCAGAATGTACACAACGTCAACGAAAGACAGACGCGAAGAGAGACAAAGATACAAATGCCTGTTATAATTGTCAACATAAAGAACATTGGTCATCAGATTGTCTTAAGAAAAAATTAACAGATCAAGAGAACGAGAGGGATTGGAGGAGAGGACATCCAAACAGGAAGATGTACGTCAGAAAAGGAAGAAGAATCCATATCCGTAACGAAACAGAATTAAAGAAGACGAGAAGAAAATGAGGGAAGAGGAGAAGAAGGAAAAACATTTAACCTTTAAAACATTTCAGATAAAAGAGTGAAAAATAAAGAAGCTATTATCTTTTTAAAGTGATGTGTTGTCAAACTTGATTGTAATTTGGACTATAAAATATATAAGAAAGAAAAAAACGTGTCTTTGGTTTGATTTTTGTAATCCTAATAATGACACACACTCAAGCACTAACACAGGTACGTCACGTGGGAAACAGAATTTCAGTTTTATATGATTTGGCAAACATCGAGTAGCCTCTTACGAGAGAGGTGTATGGCGCCGTAAAGGACTTATGTTTTTGTTTCTTTATCAAACACAGGGACGGGATGCAATGCGCTTTGACTGCCATATCCATTTGCCACGACCAAGGCCTACTTCTTGTCCTGCTACTATCTATGATTTGGTAGAAATCACTATTGTAGATATATCTATGGTAGTGTCAGTCTTAACAGGATTGGAGTGATTGGCTTTGGAAATATTTTTCTCTTGGGCCGTATTCAAGAAGTTTGATACACCTGTATTCTGCCAAGATGCCTGAGTACCGTGACAGTTTGACATTCACTTCCCTCCTTCTCTTCTATACATTGTTTCTTCTCTGCTTCTTATTACTGTCGTTTTCTTCTTGGCTCGTCTTCTTCTTCTCGTTGTAGCTGTTGAATGAGAAAGTCTTCTTCTGATTCTTATGCTGTTGCAAACATGTTCCCAACTCCTTCTGTCTGCCTCTGTTTAAATCCTCGACGTACGGTAAAGAAGGAGAGGACGAGCAAGGTGCTGATTCTAAAACAAATTTTTGTAGAGAGAGAAAATCTGTTAAATCCCAATTAAAATCGATCTCTCCAACAAGTAAAGCTTCGGTTGTTTAAGCAGCCTCTATTATGATATTATTGCTCGTCTCCATTGTCGGTACACCCCATTCATTGTATTCATAGTTTCCATCATGTTCTAACAATATCACAACGATTCATTGCGAACAGAGCCTGCTGCACCTATATAGGGAATATGATGTCACAGGCAGCTCTTTTCGGATTGGAAGACAAATCTCGCACTGTGACTAAATTTTGCTAGGATTAGTGAAGAACTCAATCCCTTTCCATCCACTATTTCACTATAAATAACTCGTTTTACCTCATTCCATTCATCTGTTATCGTCACAAGATGTGGACTAAAGTAGAATCGTCTACCCTCATATCGTCGACGTTGTTCAACCCAGAACATTGTTCAGATCGTCATGGACTATCACCTCACCGATAAGTTCCTTTGAAAACGAAGGATCTACGCGGAGAGGCAAGGATGTCTGAAGCTAGTCTTAATCTACGGTCCAGATGTCAGACGATGTTTGAGGAAGAGAAAACGATCAGTGAGATGTTTCCCATGTTATCTCAATGGTGTCAACAAAAAGGCAACTTTCAGGGCCACTAAGATGTTAGGAAATTATGCCCCGTACCTCTTGCCTAAACATTTTTGTCGATTGTATAGTTGTTTTTGTTTCTAAATGTAAGTCTATAAATCTATATATGCAAGAGTAATGAGTATTTATGTCAGGCCCGTGCTTCATTGCTCCGCCCGACTGAGGTCAGCTACTTGAAATATTTTTACCATTGTCCATTACCGCTACATCACCCATCTTTAACTCCTATTGTCCCTAAATTGGCCAATACATTGTTACTATAAATTCCCTATGTTAAATTCCCCTTTTCCCTAGTCAACCCCACTCAATTTAAAGTTTCATTGTCCCCATAGAGCAAACACTCAAATTTAACTTTGAATCCTCATTGTCTCTTGGGTGCTTCCATTCATTATGTAGGTAACAAAATATTTCTCAAATATTATTCAATTGGTGAGCAGACATAATGTATCCTACATGACACCTTTCTTAAAGCAATGGATAACGCCATGACATTTTTGTTGAAATGTTCAAATATTTCCCTCTCTACATCGTGGTTTTTTTTTTCATCGATCCTACAATACATTATATATAGTCCTCAAGGCTTTTATTTGGTTTGGCTTACTCATGTAAACGTTTTTGATGGAAACCTGTTTGCGCATAGCTTATTATAAAGGTTGTTAGTGGACATTTATACAGGATGCTCTTTGGGAATGTTTATTTTATACTCACCATCATTTCAATGTAACACTAAATATTTTATCGAGATAATTATCGGAGTTAGATTTGATTTATCGCGTGGGAACATGTGTTCATTTCATCACAAATTCCTAATTGACACATCATGATGGTTGGTTAGTTGAATTTTTTTTACGGCGAGAGGCCATTTAACGCCATACAAGAGGTTATATCCTTCGTTGTATTCAAATAGCAAAAAGGTTCTCTATCAGCCAGCGATACGAAACCAAATAGCTAAAGGTAAAACGATACAAATGGTAATGGTGATAACAAATTAGTTTCCCGATCAAAGGGGATTGCAAATAATGCAAGTCAACGAAAACATATGACAGGTAATTATAAATTAGCGACCGTACATATATAGCACATTAAAATGTTTAAGATAAACATAAGTTATAACGTATGATATATTCTTACTTTTTTAAGGCAGTCTGTAGCATAAGAAATACTAACTGTATCAAAGAGCTCCCTCGTGTCTTTCTCATTGTAATATTGATTACGTGTAGATTGGAGGTCGAAACACTCCAGCGTAAAATGCTTAACTGTGAATGATACATTGCAAGATATGCATTCTGGAGGGTCTTCTCCTTTTAATAGGTAGGAGTGGGTTAAATAAGTATGGCCGATTCGAATTCTATCAATGAAGGAGTCCATTCTCCTAGGATTGGCTTGATGGCATGAAGTTTATTATTATTTATTATGCCATTTCTGACGTAAATAGTCTTTGATACACGAACAAATCATAATTGTGATGGCTTTTAATTCAACAGCTTAAAGTTTAAACTGATGTCGTTATAGAATACTAGCGCACAAATCTGTAATTTGTTATATAGATATTCTCCGAACTAATATCATGCCATAAGCGTGTCCTTTCTTGACGAAGTGGTTATGAAATTCATTAAATGTACAGAGGGATCCGTGCATAATATTATCTCTCGTATATTTAAATATTCTATACGAAACGAGGATTTGAAGAATAGTGATCAGGTAGTTTGTTTTCTCTAGTCTACTGGGATTGAAGAAATCTTAAGGATAGATATCCTTTGATTCAAATTTTGACTCCATCAAAACCTATCATGTATTTGTTTTTTTAAATAAATATTTTGAGCCTATGAACCCAAAGCTATAAATAGAACAGTCACGTTTACACAAAAATGTTTCTGTTCAGTTAGGTTTTAATTTCTTAATCTCTAGCAGCTTGAATATAATTGATTAGTACTTGAAATAATGTTCACCAAAATAATGCTTTATTTTCTGATAAATATGGCGTATATCATCAGTCCATAAATATAATTCATTCTCCTATTAAAAACTTTCAAACTTTCCTTAAATGGTATTGCATTATATATAATTGAAAAGCTGCGCTTGATTTCTTTTAGAACACATATACACAATATATTGTTTATAAATGAGAAGTGTTCAATTGTTTTGTATTCATAAGCTGATTTATTCGATAAGCAAAATGCAGAGGGACTTTGCCTTGCGGGCATTGATGCTGTTCCTTTTAATGAATGTACTTTTGGCTTTGACCGATTAAAATTGCTATATATACCTTTGAATTGCGATTTGTTTTCTGTTATAACAGTAGCATTACATCACTGGACTTCATATTTGCACAATTATTCAGTATTGTTTGGCTGGAATGTTAAGTGTGTTCTTTCTAGACTTCAATGACTGCAATATAACCTGTTTTAATATGTGAAAATTTCTTTAATATTTCTGGCTTCAAATTTTGGAATAACAATACATTAAACAACCGTTGAGGTTCCTGAGCATCCACTGTTTTACTATAATAATAACTGTATTTATTTGCAAGCAATTTCTTATATATTGTTCTATAATATGTCTAACACATGTGACATATTACCTATATATGTGTCTATGCTGCCCAACACATTAATTAAAAACATTGTTTTCAACAGTCTGTTACGCCACAAACGATCTATTACCATGTTGGCCTATTTTTCATACTTATTACATCTTCATCACATTTGTCAAATTTTTAACTGTTTTTAGTATGATGCCTCTTTCCGCCCCAGGCACACTAATGTAAAACAATTGATGAGCTATTTAATTTTTATGATTTCTTGGACGACTAACAGAACTAATTTGTCTTTTACAGATACTGAGAACAGATATGAAGCCGGTGAAGTGGGTTACAAGCTTTACTTTCATTCTATAATGAAAAGCACTGTACATTCATATCGATCATAAAAAATTTGACAGATATGCACATCTAAATAAAGGTACTGGTTTTACAAGGGCACAATCAATAACGTTGAGTAATGTTTAAAAAATAGAATACAGTGGAATATCTTAAGCCAACCAGGAGCCTTTGTAACGATTCCTTGGTGCCAGGGGTTGATGAGTGATTTGTCTAGCTGAGTACTGATATATCAAATCTGTCAAGACCACTGGGTATGTGATAAAGTTTACCAGTGGCTTTCCGAATGACAGTTTTACTGTTAGAGGTTTTGCCAGGTTCTTCAGCAATTTGTTTTTCTGACCGCCATGTATGGCATATCAACACAACAGCAAAACTAAAAGAGATACCTCTTTCCTCCCTTTAGTCATGATCCTGGGGCAATATGCGTCAAAATGTATTTGACTGTATATCCACGTAAAATCCAAAAGACAATCAAACTTGTCCTAACTCTTATGAGTTCAACAATCATCTGGTTACAACGGCAATTCTAACTTTCCTACGCAAAGTTCTTATATAAATGACAGATAATCAGCGGTCACCTGCCTTCAGATGTTTCCTAACGAATCGGTGGTTTCACTTTGCCTTCCGAGGCCACAAGAGCATATCAGCAGTGACCGATACAAGTATGCAATTTACAGATTTTTAGTTTCAAGAGTAATCTATTGAAACCTAAGGGTTTCTGACAAAGCCAAAATTAATCAAGGAGAGAGCACATATCGCGTGATAGAACACAGCCATCATCGATACCAGTTCTATTCTTGATGAATATGACTTTCTCCAGGTCCTTGCGACAGCGACAGAATACAATTCTTTGTTCTTGAATAATATTTTGACAATTATGTGTTATTTTATTCTTTTACCAACAATATCTGACTTCAATTTAGTATTTTCGTATTTGGTGCAATAACATTGGAAGGAGGGCTTATTCTTGATATCAAGGTATATTGGCCCTCCAATGTCACTGACAAGTAGGTTGTGAGATTTGTTTAGGATTGTTATCAGAAATGCAAAAATTAGTTTCTGTAGTTTTGTCTGTAGTGCTAGTCGATTAATTACATAACTAAGAGATTTTCAGAAAATAACTTTGTTTCCCTGATCTGACTGAATGGAACATTTTCGAGGTTCGCTAGGCCCACAAGAAAACATGCATTTGAGAATGAATTTGCATTCCGAGATAAGTAAGTATTTTGACCCTTTGCCTTAATGTAAAAGTCGAATAATCGTCGAAGAGGTAGGAAGGGCCAGAGGAAACACGGACTAATGGTGTATGTAACAATAATAAAAGCCTCCGGAATCCTTTTTAAATTACCTATTTAAGTACCTATTCATCAACAGCCGCAAACAACCGCCGACTGCCCTTTGATCTGCAGGGAGCTGGAATAACTGCATAATCTATCAATTATTTAAACAAAGTTATCATGTCTATTTATATCCACTGCCCTGCAAAAAAGAAGTGGCTTGTTTTGCACTTGCACGTAAGCAGTCAATTTGTCAATTAAATATTTTTTTTTATGAACTATTCTACTGATCAATGACCTAAAGTTATTTGTGTGTGTGTGATATATATATATATATATATATATATATATATATATATATATAGATGCAATAAACTGACGACGAACAGTACGAAACTAGTAACTAACTAGCCTAAGCGCTTTCGACTCTTAATGAGTCTTTTTCAAAGGCAAATACAAAACATAGTTACGACAAACAAATAAACACAAAAACGTTGCGTTTGTAAACCTCTACATTTCTATCTTCACATGTGTTAAAACTATAAATACAACCAGCTTGTGTAGACTAGTTGCGGAAACTGAAAACGTTGTATAATTCCCTAAAAGTCTACAAGCCAAAGCGACATCTATTTTTATTTTGTGTACATATGTAACGCAGATTATATCCCGGATATTTGGTTCTATACCGGTTATTCTTATAGTAAAAATTGAAGGATAAGAAGATTTAGAAAATGTTAAATTCTACTAGTGCATAGTTTTCATTTTCTAGTCTTCTTGGTTTAGACCGCTTGGTTTCAATGTTCTAAGGCGGCGTATCCAGTATGATTCCTTTTCCTTCCTGGTTTCGGAACTCCAGCTGTGGTTGTTGGCAATAGCGATAAGTATTATATCACTGAAAGTGTGGCCAGGGGAGGAGAAGTGTTCTGCGACCGGGCTTCTGTACAGCTTTTTTGTCATCCAATCAGATCTATGAAGGTTTATCCTTATGTGTAGCTTTTCAGTTTCTCCCACGTACTGAAGGCCACAGATCTTACATGTGATGAGATAAATCACATTCTCTGTTTTGCACGTTTTGTTTGGACCATGTATGTTTAGTTTTTCTTTAGTCACTGTGCTAGTGAATGTCTTGGTCTCTATCATATGTTGACAGGTTTTACATCTTTTATCGCCACAGGGTCCAGATTGACTAGGTTGGTTTTGACTAGCGATTGTTGTTAGCTTGGCCCTGACTAGGATGTCCTTTAGGTTTTTTGGTCTCCGGTAAGCTACTACAGGTTTGTTCGGAAGTATTAGGTTTAGTACGTCTGACGATTGCACGGTTGGCCAGTGGTTTGCGATGATTTTACCTACTTTGGGATTGTCTGGGTGATAGGTCAGAATAAATGGTATCCTATCAACCTTTTCTTTCTGTCCATATCTGAGTAGGTCATCACGGTTTGTTTGTTTGGCCCTTTGGATTGCCTCCGCAATCAGGTCTTTGTCGTAGCCTCGGTAAATTAAATGTTTAGCCAGCTCTTCAGACCTTTCTATGAATCTTTCATCGTCGGAGCAAATTCTGCGTATCCTCAGTGCCTGGCTATATGGAATGTTCTTAATGCAGTGTTTTGGATGACAGCTGGTTGGGAGAAGATACTGGTGTTTGTCGGTTGGTTTCGAGTAGATGTCTGTGTGTAATTTGTTTTCCACCAGTCTGGTTGTTGTGTCCAGGAAAACATGGTTTGAGTTGGAAATTTCTGCCGTGAATTTTATTGAAGGATGGAAGTTGTTTGCCTTTGAAATGAAGTCATCCAGACTTTCTCTTCCATACTGCCACTTCATTTCTATATCATCGATAAAGCGTACCCACTGGTATGGTGTACGCTCAACCGATGCTAAGAGCTTTCCCTCAAGTTTTCCCATGAAAATGTTAGCATACGAAGGGGCCATTTTAGTACCCATTGCAGTTCCATTGATTTGTAGGTAGTTTTCTTCATTAAATTCAAAGTTGTTGAGTTTTAGGACAAGCTCCAGGAGTTGGATTAAGAAGTGTGTGGGTGGATTGTTTACAGTTCTTGTTTCCCATGCTTCGCTGCATGCCTGTAACCCTTCGTTGTGCGGTATGTTGGTGTACAAAGATGTGACGTCTAAGGAAGCAAGTAATGTATCTGGCAGTAATGGTTCACTAGCTTTGCTTTTTATGAGATAATCTGTCGTGTCTTGAAGATATGATGGTAATTTGTGGACATGTGGTCTCATAAAATGATCTAAATATTCTGATATCCTTTCTGTGGGGTGCCCGTTACCTGAGATTATAGGTCTGCCAGGGTTTCCTTGTTTGTGGATTTTGGGTAGAAGATAAAATCTACCTGCTCTTGGGTTTTCTGGGCTTAAGGCATGCCTGTAACCCTTCGTTGTGCGGTATGTTGGTGTACAAAGATGTGACGTCTAAGGTACACCATACCAGTGGGTACGCTTTATCGATGATATAGAAATGAAGTGGCAGTATGGAAGAGAAAGTCTGGATGACTTCATTTCAAAGGCAAACAACTTCCATCCTTCAATAAAATTCACGGCAGAAATTTCCAACTCAAACCATGTTTTCCTGGACACAACAACCAGACTGGTGGAAAACAAATTACACACAGACATCTACTCGAAACCAACCGACAAACACCAGTATCTTCTCCCAACCAGCTGTCATCCAAAACACTGCATTAAGAACATTCCATATAGCCAGGCACTGAGGATACGCAGAATTTGCTCCGACGATGAAAGATTCATAGAAAGGTCTGAAGAGCTGGCTAAACATTTAATTTACCGAGGCTACGACAAAGACCTGATTGCGGAGGCAATCCAAAGGGCCAAACAAACAAACCGTGATGACCTACTCAGATATGGACAGAAAGAAAAGGTTGATAGGATACCATTTATTCTGACCTATCACCCAGACAATCCCAAAGTAGGTAAAATCATCGCAAACCACTGGCCAACCGTGCAATCGTCAGACGTACTAAACCTAATACTTCCGAACAAACCTGTAGTAGCTTACCGGAGACCAAAAAACCTAAAGGACATCCTAGTCAGGGCCAAGCTAACAACAATCGCTAGTCAAAACCAACCTAGTCAATCTGGACCCTGTGGCGATAAAAGATGTAAAACCTGTCAACATATGATAGAGACCAAGACATTCACTAGCACAGTGACTAAAGAAAAACTAAACATACATGGTCCAAACAAAACGTGCAAAACAGAGAATGTGATTTATCTCATCACATGTAAGATCTGTGGCCTTCAGTACGTGGGAGAAACTGAAAAGCTACACATAAGGATAAACCTTCATAGATCTGATTGGATGACAAAAAAGCTGTACAGAAGCCCGGTCGCAGAACACTTCTCCTCCCCTGGCCACACTTTCAGTGATATAATACTTATCGCTATTGCCAACAACCACAGCTGGAGTTCCGAAACCAGGAAGGAAAAGGAATCATACTGGATACGCCGCCTTAGAACATTGAAACCAAGCGGTCTAAACCAAGAAGACTAGAAAATGAAAACTATGCACTAGTAGAATTTAACATTTTCTAAATCTTCTTATCCTTCAATTTTTACTATAAGAATAACCGGTATAGAACCAAATATCCGGGATATAATCTGCGTTACATATGTACACAAAATAAAAATAGATGTCGCTTTGGCTTGTAGACTTTTAGGGAATTATACAACGTTTTCAGTTTCCGCAACTAGTCTACACAAGCTGGTTGTATTTATAGTTTTAACACATGTGAAGATAGAAATGTAGAGGTTTACAAACGCAACGTTTTTGTGTTTATTTGTTTGTCGTAACTATGTTTTGTATTTGCCTTTGAAAAAGACTCATTAAGAGTCGAAAGCGCTTAGGCTAGTTAGTTACTAGTTTCGTACTGTTCGTCGTCAGTTTATTGCATCTATTTTAATTAATCCCTGACAGACGTGATCCCTTGGTGGATCCAGTACGCTTGAGAGGGTTGTTATTCGCCATATGATTTGTATTCTTTATATATATATATATATATATATATATATATATATATATATATATATATATATATATAGAGAGAGAGAGAGAGAGAGAGAGAGAGAGAGAGAGAGAGAGAGAGATGTTGTTGTTGTTCTTGTGGGGCTAAACGCCATTTTTCAGCACATGATAGGCTATACATGGCGTATGGCGTCCAGTATTAATGGTGGAGGAAGAAACCGGGAAATCTGCGGAAAGAACCACCGACCCATGAGAAGCTACTGGCAAGCTTTCTCACATATCCACAATTGCTGAATCTTAGACTCGAACTCACGCAGACAGAGGTCAGATGGCAGTGATCCGTGACGGAGAGCGCTTTAGATAGATAGATAGATAGATAGATAGATAGATAGATAGATAGATAGATAGATAGATAGATAGATAGATGGATGGATGGATGGATGGATGGATGGATGGATGGATGGATGGATGGATGGATGGATGGATGGATGGATGGATGGATGGATAGATAGATATATAATAGAGTACAATATAATTGAATTGAAGTGAAATGACTAGATTTGACATGGCTTTACTTGAATTGAATTGAATTGAATTGAATTGAATTTAATTGAATTAGGGGATTAAGCAATATGTTAAACGACAATTTTGAACCTTAGCATTCGTCAAAAGTTCCATTTTTAAAATATATTTTTTTCCCTAAAATATAAATCAAGGTGAAATAATTCAAATAACCTACAGTGTATAAATTAATATGATGTTATCCCAAGTTATACACACTATAATATCAATTTCGTTTTAATCAGGAATATATCTAAAGGTACTCCAACTGAATGTTCTAATTTGGTTATGTACTAATACGTTATCTCCACCGAGGAATCAGTTCGAAATCTAAGAGCATTTACTTCAAGTTAAATTCCGTGAAAGTAGAATGTCACTGAACTTCTTTAGAGTTTGACATAATTATACGGAATTATTTAAATGTTTAAGTCCTTCAATAACTTTACATTTACCTAGATATACTTTCCGATTTAGAATAAATGATTTCACTCTGCTAGTCCAACGAATAATCACCAATCATTATTTCCTCTCACGTAAGCTGCATGTAACTGATGAATCCTAAGGTGGCGCTTTCATGCTCTGATAGTGTCTAAGTGCATACCAGATCAACTAAATCTGAATAATTAAATCGATTCACGAAATATTTATTCGTCTGAAATAATTTATCAGTCATGTTCTGCCCTTTCAAATTATTCAACTAATCAACATCAATTAGCTTGTGATTGATAAATCTAAAGAACAAATGTGCTTTTAGTTTCAGGTGATGTTTTCCTGACCACCGTTCTGATTATTATCTTGCTTAATTAACCGAAATAGCTGTTGACTTAAGCTTTGCAACCAGCTTTGACTCATAAGTGACATTATACAAGTCATGTGGCCTAACGGATTAACTAAAAATATATTATAAATGTTTATTTGATACATATATTAGTAACACATTCCGCCTTAAAGAGAGGAAATTTATGCAATAAATTAAAGGCTGATGTAATTAATACTACTAGACAAAAAAACTGGTCCAAGGTGTCCGCAATTTTAGAATTGCAAAGATTGGTTACTTCAATATCAGCACAATCCGATTTATCACCTTCGTTCAAATGTTGTGCATAACAGGTACTACTAAATTAATTTAATAATTTACATGGTTATGCCTGACATCTTACTCCTAAAATATTAATATTACAAAATAAATCTCATTTTTGCACTTTGTAGTACAAATATTGCATTTTAAACCCCATCCCTATTTTTAGCCTTATAGAGACCAAACTTAAAGCCTCTGAATAAAATCTAGAATAATTCCATAACAAAGAACACGAACAAGCTTTTACCTATCTCTCTGAAATGAAATAAACTTTAACAAATATTCAGCTATGGTTAAAGTTTTGATATTCCATCAATGTTGATATATATATATATATATATATATATATATATATATATATATATATATATATATATATATATATATATATATTGATATATATATATTAATATTTAATATTGATATTCAATCAATTTTGATATATATATATATATATATATATATATATATATATATATATATATATATATATATATGTGTGTGTAAATATATATTTATATCTATCTGTGTGTAAATATATATATATATATATATATATATATATATATATATATATATATATATATATATATATATATATATATATATATATATATATATATGTGTGTGTGTGTGTGTGTAAATATATATATATATATATATGTATGTTTATATATAAATATGTATGTTTATATATATATATATATATATATATATATATTTACACACACATATATATATATATATACACACACACACACACATATATATATATATATATATATATATATATATATATATATATATAAATATATATATATATAAATATATATATATTTACACACATATATATAGATAAATATATATACATAGATATACATAAAAATATATATATATATATATATTTACACACACATATATATATATATATATATTTACACACACACACACACATATATATATATATATATATATATATATATATATATATATATATATATATATATATATATATATATATATTTACACACACACACATATATATATATGTGTGTGTGTAAATATATATATATATATATATATATATATATATATATATATATATATATATATATATATATATAAGAAAGTCTTTTCTGCGATCACCTGTGTTCAGAGGTCACATGGTCATGACAGACATTCAGATCTTGCAAACAGGGAAATTTTCTATTTATATTTTCTGTATTTAACGGTCAACTATCATCGTCGATTAGGTGTTTCCAAATCAAGCAATCGCTTTTTCCAGTCTTAAGAGTTTATCGAGTGCATGAACAGTGGCCGATCTAAGTATGCAAATGAGACACTTCTTTTGTTGAGCTCTCAATTGTGTTGCTAAAAGCGTCTCCTGCATATCGATGTTAAAACATTTCATATTTGGATTATACTTATACAGTGTTTGTGAAACTAATAGGTGACAAAACGTCAACTTCGAAAGCAATGAGAGTTTTATCTTCACAGGAAAATATCAATGCAATTTGTTTGCTGCATGTTATGAATGTTGGCTGTGAAATCGAAGTAGAAATATAGGATGACTTTTGTGTCATTGTCAATTGTTAGATATTTTTATCTATTTGTCTTTTAACTAAAGCTATCCTTGAAGAGAAAATGATGACCATCTATGACATGCGATGCAAGTTACTTTCCTTTTATTTATGGTCAGGGAAAATTCAATAGTTTAAGCGTGCCTTTGAATTTAGTTAATATTGTGTTTAATGGGTCACATCAAATGGCCATATGATCTTTTGATTTTGTATTCATTACATGTATCTCACATAAGCCCAATGAATTTGATTGTTGCACGTTGTGCAAGTTCCTTATCAAGATATTATTATTTTATAACATAGCTAAACAAAGATTTGTGTGTATTTATATGTAATCATTTTCTTTTCAAGAATGAATTGATTGAGTATTATATATTAAACTTGTGAAGACTATAACTTTGAGAGACTGAATCACATACCTGTGATTATATACTACAGTGCACAAGAAATAATCTAAATAATAATAATAATAATAATAATAATAATAATAATAATAATAATAATAATAAATAAAATAATCGTTGCATGACATTTGTTCAAATATCATTTTAAAGGTCCATGAGGCACCTGTGTTCAACGTCCTTTTCTCACATTTTCACATAAGTTGCCGCTATTGGCAGGTCATGTAGCATGCACATAGATGAAGTTGAGAATGCCTACAGGATGATAATTTTTTAGCTAATGTTAAGTTACGTCCTTTTTAATTGTCAATAGATAATTTGTACTTTTATTTGCAGTAGACCGTACCAATTTGAACTTATTCCTAAAAATAAAACAATAAGCACCGAAATGTAAGCAGACCGTTTTTTTACACTCGCTCTCATAATGAGTTTTGATCTTCGATTTTGAACTTAGAAACTAGCAACAGTGCATACATCATTGATACTGTTCAGATTTATGTGAACTATCCTCTGTATCTAGCAATCCATTCCATACTTGTATGAAACAGTATGGAATGACATGCACATTTCTAAATTTTAAACGACGATTCGTGGTTTCATGCATCCAAGTATTCTAGAGCAGGCGACATGTTAAGACATGATATAACGTGTTACGACTTGTCCCTACCAGCAGTGTTATTTCAGATGTACTTAAAACCTGGATTGAACTACATATCATCTGATGCAACGCCAATTATGACCCATTTGTCAAGTTCCTAACGAGATTTGTCCTCATAGCGAAGCGCTATCTCGCCCTGTTTTCTTTCCATTCAGCAAGTTATCAAATTTTGAAAATTATACTTTTGCATGTAACTCTGTGTAAAGGCATATGCACCATTATTACAGATGTTCATATAAACGTTTCTAACACTTGGAAATAAGTCAGATAAGTTTATTTATTATATTACTGTTTTATTTCAACCTCTGTGAAGTTTATAGAGGAACAGCTGACAAATCTTTTGTATATGCAAGTTCGCTGGTTAATTACGGATCTTCAATTCTGAAAGAAAGGAAATAATACATATGTGTAAAGAGCAATAAATCATAACCTCTATTCGAACGAGAATATGCTTATATTTTAAATATCCAGAAATCAAACCTATTGCGTGTGTTGCTTAAAGCGCATCCATTGAACAACAAATTGTTTTCATTTTTTGAAGATACTGTTATTAATTCACTCCATTAATGGACATTGAACACAAATGAAGGAAAGCAATGAATAAGGAGAGTACCTACGGAACATCAAGTTAAGGAACATAACAATAAAAACCAGTTGATAAATCCGTATTTTACAGAACACGAAGGAAAATTTTTCAAAAATGTTTTAAACCGATCACGAAGATATGTTGTGAGTCTATATTAGATATGTTCTATAAATAGAACATTATAGAAACGAAGATTTACATAGTTTAATTAGATAATGACTATCTATAAATGCAGAAATTAATTAGTTTTACAAAGATATCAATATTAATCTTAATATATAATACCAAGCAGCCACTGAAAGACGCTAATATGTGTGTGTGTGTGTGTGTGTGTGTGTGTTCAGGAGAAATTAAAAAATGACTTGGAAAATGGCTCTCACGTACCTCAAGAAGACTTTTAAATTGAAGATTAACAAGAACAAAATGATTTAGAATAGAAATGCTCGAATGGAAAGCTTTTGTAAAAATGTTCTATAACTTTGTATTTTGCCTTAATAATCAAGAAAGAACTTATTTTCCTGACCCAGGTTAGTTCGTCTTCAAGTATGACACGGATATGCGATTTGTTCGGTTTTGAAAACGCCATTAGTACTTTAGCAACTATAAACATAAGTGGAAAAGTACCTTGTCTCTATCCATACTTAAATTTTGGACAGCACCACCATTTACGGCACCACTTACACCACGGGCATCTGCCTTTTACTATTTCCCAAGGCTTACACCAATAATCGCAGTGACATCCTTTTTGAGGAAAACCAATTCCTCCTCCGAAGCCATCTTGTCCTATTAATTGATTAAGCAAAACCGCTTAATTCGTGAATAAAATGCGTAGCAATTAAGTACTGTTACCTTTCATTGAAATACATTAATACATCAAGTGATAATTCATATATACCTACCTACCGATCTACTTTCCTACCTACCTACCTACCTACACACATACATGTTAAGATATATTTAAACAATATTACATCTCACGATGATTAGTTCAAACACTAATTTTGTTCATTTGCTTAAATGTATGTTGTCAGTTTCTGTTTTTGTGGATTTCTATATCAAGTAAACCTGTAGTACAACAATATTCCCAAACAAGATCTCCATAAGTTTTATACGCGGTTATTTCAAAACTTTCTCTAAAATCAGTATCTCTTCTTGATCATTTAATGACTCGTGAAATGTAATTTTCTTCAGGCCATTGCGTATTCTCTGATCGATAGCGTTTATGACAGTATGAATGTGTGTGTTTGTTATGTGGGTATGTGCGCGTGGTGAAAGCGGTTAAGGGGTGGTGGTGAGGAGATGAAGAAGAAGAGAACTTTAGAGATTGTTTGCTAACGTGTAAAGATCTATGACTCGACATATTTTACTGTTGTCGCCTAATTTGGCAAGGAGTTTAAAAAACGTAACGCAAGATCAGATGATACAAGACAAACTAAACCAGTATATATATATATATATATATATATATATATATATATATATATATATATATATATATATATATATATATATATATATATATATATATATATACATATACATATAGTACTATACATGTAATGCATCAATGTTTCTCAATATTAAATATGAATTCACGCATGAAAGCAAGGGAATAAACTGTCTGTGCAGCCAGTGACGTTGTTTACCAGTACAAACGTATATGCAATACAACTTATACACGATTCAATGGTAAATGCAATTCAACGGTATACACAATTCAATGATATACGCATTTCAGTGGTACAGATGACACAATGGTATATTTAATACAACAGTATCATCAATGCGGTCAAATACGCAATACAATGATATACGCATTTCAATGGCATGAGCAATACAATGATATACGCAATACAGTGGTATACAATTCAATTGCATACTCAATTCAACGGTATACCTATTTCGGTCGTATAGGCAATGAAATCAATACAATCGTATAAGTAATACCATGATATACCCAATACAATGGTATACGCAGTACAATGATAACTACAATCGTATATGCAATGCCATCATTTATTTACAATAAGATATTTGCCACTCTACAACCATGCTTTTTTATTCTTACGACAACTGTTTGGTTCATAGCAGAGAGGAAATGGTGATCTAAAACCAGTCATTGGAGTTGTAGTGATTAGCAGGCTAGACTTTAGTGATGATCTAGTGGTAAGAAAACTAATGACTGTAAATAGAAGTCCCAGATTGTAATCGCAGTGGAGGGAAGAAGGTATGTTTCTGGACATCTTCCCAGTCTTATTTTAAAACGAGAAGGTATCTGTCAACGCGAAAGAGGTTCTCACTGCATATGCCCATCTGCCAATAACACTTTAAATACGGGGTTATGCTATATATATATATATATATATATATATATATATATATATATATATATATATATATATATATATATATATATATATATATATATATATATATAATGGACGTAATGACTGCTATAAGTTGCATGACAGATGACATTCAATTGATTGAAAAGGAGCAGAGTATAATTCAAGCACGATAAGGGGTTAGGTACATTGCCGTATTTAAAAATTAACGGTATCAGTGTCTCATATTCTAAAAAGTTATTGCTAATATAAGCATATTCTGCTGTTAAAGGATGATTCGCTATGATGCCTGAAACAATAGCACTACGAGGTAATTTGAGATTCTGGAAAAATATGTCTTACGAATACTTGAGAAACAGTATAATAAAGTTTCAGATGGCTTTTATGTCCCAATAGATGACGAATATTAAGAAAAGCCCGTCAATCCTAGGCATGCAAGGACATGGACAGACATATGTGATCTGTATCTGTCTGGAGACAGACTGACATTGTACGAAACACACACACACACATACACAAACACATCTCTCTCTATCTCTATCTCTCTCTCTCTTTCTTTCTCTCTCTCTCTCTCTCTCTCTCTCTATATATATATATATATATATATATATATATATATATATATATATATATATATATATATATATATATATATATGCATGGGCATGGATAGTTATATGGAAAGACCGACTGATAATTTCTATAAGCTACATAGAAGAAAGGAAAGGAATTAAATTATTTCGCTCTCCTTTATCTTTGTTTTTACTCACTGCTTCGGCCACCGAAGCAGTTCCTACGTTTTCATTCCACGAGCTATAGTAATTTTGTATAACATGGAGATAAGAATCGTACGATCATGAAATTAGACAGTGTTGCTGTTTGGTGTTTATAATTTTTAACGTGGGTTTAACAATGTTTCAGTCATATCGATATGATGTCTGCAGAGTGGCAGTTTATAGTGATGTCTAGCACTGTGGCATCATGCCGCAGACATGTAGCATGATGTCCCACCCAGTCACATTATCCTGACACCAGGCCGACCAGTCCTAACACTAACCTCTTAATGCTGAGCGTCAAGTGAGGCAGCTGTTAGTACCATTTTTTGTAAGTCTTTGGTATGACTCAACAGGGGATCGAACCCACGATGCTCTACCACAGTGTTAAAAATATTCAAATCTTTTCTGTCTTTAAATGTAACTGCAGATAAACAATTGAAGATATGGATAATATTACGTGCTAGTTTGTTTGCGTTCTTGGAGGCAGGTATCTCAAATACATTGCAAAATAAAAGACAAGTGCCTTTATCCGTTATGGATGCAGGTAAATTAATCTTTGAAGTTAGAAAACGGGATAAATAGAATGGAATGTATTTATAAATTTTTGAGATGTTAAAACATTGTCATGCATTAGCTGTATACAAATCAAGCCATTCTTTGAAGAAGGAGAGATTGCAGAACTTACCGTTAGAGCTGTATATCTGCAGCATAAGGACTAGAACTGCCAAACACATTAGCATGGGTTTAGACATTTTGCTCCGTTTGCGAGAAAGCTTCTCATCGTCCCCTTCAAGAATGCTGGTCATTTATATGTAATGTTGACGGATATTTTTGTCTCCAAAAATACTAAAATGACAAGGAAACTTTGTTAAATTTGATTGATCATTGTACTATTTCATACGGCCGTGTCCGCCTCTCGAATCTGGCATCACGTATTATGGTTCGTTGTTTTTGTCGTTGGAACATATTTTTAATTCTTTGTCACTGAACGAAAACAAAAACTTTGACGTTATTTGATTTTAATATGCACTTGTTTACAACAATAAATCAATGCATCATAGCTGTAGAAAATGATCCGAGACATTAACACAAAAACTTAAGGTGTGCCCAATACAGAGGCTCAAAGACTGTTATTATGGTTTTAATGATATATGTTATATTTGCCTATTTTATATCCGTTTTCTTACCGTCACTAATGTTGGTCGATGTATGTAAATATGTTTCATGTTACATTTATTACTTTACAAGAAACATTTTCAAATTACGTATCGCTTCATCTTCAATTCACACTTGCTTATGTGAGTTCTTGAGGAATAAAGTTGACATCTTAAGTTTCAGTTTCAACAAAGAACTAAAACTAATATTGAAAATTGATCTGAGAATGTTATAAAGTATACAAATAATCGGAATGCCTAAAAATCTGATTTTCTGCTTATTTACAATATTTATGCCTGCTGGATGTTTGTTAACTTAGAATTGTTCGAACAGATCGGTATTAGGAATCACTGTTGCAGGCAATTAAACCATGAGGATATATGAAAAGCATACCCTTTCAAATGAATAAAATTACGTACAATGATATGTAAAACACATAAGCAAAACATAATCAAACAATACTTGAAATCACCTCTATTTATTCATTTTGCTCTAAGAATACAGTGTTGCGAACCTTTATCAGAATATTAAAGTTTAAACCCACTGTCATCAACAATATGGAACAAAAACTTTCCAATTCATTTCTACTTCATATGTTTCGGGCTAGTATAGGCTACTCTGTTACATTGTTTTACACCATTGGGAACTCCGTGATGTATGGTAAGATGTTAAGTGTTGTGGCAAATACAATAATTACCGTGAAATTTAATTACGTTATCTATGACACAGTTGTATGCGCAGCCACTCTTATTTGTAGTTTGTGATTGTACCCAGTCTGAGCAAGAGGATCGTGATAGGTGTATTTGCCAGCCTGTCAATATATATATATATATATATATATATATATATATATATATATATATATATATATATATATATATATATATATATATGCATCAAATGCAAATACAAAACATATACAAAACAAACAAACACAAAAACAATATGTTTGTAAAACTCTACATGGCTGTCTCCACAAGAGTTAAACCTATATATACATTGTCTCGACAAGTCTGTATAGACTTGTTGCGACTACTGAAACATGTTTATAATTCCCTAAAAATCTACGAGCCAAAGCGACATTTATTATTTTATGTACATTTATGAAACGCAGATTTTATACCAGATATTTGATTCTATACCGGATATTTTATTCTTATAGTAATAATTAAAGGATACTAAGAAGATTTAGAAAAAGTTTGAAAAGAAACTGTCGGCTACAAAGACTAATAATACTAGTGCATAGTTTTCTTTTTCTAGTCTTTTTGGTTTGTTAGGCAGCTTACTTTTAAGATAATCAAGGAAATAAATGGGTAACGTTTTATTCCTAATCAAGCACATTATCACGTAGTAGATGCGGCGCCAGCAGAATTGAATTATTCTTTGTGGAAGTGGGAAACATATTGCGTTCAGATATTACGTTTTACGGATGAAGATCAGAGCGGTTCATAATTGTTTCTCTCCGTAATCTGCTTAAGCATATCAGCAGGGTTAGCACATTATCGGCTAGCTATCGACAAAGTAGGCCAGGTATCAAATCGGATAAAACAAAGCTAAATGCACCTGATATTAATGTTATCACACACATACCAAAATTTATTTTTTAATATGGCTGCAAGTCTTATCCGCACCTTACACAATAAAAGAAAGTGATTACACTGTGACATTGATTCAATCACTGTTTTTACACACTTCTTTATTACGATTCCTACAATCATTCAACAATACATTGTGTTACTAAAGCTTAGGAATACAATGCGACTAACACAAGACAAAATGTTAGCGCAAGAGCCTGCCGCGAACACTAATAATGTTAGTGTTAATGTCAATCTCAAAATTATAAATGTTTATAATTAAGAAGAAACCCACTATACATAGACACCACCAAAAAAGATCAAATACAACGATTAGCAATAGAGTAAAAAAAAAGACATCAACCCCTCCATCAAACTAAAATCGTGAAAACATTGTATCTAACATATAAGAGCTTGACATAGTATCTATTGGAAGCATTGCGGAAAACAAAGTACGATTACGTAGCCTAAAAAAACGATCTGCCATATAAACTGTAGCCTTCTCTTGGTTATGGTAGGTGATGGGTTTGGGGAAAAAAATTGACAAAAGTAAATTATATTTTATTGACTTACCTAATGTATTTGTAGCTAAATGCATATTAAATATAACAATTGAAATTGATCAAACGAAAGACGTCTCTAATCGTGAAATTAATTCCAAATGAAATAAAAATATATGAAATAATGAGAATGAATAGATAAAAATTTAATTGTAACTTTTTATCTCCAAAAGATTATTAAACGAAATAAAAATGGTTATAGATGTTTCGGGGACCACAATCAAGTTTTTGGTGATTTTTTTGTTGTTGTTGTTTAATAACAAAACTGTTCTTAAAGAAAATTATCGTTCTAACAACTCAACAGTTTGGCTTTGTAAAAGTACAGCTAATCTAACCATTCAGATTTATCATATTAAATTATGGTGTGTGTTATTTTTAGTTATGTTCCATTCAAAGCTTTGGTATATGTTAGTGATAATGTATTGACTATGGGAATTCAGGGCTGCCAAAGTTTTTTTTTTAAAACTATAGTAATTAAACAATTTCTGAGAGCAAACGGCATAATGTACAGTATTTACAAGATTTAACATTAAACGGTATATAAACCCGCTTTATTGCGTAGCATAGACTTATCTGGATGTTGTGTTAATTGGACTTTTAACGTAGCTTTCAAATTGTTTCATTCATATCGCTACGATGTCTGCAGTGAGACAGTACATAGTGATGCACAGTATGATTTACAACTAGAGTGGCAACCAATTGAGAAAGAGAATATTTAAAGTTGGTGTAAATCTGGAATTTCTAAATGTCTTTTATTTATAAGATAACACGTGTTTGGTGAAAGCAATATTGTACCTATAGCTGTGACAGAAAAAAAGCTGAAATGTTAAAATTGAAACGAAACACTAAAACTTCTATTTAGACTTGAACATCTGAGTAGTTACTAGGGTAATCATAAGGCGAAATATTAATGTTGTTCACTAAATAACATTTTTCATCATAGGATTGAAAATAAATTTTTAAGATATAAGATCATTATTCTTAATAGAGGTAAAGCTAGGATCTGTGACCTTATTGAATGCAACGGTAGGGTCTAATTAGATTCATCTCTCAATTATTTATAATTTTGCACGTGTTTAGTAATAGATTCCTTAGATTGCAGATATTTTGTTATTCCAATTCTTACTCAGTTTTCATCTGTATCACTTATAAGACACAAAAGTCATTTCGTAAAACTGACCATTTTCTTTCGTACCGTTGTGAAAGTTATCTTCTTCAACATTAATCAATTACGAACCTATATCAGTCAAATAAACGTTTATATTATCACGTTGCTCTTTTTGTTTAGCTTGATGTATTAAAAGTCATCTATTTATGCAACTAACTTGCAGCACTGGCTACGTTAATATTATTTACTTGCTCCTTAATCTAACCAACACCATATATGTATTTACTATTGTTCTCTTTACAAATGGAGTATCCTTCTTACGTTTAAAGAATTTCCATTCTTCAGCACATATGTCTGCATCCCTTCTTTAATTAAATTTGTATTGCCTTTTCCTATGATACATTTAGTCATAACTTTAAAGAAACCTATGTTCAAAGAAATTGACTGCTTATCTGAAAACTGTATTCTTTTCTTTGCTTAAAATGATAAACGTTTGTTGTACTATTATCCAATTAAAAGTTAATGTGAGGTCGATTTTTAATGACCAAACATTGAGCCTCTTAGTACAGGTTTTCGACATTTAGATGTAATTTGCTTTTCGTTGTATTCGCACCATTTATTGTAATATTCTTCAGCAAAATATGTTTTGTGATTGCGCATTAAAAGTTTTACAAACTAACAAATAATTGTTTGTTACTTTCATTCTCTGATTGTGTCATTTCATCCACTACAATGGCAAATGGAATTTATTAGATATGCACAATGTCTGCATCGTTTAAAGTGCATTTCCATGTACCATTTCATTTCAATAGACCTTTAACGCCACAGTTGTAAAAGGTCATTCATTCAATTTTTGTAATATGAAGTTTTACATTGTTGCTTCAGGAAGTCGGGACTATATTCAAGGTGTCAGTACACTTAAGCAGTACAGAGAAATGTTTTCTCTTGTTCCCAACTGTCAGATGATTTATCGTACATTTTCCATTTCACGGACATATATCTTTGTAATGTTCATTGTTTTAGCTTACCAAAATTCTCCCAACCGTGAATAAATATCGTTTTTGTTGTGCAGAAATTACTAATCAACATGAGACTATTCCACTATTATTCTTTCCGGTTAAATATTCTAGTTTTTATAGTACAGTGAACCTAAAATACTTGTATGAATATAAAGTATGTTTTGGTAAATAGTAAGATACTTCACCAATACTAAAAACTGGCTATTGCGATCCGAATTTAGTTATTTTATATTCGTATCTTTTCATGGTATATGTTCTTAAATAACCAAATTAGTTAATTCTAATCTAAACCTGCTGTGATAAGTCCACAAACTTCATCTGGTTGAATCAATATCGCATGTGATATGAATTGTTAGTAATATATATATATATATATATATATATATATATATATATATATATATATATATATATATATATATATATATATATATTGTTTAATACAAAAAATACTATCAAACAGGTTAGAGAAATTAAATTCGTACTCTACAGAGTTTCGAACCCAGATCCTCGAGTATATGGCACCAATCGCCTTGCCTTCACGCACCAGCCCATATACCGTCACGACAAAGCACGTATCACCAAAAAATGATGGCACAGAATCGGTGTTATATATGCTCGTGCGTAAATAATTCGCATATATATATATATATATATATATATATATATATATATATATATATATATATATATATATAGATGCAATAAACTGACGACGAACAGTACGAAACTAGTAACTAACTAGCCTAAGCGCTTTCGACTCTTAATGAGTCTTTTTCAAAGGCAAATACAAAACATAGTTACGACAAACAAATAAACACAAAAACGTTGCGTTTGTAAACCTCTACATTTCTATCTTCACATGTGTTAAAACTATAAATACAACCAGCTTGTGTAGACTAGTTGCAACTAGTTTCCGCAACTAGTCTACACAAGCTGGTTGTATTTATAGTTTTAACACATGTGAAGATAGAAATGTAGAGGTTTACAAACGCAACGTTTTTGTGTTTATTTGTTTGTCGTAACTATGTTTTGTATTTGCCTTTGAAAAAGACTCATTAAGAGTCGAAAGCGCTTAGGCTAGTTAGTTACTAGTTTCGTACTGTTCGTCGTCAGTTTATTGCATCTATTTTAATTAATCCCTGACAGACGTGATCCCTTGGTGGATCCAGTACGCTTGAGAGGGTTGTTATTCGCCATATGATTTGTATTCTTTATATATATATATATATATATATATATATATATATATATATATATATATATATATATATATATATATATATATATATATATATATATATATATATATATGTAGTTATTAGGTAATACCCTTGCATTTTCTAGCTTCGTTTCTTGTGAAAACGTCCAAATGCACTCTAAAGTGCTTGAGACAACCTTTCAACTATGTACGATTTCTTGTCTGAATAAGTTAAAAGCATTTATTGTTTTACACTTGCAATGTCATCTCGTTTTTGTTGTCGGCTCCTTTAACCTTGGAAAATGATAGATACCTCTGTTAAAATGTAGTTATATCCATTTTTTTTATTATAATTTTATACAACATCTGCATATCAATTATATCTGCCTGGAGCTAATCATTAACGTTGCGAACATAAATATGAAATGTGGAGGGTCGTACTATAGTTGCCCTAAGTTCGTGTAAGTGGGCTTTGTCTTATTTGTTGCCGTCTAAATAAATAATGCAAAGAGTTTGTGTGATTATCTATGTCAGTTAAATTGCATTTGACCATTGATCTTTTGCATTTCTTTTTAAGTTTTCCCTAAAGCCCATTTTCTCACTATGTCCGGTCCATGAATGAGTCCAACCAATATAAAGAGTACGGTGCATCTACCCGTTATTTGGAACATAATACCTTGGTCTATTATATCCAGTTGACTATGATGTCGCATACATTCGATCAGATAAGAACTTACCAATTGTCATTATTTAAAATCCTCAGCGAAAAGAGGTGTTAAAACTTTCTGTGATCATAACTTCTGTTATAGAGGGGTTTTTATTGAATCTCATTTTATCATGGCTTTGTCCACTGATTGATAATGATGTAATTACGGCTTTCTTGCTTGACGATTTTTATTAATAACGATATCTGGTTTGAACTAGTAGAGGATATAGTGAACTGGGATTTCATACGAATGAGATCATCCTTGCAATGATATTTCGTGTATATATTCAGAAGAACGTTGGAATATGTGAACTTAATTATCTATGTCTGATTGCATTTTTGTGTGCTGAAATCTGTGTCAGCGGTTTGTTTATGACATAGTTGTAATATTGAGTAACTATTCGCTTGGGTTGCTCTTAATTACTGAAGGACGTGGATAGCTTCCAGACAAACAGGCATTAGCTAAACGGTTTCTTGGATTGGCTAGAACGTAAGAATTACCTATGAATATAAATGTATTCATGATATATATTTGAGTTTTGCTATGGTTATTGTTTTTTCTGAGCTTGATTATTGAATATCTTTGCATTAATTTCTTTTGCATAGTTGTTTCTTTTGTAACTGGTTACTGATTGATCTTCTTTAGCATAGGTAGATGATAACGGGTGTGAGAAAGAAATATGTAAGAAGCCAAGTAACTATACACTAGAGTTTTATTGAAAGGTCTACAAAAGTTCAAAATATTAGTACTAGATTAAGCTGGTTCCATCTGGTTTATTGTTTGTGTGATTTGGGAGGTTGTGGTATCTCAAGATTAGTATAGCATGTTCGCAAACATTGTGAGAGATGGTTTAGAAACAAAAAAGAATACAAAAGAAAGATTAATGGAGGCTTAGCACATGAGGTTAATATAATAATGATCCATTTTGTTGACAATTTGTTTTACTATATTAGAGAGATTATCAATTTAATCTGAGACATATACTACATTGCATGTTATTCAAGCTTGAAATCGTTTCATCTTGCTTTAAGAGTATAAATATCTATTTTACAAAAGCCCAAAATATGTATGCTATGTAAAGCTTGAATGGCACACTAGAAGTCTCCTCGAGGCCACAGTACATTTATTACTAAAATTGAGACACATAATAGTAGCAATTTAAGCACTCTTCTTTTTTTGGTAAATTTATCTTGCATCAAACTCAATATTGTATTTAGAACTATCATAGTTTCGGTTGAGGTATAATTCTTCTTTTTCGCCTACATTCATTAGATCTATCATTTAATTTTGTCTACTCAATGCTCGATAATCTTTCTATTGATTTTCATAGTCTTTCCTAACGGCAATTCAATATTATCGTATGGTATTTAGTATGGTGATTTATAATGAAATGCTTAATGCTGCCTGTGTAAGTTAGAGAAATAATATTTGTGCAGGAGAGTACCTCAATTAGTTGTCTGTCTTTCTTGTTAATTCCAGTTAACTTGCTTTATACAACGTCACTAAAAGTATTTAAAATAAAAAAAAACATATCGAAATTGCTAAAACACTTGGTTCAGTTAATCATTTCAAGATTAGAAACTGTAGTTAAAACGTCTTCAATGGTTTGAGGTTTTACGAGGCACGAAAATAAGAGAGACTCATTGATGCTCATTTCTCTATTGCTGCAAAGTTTATGTCCATAAATTTCCATTCTTTGTAAAAATGAATCTTGCTGAATGTTACATTTTAGTGTCGATTACCCCTATTTATGTCATCTAACAAGCAACCAATAAAGAGAGACAATCAAAGAGAATTATCAAAGGACCCCTTTCCTTTTGTATTGATTCATTCTTTCCCTGTGGATTTGTACCGTGTTTGATGTTTCATTTTAGCAAAGTATTTCGACATGGACTATTTATCTAGAAAACAAACAGGGTGCTCCAATTGGATTTGAAGTTTGTGATTTTTAATCCCTCTATCGTGCGACTTATTAGATTTTAGATCCTATATTCTGACAATAAAGGACCAATAGTTTCGGAAAAAATTTATTTATCACTACGTTCTGTAGAAAATTGTGGTGGAGGCCCAGATACAAAAATGCAGATGTGTAAAGACGTTTCTACTTCACCCTGTTAATTATGTCGCTGTAACCCATTTTGTGTATATAAAATATATTTCAGACCATGCTGCTTACTTTTCTTTATGATCAAAATAATATATGAGGTCATGATCAAAATGTTAGAATTGGCTCTATTATTGCTGGCATTAGATATGCTATTTCTATGATACTTCCGATCTGTATGCACATCAATGAAAATTGTTTCTGGAGAACGAATATGTGTCCTACTGCAGGTAATTGACGTTGCTTCCTGTCTTTCCACTGCTTGTCAATTTACATCGACATATTTATGTTGATGAAGTCGTATAAAACAGGAATTATAAACGTTGAAGAGTTTATTCATATTTATAATGTGCTGTGTTAATCTCGTTCAAAATTAACGTGTTTTGGTTGATCTATAAAACTTGAGGATTTTCAAGTGCGTAAATGTACCAACGCCTTGATGATTGATTATGTGTCCTTGATATGTTATATAAATTATCTAGATGTGCCTTGGATCTGACATAAGATATAGCTTGATGAATTACTGTCGCGAATATTCATTGTTACTTTTTATTATGTCTGTCCAACCAAAGTCCGTATGTATATTCTCACAGAAATTATGTGCACAAACTGAGATAATGTGCACATGCACATGGAAGTATCAAAGGTTTCAGACTCATAATAAAGATATGAATAACGGTCTAGCAGCTTTATTACATACATGTGTTGTCTTACAAATTCTTGTCCAACTCACCTGCATTAAAATACAATTATATTTTAGATTTTGGCTACAAATGAACGATCGTCCTTGCTCTCGCAGATGAAGCTTTGTAAATGATGTTGGCGGAAGAGTTTGCATTCTTTGTAGAAATATTTCTACCAAAACTAGAAAACATAATTTATGTATTTACACGAATGAAATTAATTTAATTTATTTACTGTAATATAAATTACACATGTTAGTGTCTTTAATGTTTGAAACTGTGCCATTTAATAAAATCAGTTTATAAATATACTCAACAATAGAGATTTGGTTATCATCATGTCAATGAATACAATAGATGATATCATCATGTCAATGAATACAATAGATGCTATCGTCATGTCAATGAATACAATAAGTGGAAACATCATATCAATGAATACAATAGATGATATCATCATGTCAATTAATACAATAGATGCTATCATCATTTCAATTAATGCAATAAGTGGAATCATCATATCAATGAATACAATAGATGCTATCATCATGTCAATGAATACAATAGATGCTATCGTCATGTCAATGAATACAATAAGTGGAATCATCATATCAATGAATACCATAAGTGGAAACATTTTAATAAGACCATTTATTGACAATCCGCTAAAGGAGTTTCAAACGATGAACAGTAATCGAATAGACAGTGTTGAATAGTTTCTTGACGACAATAACAATGCAGGGACTTTACATTATTTCTTGTATTTGTGATGCTACAAATTCTTGGATCCACATCTATCTTCACTCTTAAATTTTACTTACAGCAACACCACATAAAGGCATAATAAAAGAAAACAACTATGAAATACCCTAGTGACACAACCATACTGATTAACTGATATCGTTGTTTTACATGCTACTAATTATGTAAACTATCTGTACTAAATGAACTCTCCTTACAAAATTAACTCTGTTTGAACATTCTGTATTATTTGAACTATCTGCAGTTTTGATTTATCTGTACTATTTGAACTATTTGTATTCTTTGAATACTCACCTCTGCACTTCATGAAAAATAGTTGTTTGAAACGGTATTGAAAATAATATGCGGAATATCAATAAACAGGCTAGTAACACTATGCTTACGAACGTGAGTAAAATATTACTTGAAATAGAACTTGAAATATTGACTGAAAAGACTGCAAATAAATCAGCTGAAACGGTAGATAATATATTAGCTCTAAAGGCAAATAATTTGGCAGAAGCATTACCTCCTACACTATCTTCTGAACTGAACCCAAGGTTGTACCTATAACTGGACTGATACATAACGTTATACCTATGCCTGGACTGATACATAACTTTATACCTATGATTGGACTGATACATAACGTTATACCTATGACTGGCCTGATACATAACGTTATACTTATGCCTGAACTGATACATAACGTTATACCTATGACTGGACTGGGACATAACTTTCTACCTATGCCAGGACTGATACAAAACGTTATACATATTACTAGGCTGATACATAACGTTATACCTATGCCTGGACTGATACATAACTTTATACATATACCTGGACTGATACATAACGCTATACCTTTGACTTGATTGATACATAACGTTATGCCTATGACTGGACTGATACATAGGGCATCTCAAATGGGTAACGAATTAATATTGAATTTATAAAACAAGTTGAATAATGTCCAGCTTTTGCGAGCCTTGGCGAGCAAAAGCTGCAATTATTTAACGAGTTTCATAAATTTAATATTAATTCGTTACTCATTTGAGATTCTTTTTATCGCACAGTTTTTATTTCAGTGGAAATTATTTCGATAAATAGATAGAAGAAAATAGATAGATATAAGAACGAATAATTTCGTTCATTCTGACAGACGGTGTACCTTTCATTTGTTGTGCATAAAATATAGTCCCAAACAAAGTTGAATTGGTAAAAGTAGATTGTACTCTTTTACAAACTATAAATCAAAGAAAAATCTTTCATCCGAATAAACAGAACATTTTACAACCACAAAATCATTTTTCAAAGCAGAATTATCAATGCGATGTGAATCTGCCAGGTTGTTTAACACGTTACACATTACAGCAGGCCGACAGTAGAATATACGAGTACCCTAAAATGTATGTTTAAAAACTACCGGTAAACGTTACATTGTTGCGATGTTCATGTGAAATAGGATTACCGGATGCAAAAGTCAGCTATTTACTGAATTACATTTGTGACCTGATATTTGTAGTGTTTGATTTGAAAAATAAACTGTACTTAAGAAGTCAACAAATTTATTTTTGTGTCGGATTTACATCCCAAATATTCTACGTAAAGATGCTGTGGTTGGATAAAGATATGTCACTTTGGAGACCCATTCATGTCCAGATTAATTTGTGAAGAGGTGAGTTTGTTTACTTTGTTAAGTTAACATTTAAATCTCACTTGTATATATGGTAGATTAAATATTTATGTTACTGATATACACACCCCAACCCCCGCTATCCCTTGGTTTTAATTCTTATTGTCGTTCTAGTCTTATACTTTGTTTTTACTTTTTTCTTATGATATTGTTAAACATGACATAATGAACCCCTGTGTGGGTAACATATCCATGTTGAGACATCCAATATAATATTTCCTCAATTTCCATTTGCGAGTCAAGTTAAAAAAAATGGCCGCCAAAAAATGTTGATTTAAATCAAACATTTCAGAAGGCGGGGTTAAAAACATTTTCTCACGATCCCAACCATTCACTAAAGAAAATACGCACAATAAATTCATGGACTTATTTGGACAAGTCAGAGTCACATAAAGTGATATTTTAACGTGTGGTAATATCAAAAATATGAAACTGCACATACTATAGGAATACCATACCTACTATTTGATAAATAACGTTATAACTATGACTGGACTGATACATAACGTTATACATATGACTGGACTGATACATAACATTATTCTACCTATGACTGGGCTGATACATAACGTTATACCTGTGACTGGACTGATACATAACGTTATACCTATGACTGGACTGATACATAACGTTATACCTATTCCTGGACTGATACATAACGTTATATCTGTGACTGAACCAAAACCTACCGTACTCATTACTGATCCAATGAACTCTAACAAAATCAATACCTCCAACTATACCAAGATATCTCATATCTAAACCATTGCTTGAGACATAACGGAAAAAATGTATACATTTAAAAAAAGAGGTAATAGTGGCAGGCAACATCAACAGACATTATAAGGCTTGCCATAAACGTTTTAATAACACCGGTAATAATAATAAAATTAATCCAATAGGTCGAATGATTTCCAATCTCATAGGTCCTAATCAGTCCAAATTGTGATCCTGGCTATGCCGACAAATGATGCTTATGATGTAAATAATAACCATTAAATCAACTATTATGATAATCCATCATCATACGTAACTGCAATGATGACCTACTCTTGAGAAATACGTCATTAATTAGAATGTCGAACATATAAATATAGAATGTCTTGACAAGACATATGCAATGTAGTTTTCTTCAAAGAAAATATTAAATGTGCTACGTGCAATACAAGGATAATGTCATATCTGAATGATGATGATTATTATAGTACATTTGTCCAATGTTAGTATGTATATTTCTCTGATAAATCGCTCATATTTGTATCAAACGTTCTTACTTTCCAAGGTATAGCAAAATCTCCAGAAAGTATTGTGAATAAATAACTTATCTGAATGGTTACTAGATTAAACAAAGTATCAAATACTGCTCAGTATCAATTGTACTACTGTAAAACGAGAAAGGCATGCTTATTAAATACCTTAGACTTTAATAGAAGTGAACAACCCTTGTTACAACATTTTAACTTTCACAAAATGTCAAATTTTTATAACATCAAAAGTTTAAACAGCGGCGATGAAGAAATCTGTTAGTTTTTAAGTTAGCTAAGGCTTGAGAAAGCAAACTGCCATATTTAAATTTAACTACGTCCGTCGAAACTTCGACCTGGAGTATACCACCATATTTAGAATATGCATGTATGCATTCCACTCGTAACGAACAAAATGAGATTGTTTTATCCTTTGTATATTATTTTGAGCCTAGCCTACAGTTTTCGAAATTATTGTGAAAGATCTTTTATTTTATAAATAGCACTCTTAAGCCACGTTTAAATTCATTGTTGCTTCACAAACTGTTCTTCTTAAATAAAACGGTCTTTCAATCTCTTCAAGATGGATATACATCGATGTTTTCTTGCATGCCATTTTCAAAGGTTTTGACCTTGCACCATATAGAAATATTCAAATGTACAAAATTATCCGCATTTACGAGTGCACATATGTGTCATAAACAGCAGTAATTATTTTCTTAATGTGTTAAAGGAATCGTCAACTAAACCAACACATTAAACTAACCCAAAAATCTACGTAGACACTTCACAAACAATGTCAGATCTATTTTAATTCCAGAGGGTTTATGTTAGTCATATTCAATATCAAGTCGAGCAGATCTGGATGATATGCAAAAATGCGAGATAGTAGTCAATACATATATATGATGACTCTCATGGATGTTGCTTTTCAAGTATTCATAGGCCCAACAAGCTAAATATAAACTTTTTGATGACAGATAAGAAACATTTAAGGATTTCATTAGTAAGCGTAAACTTTTAAAGATACAACTAGAAAAGAGTAAATAATTAACAATCTAATTTTACAACAAGTATTGGAAAAGTATATATTTTGCCTCCGCTAAGATAGAAAGGCATATGTGATGGAGATCTTAAACCGAACTCTAAAGACTAGAATGTATAAATATATCATTCAGAATGAAATTATAAAATGCATTAATATAGTGTCATATTATTAAAACCTTACAACAGTAATTGTCACAGCTTTGATAACTATGAAGCCCATAGAAGCATTGACTGCTAAAATAGATTTAAATGAATATAAATTGCTCTCTTTATTTTGGGATACTTACATTGAGATTATGACATTTTAGAATTTCTTAATATAATTTTAATAGATTCCTAACAATTTAAATAATTGTCAAGACTCGGCAAGTACATTTTATCGGTTTAGTATGGTAGTTGGATCTAGAAGGAGGGACATAATTTAAATGTCTTCGTCAACCATTTCTATATGAAGGAAGTCAAAATGACCTTAAAAACAGAAATTATTTTAAAATCCAGGGTAAAGAATGGTCATACGTATGCATTGGAAAAATAAAAATGTTATGAGAGTTATATAACAATTGGGAAAAAGCTGACAATTTAATTACAGTATAATCCAAATATTACAAATGCTTTCTCTGATTTTTCTATACTTTTGGAGATAGGGTTGTGGAGAGCTGGATAGGTATTATGCTATGTAGAAACGTAACACAATAAGTCTTAGAATGTCTATTAGATATTAATGGGCATCACTTGTTTACCAAAATTAAAGCGAAAGAAAAGGTTTGCAAAGTTCGTTAGCACGTCTTCAAACAATGACATTAAGCGAATAAATGGACAGAACCTAAATAAAGTTATAAATAGTGAAATGCAAGATACATTTATTACAGATGCAAATGAACTTATACTAAATGGCGACTGTAATCAGGATTTTTATCTGCTCAGGTTGCTCCTAGATCTCTCTGAAAAAGCTGAGATATTTGAATATGGTTTGGTCAAGCTTAATTTATCTATTAGAATGGCTTGGAGATCGACATATGGAAAATTGAATTGTACATACATATAATACAAACAAAGTTCAAAATATCATTGATAGACATTTGATGGTTATGTTATGGAGGGAGAATGTTCGAGATGTATGATACTAGATTTAAACCTGAAGTACGCGAGTATGCGCAGGGTGGTATTTAAATATAGAATTCCTCACACTTTGATAGGTTAATACCTCCTAGGAGTGGATCTTACAAAGATCTCACGAAATAATAAAGAATATAGGCATAAATGTTCGCTCTCAGGATGATAATTACTTTTTATTTGCCATGGAAAGCATACTTACTCGACCACAAATGCATATATATTTATTAAATATTGCACTGATGCATATAAACATGGTTTAATATACATCCCATTGAAGTTCAGAATACATCTGATTTCCGATCTCGAAGCTGAATTTGGCTATTTTTGTCAGAAACTTTATGACGTTATAAACAAGCAGATAATTAGATTACTGTACCTATAGTATGCCCATACACATGTTGACATCTTACTCGAAGACTGAGATAGGAAAAAGCATTACAGCGGAACAAAGAATGTTTCGAAATTGTTACACAACAGAGAAATGCCTACTAATGCAAGTAGTGTATGTTTCATTTTACATAAGAACACATTATTTTTTGCATAGTATAATTAATTTCGATAACGTTATAGGTTTCAATTAAATGTAACAAACGTATTTGAGGCACTTATATTATTTTAGTTACCATGAGACTGATCGCATGAACAACAAATATTTAGAGTTGAAGAGGTTATGGTCGACAATATCCAACGAAGGCTCAAAAGAAAAGGTCATATATTATCAACATTAGTTCAAAGTTTCATACGTTTTGTACTGCGATTTGGAAACATCGTCAGACACATGCAGCATTACATACAAGGATCCTCTACATCACGGACATATAAATGAGTCAATCACTCTCTTTCTTCTGCCTTTACATGCATGCGACGCATAAACAATCTATTATTATAAGCTATAATGGTAACAAAAATTTTGAAAACATTGTATGATTATCTCCACAAGACTGCCTTGATATTTAGGAAAATAGGTCTCCTAATATGATATATTTCAGCAAACATGATAGAAAGGTCGTCAGCGAAACAAATATGCTATACTGGTTAAAATCTTAAAGAAGATGCAAAAGTTAGAAATAATTGTTACAAAACAGGCCAGTATAGACGTCTAATATATTAAAACTATAATAAAAGTAAAGATATGCAAAATGGATTATGATTTTCATGCAACACATGTCATGTTATTGTGCTAACCCAGGTATCCAACCCTTTATGGAAAATGACCCTGTCGAGAAGTAGCAATATATCATTTTAAAGGATAACAAGAAATGTACAGTCAAAAGAAGAATTAGATTCCTTTATAGCTTTAACGTTATGCCTCAACCGATTACAATTGAAAATAAAATGTAAATGATGACAGAATTCATAGGAACATGAAACACTTCAATCTACTGAACATATTAGGAAGGAGATTTATCCTCGTAAATATATGAATCGTGTTAATAGCATTGATTGGTTTAATGAAACGTTGCCTGCCATCAACACAACCTATTGATCACTCATAACAAACAGCTAATTTGGCTAGGTTGGTACGTTTCCTTTTTGCATCTTCAATATTAGCTTAGTCGTATACTATGAAAGTATATTAGTTCCTTAAAAGTTATCTGTTAACCATACTTATGGTCTATCCAATTAGGCGTCAGGGTATATGATAATTTAGTCATATCAAGACATCATCTTCAATTTTAGGTGTTATTGCGGATGAATGTTGGATAGATAATGATGACAAATCTGAAAAGGTTCATATAATTAGACTACGATAAATTTGATGCAATTTTATTCTGCAATTTGTCGCAACAAACATAAGTATAATACATATCATATAGTTGTTTGTCCCTTCAATATCTTTAACTTTTCGTGACACAAATTTACTTGCATTGCCTTCGTAATAAAGAAATTATTCACATTTATGTGTTTTCCATCAACATTATTCCCATGTTGTTAATATTTGTTCACATATCTTTTAACTTTCAAGTCAGATAGCATGTAAACTACCTGGAGCAAACGCAATACCAAATGCCCCAATCTAGTAACGCATACGTATAAGTGTTGTTTAGGTTTAACATGCAATGGTTTACATAATGGCATATGACCTTAACGTTATTGCTACAACTTTGAAACTCGCAATAAATCAAAATGTAAAATTGTGCAATGTTTGATAATACTACTGACATCCTTAATGTCTCATGTAAGTAGCGTTATGATAAAAGTGTCGTTTGCTTTGCTTTGCTATATCCAAAATATAGTATTGTTATTGTTATAAGAGCTTCTGAACCAATTTCCAAGCATGTAATATGTCAATGGCCTTTAACATGGAATAAAAAGTGTGGAGGGTTATGACTATGACTCATAATGTAACATGACCTTACTTTATAATGTATGATTAAATACCGTTACGTCTCAGTAGCTGTGAGAATTTCACAGCTAGTGCCTCGACACAAAGACAGATATGGTTGATGTATGATCAAAACCTTTGACGAAAAATACCCAGGAAAATAAACAATACTTCAGAAGTTGCGAGTTAAGCATAACTTTAGTTAAACTACTTTCAATTACGTCTGAGTTAATGTCCTAGATAAAAAGTAATAAGGTTTAACGTGTGATTGTGATCGTACTGATATGACCAAACTATTAACACATGTGATATCTACATCTAATTCACTGTCAAGCTAAGGATTCTACAGGGGGAAATATTTTATTCCATCATCTTTGACAACAGCTCCTGAGTGAATGTTTGGACAGATACAAAAATTAATTGACATCAGACCCGATACCAATTCTTACAGATCGGTAATAAAATTTGCTACGTGACAATATCAAATCACCATGATGTATAGATATACCACGAGTAATGTATTTTGCTGCATTTAAAAGTTTGCTCCAACCCAATTTAGTAGTATCTTCATCTGACCTTGAAATGTGAGTCATACAAGTGGCACATTTGAACTTGAATTTCTGTTTGACCTTGGTATTAAATGTCACTCATATGATGTGATGCTTGAAAAGAAATGAATAAACCAAAGCATATTCACATAATATGATGTCCTGCTCAATGTATCTACGGTACATGAAATGCGCAACGCAGAACTGTAGAATACAGCAAATGAATAGGTGTCTAGCAGTACAAGTTTTCTGAATTAAACAATGATAGAAACATTTTTTTGCAGTATGTAGATATCATGTACTGCTGTCATGGACTGAGTGCTATGTCAAAAGGATCCCTATTTAAATGTACTTCTACTCTTTATGTGAATTTCCATTAACAATAGCATTATCAACTATATTGCTAATGCATATTCATTCCTAAATCACTAATTGGTGTACAGCTATCACTAATGTTAACTGGCATCAACCATTGGCTTAAAATTATGCAATCATCTTGATCATTTCTTATCGTACGTTTCTTATTATACGTTTAGTAATACGCAATTCTTTCGCTCGTGTCATCTTACATCAAATTACTTTTCACATGATGAAAAGCATCTAGCTTTGTTGCATCTATTGGCTGCTTACTTTTCTTCTTCCGTCTCAAAGGTGGGTCTAGTTTAATCTCTACTTAAAGTTTTTCCACGAAATATATTTCTTCTTCTGGGATGTGGGTCTTCGTTATTCTCATATTTACATGCAATCGTCAGCTTTTTTAATAACAGTCGTAGTTTTGTATGCTGTTATTCATATGCTCTCTTCAAAGAATTAAAAAAAGACGTTAGCATTTCAGATCTCAAAATTTCGTTTTCTCTTCTGCTAGAATAATAAGACATCTCATTCAAGTTATAACGTACAAGATCTATATAACTTGACAAGCTATGAAAATCGGTCACTTTCTTTTGTTCATACTCATAATGTTAGTTCGTTTAGCTTTTTGCAATTGTTTGTGTAGTGGAACATTAAATTGCTGCGGATTATGTCAAGCTAGCTTTGTCTTATTTTTATTTTGATCATTTCATTTGTATTATGGTTCAATGATTGATTGTCTGGTAATAAAACCTTTCAGATTCGATTTTGCTGTAAATATGAACTATGTAGTTTATGCATTCAGGTCAATATGAATCTGTTTTGTGCCAAACATTTAACCCACATTTAAATATCGCACACGACGCAACCCTGATTCTGCCAAAAAGGACATCTCATACTGAACTCTTTACATATTATATCAATCGTCAATGTGAAATTTAAGAGTTTAGTATTTTGAACATATGTAATGTACTGTATGTAAAATATCCATAGGTGCTACTTATGTTTCTGTGTACGTTGATAATACCAGACTGTCATAGGAACATAAAAAATGCATTGCTGGACATAAATAGGGAACAGAATTTGGTAAGTATTTATGTCTATCAGCCGTCCCCATGAGAGGTTTTCAAAATAATTCTAGAGGTCTTTATACTTTGGGAAGAAGAGAGGTATCAGAAAATACGTCCAGATTACCATTTGGCAAATGAAAGCATCGTACATATATGGCATTACCTTTTTATTGCACTGGTTATATGCCAAAAACGAATGGCATAATGCATTACAGTAAATCAGGATTTAAGAGATGGGATTCTCATCTGAGTTATTACGATTCGAGTGATACGAGTCAAAAGAGCTCAGTCGAGCTACAGGGTTTTAAAATTACTACTGTTACTACGCTTAATGTTAATACTGTTAGTGAAAGTGGCGATAGTGGTAATAATTTTAGTTTTTTGGGACCTCAGAGGATGCAGATTGGAACTTTATTGCCGGACCAGCCTAGAGCAAAAACTGTGATTTGTTATTGGGCAGTGCACTTTAGTCCAACTGCCTCGGCGCTTGATAACCTATTTGCGATGCTATGCAGTAATGCATCACACCAAAACAAAAAAGTAATATTATTCGCGGCGTGTATTCTAGTCTCTTCCCCAATTCTTTGCCGTGACTTTTTTTTACTAACTGTGTATGCATTCAACAGCGTTGCATTTTGACTATTTTATTTTATGGGAAATTGTTGTTCTCCTATAGGCATAGGTTCAGTAAATATAATATAAATCAAATGAAGAATAACAGTCCTTTCAAGTGCACTAGATCCAGGAAAAGACCACATGTGTCAGGGATTGATTAAGATAAATGCAATAAACTGACAATGAACTCTGCAAAACTAATATCTAACTAGCCTTAGTTAAATACTAGTTCTCCACTGTTCGCTGTCAGTTTATTGCTACTGAAAATATGAAAAAAAGTCTAAAAAGTAAGGTTTTAAAAATGAAAAAAATATCAGTTTGTCAAAGATTGCAATTTTGTTAAATTAAGATTGATCAGGATAAGCAAAATGACGATAGGCATGGATGTGAAGGAAAATATTATGAAAGAAGCAATTGCTCATTGACTAAATCGTATTGCAAATAACATTAAATCTGAGTTTGTGTCATAATCTACAGACAGAAAATATATATTAGAGAGAATATCAATGTATTGCAAGTAAATTTGGCGGCAAACAATTTAAACTGACAAATGAATCTAAGCATTTCAAAGACAGTCACGTGAGTGAAATTGCCTCAAGCAAATTTGTTTAAGGCTTATTAGCCATTTCAGTTTTGAATGACATGACATTTCCCTGAAAAATCATGATGCAGATGTGTTACCTTGACTTAGTGCATGAGGTTGCACAATATATTTAATGACACCACTGTATAATCATCTATCATTTTCACTGCCGACATGTGCGCCTTAAATGATGTTTTCTCCACTAAATGCCATGAATTTTAATATAGAAATTAAAGACGAATTGCTGTGGATCAGCTTTGTAATTTATCGAAAGCAGTATTATTTTGCAGCAAGATATATTGTGACGCTAACATTACATTTAGGACTAAATACATTATAACTGGACGGATATACATTGAAATACATCTTAATACAGACAAATGTTATCAATCTCGCTAATATTTCTGCATCTGCTCAACTATAATCTTGAGGAAATCAGCATCAACGTTGGTACAGTGTTTTAAATCAATTTTGGTACATTGTGTTAAATTACGTTTGATACAGTGTTTTAAATCAACGATGGTAAATTGTGTTAAATCAGGTTTGATACAGTGTTTTAAATCAACATTGTGTTATATCAGGGTTACAAGTTTAAAAATTCCTTTTTTTTTGGTATATGTAGCTTAATTCAGTTTTATTGTTACCAAGAATGATCGATAGACAGTCAGAGAGACAGAGACAGACTTACAGGCAGAGACAAATTTTATAATCTATGCATCATTCCCGATTTCTATGTCTGTTTTGCAGCATATAATGCGTTGAATATTGGTGTAGTGTTTAAAATAGCAAATTACACATGCTGATAATAATGCTTGTCACCTGCTCAAATATAGATACACTAGAGAGAAAACAATTGATTTGAAAATCAACCTATATTCCCAAATGACTATTTTGAATTCTTTTATATAAATTTTCACTTACATATGCAACGCTCAACCATTTCAGTTCATCAACGCATTATTCTATAATGAAAGTTGAGGATTAATTTGAAAGATGTAAAAGTACTTATATAGTTGTAAAAGTACTTATATATTAATTTATTTTAATGTACGTCTTACAAGCAGAGAATGAGATATAATAAAACTGTTTTCATCTTCTCTTTTCCTAAAAATAGGTTCAATTACGTTCCGCATTTCTAACATGCAAATTAAATGTACAGAAAATAAGCACATAACTATGTCGTATGTTCAAAATGAGATATAAATAAATGCTACTGAAATATAAAAAATATTAGGTTCATAGTATTTTGAAAATGCACTAAATGACCATATTTGCAATTCGTTTCTTAGCTTTTTCAAGCTGAATGTGACGGATTTTTTCGTTGCAATATATCTCAAAATTTAACATTTTGATTATCAAATTTTAAGTTGATGACATTTAAATGAAAAACAAATGAAAGTCAAATATAAATAAAATCTTAAAGAATGTCGTCGTATTGTTGGATAAAAGCAATTTTTCTTGCAAGAACTATTGAAAATTTATAATTTTACATGAGATCACTGATTCTAAAGAAAAATATAAGAATTTTATTTCGAGAGAGAAAAACACAGTTTTATATATTATCACATCAGTTTGTCATTTTATATACATTTTGGAATATTTAATAAGAGACTGGTGTGTTTTAAATAGTAATTAAAAATTGCACTGATAAATGTATTGTCAACTTATAAACTTATACTAAACTATGAAGGAACGCAAGATGAGGAGGGGAGGGGGCTTGCTTCAAAACACTCAGTAACCCCCTTTTTGTAGTTCGTTTGTTGGCTTCTCCACAACAGAAACTATGAATTGATCTGGTTGTAGTATTTGTCAGTTCTGTCAAACGTTTGATGCTTATGGGTTTTTTTAATGTTTACTCCATTAAAACTGCAAGTGCTATTGAAATAAAATCTTCAGAAATCTGGTCGTATCGATAGATGTGGGTTTCATTATAAGGCAAAATAGATTTACATATCTTGCGGGTATTTAGAATTTATATCGGTTGACACAGAAAACTATATAAATGATAATGCTTGATAACGTCTCTATACAGCATGCTTATTTGCCTTCAGTGAAATCGAGGTTCAAATGGTCACTTTCTTATAATCTTATGTCCATCTACCATTTGAACCATAGAAGTCCTGATCATGGTTCCTTTTTGCCAGCTCAACGCCTTTTTCCCCTCTCCTAGTTTGCTTCCATATCGACATACTAGTTTCCATCCATATCGACATACTAGTTTCCATCCATATCGACAGACTCGGATTGTACATTGCTCAAAGAGACAAAGTGATTTTAAAATCTTAAGAAATCGTTCGATATGGATGAAGTAAATTAAAATTTATATTATGTGCAATATTTTACCACATGAATTTGCATATTCAGCATACACACCAGATTGTTAGAACAGTTCTGTCCCACGAGAGGAACATCAATTTACGCATACATGTAGGACTTGTTTTGTATCTATGTATATTGTGCTTCAATTTTGACATTTGTTGTCAACACTGTATAAATCACTAAGTCTTGTGTGAATTGACACACCGTTACACTAACGGGTTAATCGACCTACCGTAACGAGAACGATTTAATCAACCAACAATGAATGGATTAATCACAAGACCCTATCATGAACGGATTAGTTGATCGGCCGTATTTTTCTGAACTCTTTCTGGTTGGGGTATAATGTTTTACAAACAAAATTTTTTAGAGATATAAGCACACGCCTACAAGTGCACCTGACATAATCCATGCACTACTAAATGAAATGAATTGGAATTAGGATTTGTTGTGGGTCAGCGCTTTAGTTTGTCAGATGTAGTTATTTGGGGAAGCAAGGGGATAGTGTGATTTTAAGATTATATTTGAGACTGTATGTATTAAATCTGGATGGATACAAATACATGACAGAAAAATTCATTATGAACCTCACTAATATGTTTGCGTCTGTTCAATTATATTATTGTGGAATTCATCATCAATTTTGACATAATTTTATAAAAACAAAGTTAGAAGTTATACATTTGTCTCCTTGTGTATATTAGATATGATTCGGTGTTAGTTTTACATAGATAGATATACAGACAAAGAGAGACTATCAGACAGAAAAAAGCTTCAGTACATGTCTGCTTCATTCACGATTTGTATGTCGTTTTGTAACATATAATGCGACGAATATCTATGAGGTGTTTAAAATAGTAAATTTAAAATTCTACTATTCATGTTTCTCTACTCTAAGTAAGCCTAATAATTTCTCTAAAAACATACAATCAGAAGGAAAGACAAAGAGGAGAAATGATAACTGATTTAGAAAAAAAAGAACAAACAAAAAACAACAGAATGCAAAATGATGATTTATTATATAAATATCTTTTGATGTGTCAAGTTCAAACGACTCAGTAACTCACCTACAATTAAATAATGCACGCTGAGAATTATCTTCATCTTTTAAATTTTATTTTGCTTTCATTTTATGATTATACTGTGACATTCTTAACGTAGTATGAGCTGCTTTTACTTTCGAATTTGCGAATTTACAAACTTACAACTTTATAAAAGTTACAGTATGTGTTTGTGTGTGTGTGTGCGTAATTTGAAGTTTTAACGTAGCATTAATAAATTTTCAGTCATATCGCTAGGATATCTTCATAGTTGCAGCTTATAGTGATGTCTAGCTATCATGCCGCATACATAATGCATCATATGCCACGCATCAGCATTGCTCTGATCCAGAGGGAGAAGTCCTAATACTAGCTTTTCAATGTTGGTAGTCTTCATGTTTCTTCTTATTTCCCTCTTCTTTCCTATCATACGTCCAGGTAACATACACACACGCACGCACGCACGCACACACATACGTACGTACATACATACATACATACATACATACATACATACATACATACATACATACATACATACATACATACATACATACATACATACATACATACATACATACATACATACGATCGGCATTCGTCCGTCTTCGGGAGATGATGGCGATGCTTCCGCTTTCGTGTCCTATCTGCACCTTCGAGAGTGGCTGAAGAGTCCGACCCTAGAGTGACAGTCTCTGTTAAGCTTGTTGCAGTTGAGCGTCGATTCTTGTTGAAGCTGTTGTTGTTTCGCCATCCTCCAGGCTCTCTTTAGAGCGAGGTTTGTTTCTTGCTTCCTCGGCTTTCTGAACGCCCAGTCTGACAACATGGCGCTAGGCGGAGAGGTCGTCAACACAGCTCTCTCAGTCGTTGACGTTGATGTTGGCAATTTTCTTGTCCTTCTTGCAGACACCTTTGTAATGCAAAAGTAGCCGTCCAGTCAGTAGTGCGCCTTCTGCTAGCTCGCCGTATAGAAGGTCCATCGCAATGTGGTCTGGGTCCATTCTCTTGACGTGACCAAGCCAGAGAATGGAGAACATGCTGTTAATGCTGGTGTGTTTTGAGTACTTTGTCCTGCCACTGAGTGATCAGGGTTGCGCCGCATGCATCTCATGTAGAAGCTAGCTATTGAGTTTCCTCTCGTGGCTCGCATTGGTGGTTCATACCTCGCTGCCGTAGATGAGTTTGCTTAGCAAGCAGGATTGTTAGACGCGCCGATAGGTCTTTTCGGTGAGTTTGGGTTGCTGCAGACCCCCCTGGTTCTGTCTGACCATAACTATTGCTGCCCTCGTCAGGTCTATGAAGTCGATGTAGAGGGGCATATGATGCACACGATAATTCTCCTGCAGCTGGCGTAGTGAGAAGATCATGTATACAGCTTTGGTATTGTATCAAGTGTGGCGACAGCGACGATAGGGTAACATATAGCTCGAGATAGTTATCAACCAAGCGCTAACTAGCTGGTTCCTGTGGTATGTGATGACTTCATCCGTCGCCTTCTTGATAGCCTCGTACGTAACTCTTGCATGCACTGTGTCAGCAACTGTCTGTATGCTGGTGCATAGTATAAACCAGTAGGTGTTGGTTCAGCTGCAGCCGATCTGCGGAAATTTGTTCCTGGCAGTACTGAGGGTTTGTAATTTACTGGGACTACGCGCAGCTTTATAAGGTTTTCCTCTTCGCCTCAGTCACGGGCTCCATCTCTTCCCAGTTGGCCTCATACCAGTCGGCATGTTTGCGCTCCTTCTTCCCGTCAGCAGTGATGGCTGATTTGTAAACAGCGTAAAGGAGGTTGAACCACTTAGAGTTGATGGTGTTATCAGGTGTCTCTTTGGTGAGGGCCTCCTTCAGTTTGCTGATGAACTGCTGTATCGTCTCTGAGCTGCTTGCAAAGGTGTTGATGCTTGGGGAATCCTTCTTCAAGACGTGATGCAGCATTTTGGGAATTATTCTCACCTTGCTGGCCACGAGGGAGTGGTCCGTGTCGTAGTCGGCACTGTGGTGGTTGCGGGTGAGGAGGATACTGGCCAGTTCCGCACACCTGGTGATGACGAAATCTAGCTGGTGCCAGTGACGGGAACTTGGGTGTCTCCAAGACACATGTTGCATTGTCCTCTACACGGGCTTTACAATACAGGTCTGTCACATCATCAGATGGAACATTACCCTAATTTTCTTTTCTTTATCCTCCTTTTTGTTCTGTGCCTCATTCGTCCATGGCCAGTTCATCAAGGAAACGCCGAGAATATTAGGGTGGACTTAAAGCTTCACACTATTTAGCAACTTGCTCTTTATTTGTGTGTTGATGCATCAGCAATGAGGACCCGACTGCTGCATGACTGATGTTCAATTTGCTTCACTATCGTCCAATTGGTTTTATATGAAGATATAAACCCGGCAACGCTCTGTTATTAATTTATAGTAAGGGTGGGATTGAGAGCAACACTCCCACACTCGTTTATGTGTGCACCGCTTGTCTCATAATTGTCATATTCGGTCGTGACCACTGAAGACAATGGTAAACAATACCTACTACATCCACTACAACGACGGAAATATGACCAATATCATCAGCATAACCTATCATGAACGCGCCTAAAACTGCTAGAAATCAGAATTGTTAGGAAGAAGACATAACTAGATTTCAAGTTATAACAACAAAACCTAAGAACCAACCCATGGCATTACCAGAGACAACATCAATGACCGCAAAGACACAAGCGCAAAGGGAAATGAAAGATCTAAACTAGCGAAAGATAGCAGTAGATAGAAACCTAGATGACATGACAGACCAGAAGCAAATGGACTACACTCCATCTCAGAAACTACCAACATCAACAATCGTACCAACATCAAGAGTCCCAACAACAACATCAACATCACCATCATCGTATCCATCACCATCCTTTGCTGAAATATTGCATAACAGTCAAATCGGAGGACCGTCCAAACCGCCGTCTCCAAACTCTGTGACGATCGGGGAATTTCTGGTATTACCCACTGAAGAATGCATCAAGCTACTATACCCAGGAAAGAATGAGACACAGCCCAAACCTAATGAGACAGTAATATAAAGAACAGGAAATCAGCCAATGAAAGGTAAAAATAAGGCAAAATCAATAGTAGACCAATCAAGAAATAACACGGGAAAATAATCAAAGCTCTTTGCAGGAAAAGTGGAAAAGAAAAATATAACCAATCGACAACAGGCACAACAAAACTGTAACAACTTCCAGGCTCCAAACAAAACTAACAAAAACCAAATTAACTGGGAACCATCAAACGTTGAAAAGTCCAAAGGCACAGAGTAAGATTCTGAATCAGGTTTTGCCTCATACAGTGAAAGTGTATATAGGATTTGTTCAGCGTCTCTAAATCTGAAAGCGTGTTACTTGCTGCCGAGTCAACGAAATGGTGGTAAGAGTGGTAAACACACCCCTTGACATGCCTCAAATATGACGCATTAGAAATTATCCCTGCTATTTTGAGAACGCGGTTAAAAATATTATCCAGAGTGATAGAAAGGGAATAGAGCATTTTTATACTGTGTCAATCATTAACATCATACATTTTTAAAAAAAATAAAACATCATCTTCAATTGCAAGAAATTTCTCAAATACAGACATACAAATCGAAACTCAATGATTTTAAAAAAGAACAATATTAACAATGTTGACAACGTTGTGGAGTCAAGCTCTACATAAAGTAATATATGTCATTGAGCTATTGATGCACACTACGTTTTCCTAGCTAGAAACAAAAGATAAACATACTGTTCGCAACAATGTCTTACACTTTATTGTCGTTTTAAGAGTATCCATGATCAAATCCACTTACTAAATGTTCTAAGGGATATCCAAGACTGTGTTGATGAATAAATACACAAAATAGTTACTACACGCCATGGACTCTATTCATTATAATCTCAAATGTTTTAATAGAGCTGATAATGAATTTCTTTTTATAAGGTCAATTATATCATCCAAAGGCGGCGATCCGAAACACTCAAAATAGTGCAAACTATGATCGCTTGGAAAGTTGACGGCGACACAATGGGTTCATGGATGATGACTGTCGTCTGGTTTATAACATATACTTAGGTTTGCGATGAGTTGTTCTCTCTCTCTCTCTCTCTCTCTCTCTCTCTCTCTCTCTCTCTCTCTCTCTCTCTCTCTCTCTCTCTCTCTCTCTCTCTCTCTGTTCACAGGCAGTGACAAACAATGACAAATTAAATCTGATTTGTTTCCTTGAAAATCCTTGTTAAGTATGTCGCTCGATGTTTGGAATCCGTGTACTATTTCAAAACAGCTCCGATGCGCTGGAAATTCAGAGACGTCAGCGGAGGAAAGAAATGGTTACTGAAGTCTTTTTTCAACTTCTTCAATATTTTCTCTTAGGAGTTGAGTCGCGAAGCTTGGCCCAGATACTCTGCCAATTTTTCTACTTTATTCATCATCAAAAAGTTTTGTGTGTGTTCTTTGTCTGACTGGAATACCTGATATCCCCATCCATAACGATTTTCTCTGTTGTTACCAGTAATACTAAATGTTGTTCTTGTCTTGGCCATCTCGACATTATGACGGTCTCACAGTCTTTGTCTTCATTAGTATTTGTTGTTCTTTTTCTAGCTCAAAGTCTTCCACAACTTCATGCTATACTTTCTTTTATTGCTCTTACTCCATAGCTCGTTTTTGTATAAAATCTATTCTTTCAAACTGTTGATTTCATCAAATTCTACATACAAGATTATGTTAGCTGTGTTATTCAGAGATTCCGCAATTGCAGTTCCACGCGAAGTTGGCCGGAAATAATAGGGTGGAAATGTCCCTCGTAATTGCCTCGGTCTGGAGTGAAATCATAGGTCCAAGAAGCATAACGTACTGCAAAAGCATCGTACTGCTGATGACACCTGGCTTCATACAGGGACAAGTAAGATCTTAAGTAATTATCTGGGTAAAATAAAGGTTGAAGATGAAAGATACACAAGATTTGTCATGTCGAGAGACTTCTGTATTGGAAACACTGAAGTATTTAGACTCAAAATGATTTCGATTTTTGGTTTATGTTGAGGAATGAATTGCTTGTGATTATTAAACGTCTGGGTAACTCCTTTGATACGATAATCTTCGATCCTAAATTGGAGGCCAGAGGAAATGATGAAGGTCTTCACTTCCACTTGCTTTATTGGGAACTTGGCAGCTGCTCTGCTCAAAGTATTACGGGTGTCGTTTCCCACTTTTGGTAACACTTCAAAACGGCGCACGGAGAGTCATACTTCTTTGATGATGGTCGTGCACTCCTTTGTATAAGACCTCAAATGGAAAATGGTACTATTTTCATTCACTCTATTCGAAAAATACTTGTCTTACAATCACGTGTCCAAAGTACAAAACTATCCAGCAAAAATTTCAAATTGTTTTCTCCTTGATTTTTTATTGGAAGGTTCAGATTTCCTGTATTGTGAAAATTGTGATCACCATATGAAATCAGTGCTGTGTCGTTGAATTTTCAAGCGTTTCATGTTTCCACACCACGGAAGAATCCAGATGTGTGCTCATGACTTCTTTTCAACACTTCAATAGATTTTCTAGATAAAGATAAGTATTCATGCTGTTTTTGATCAGTTTGCTATTCAAGTACAAATTTACTTCCGTGAACAGTGAATGCATGAAATTGTCGAACGGAGATAGTCTGACGTACTCTAGCATCAATTTAATCGTCGGTCTGTCCTTTGAATTCAAATTCAGTAGAGGTTGAGGTAATCAAAGATGACACAGGATAAATTTCTACCCATTGCTATCATGGCAATTCTATATATCTCTAATAACATTCGCAAGAATCTTGGTGCATCAATTTCTTATCAATAAAAGATGTCTATTTCTTTGGCTATTCTTCATTGCTTAAATTTTATCACAACGTGTTTATAAGATCTGCATTGGTTATGACGTCTCTTCATGCCACATCTTTGCTGTGGCTTGGAAGAATAAGGATCAGCAGCGTGCAGTGCAGTTATAGAGTCTCTCGCTGAACCAAAAGATCTTTAACAGTTTAAAGCAACACATATTCGCTTGCAGTCAAGAATGCGTCCTTCGGACTTTTGTCAATGAACAGTTGTTGAAGAATTTATTTTAATTGTATCAAAGCGGAATCTTTCAATGCGTACAATCCTAGTGTAATCATTTGTTTTTTAAACTACATATTTTGCATATCTTCTAAACAATGTCCTCGTTTTCAAGCGACTCCTTGGTATACAAAATATATGGCTTACAAATCTCTAGAAAAGCTTTTCAGTAAATGTAGTTTCTCCATGACTTTTCCTTTCGATGTAATGATGGCCAATCTGGAGTGCTAGGCCTATATAGGTCTCGTTATTTTGGGTCAAGGTAAAGAAATATTATACGTTTCTCCGATACCTTATCTATACCAGAATGTCTTGTAGCACACACTACCTTTGAACTTTATCATCATTTGTGTGTTGTGCTCCGTCACACTTTGTCTTCTCCTCTTCTGGTTTTCTTCTTCCCTTTTCTTTGTGTTGTTGAATCACAAAGGCTTGTTATGAAGGAGAGGACAGCGAAGGAAGTGGTGCCGATAAAATTTATTCAAAAAAGTAAAGAAAATCCTCTAAATCCTAATGAAAATCAACCTCTTCTCAAAGCATTACCGTGCTTTTAGTAGACGCAACAGACACACGCCAATAAATCATCGTCGTAGTTTCAGCATTATTCAAACAATATCAACTTGATTCACTGCGCAAGAACGCTGACGCAACTATGTACTTTGTATGACGTCACGCGCACCTCTCTTCTGAAAAGACAATCGATGAGATGAGATCTCGAATTAATTAGCAAACCCCAATTGCCCTTTTCGTCTCTCTAGAAAGGATACTATTTCACTATTGCCAAACATGTGTGTGTGTGTTATTTGTGTTAACAATGAAAAGCTTAAAGCCCTTTACCATTATCCTTCCCCTTTGACCCTAAGACCCTTCTGTCCATAAACCCTTCTGCCTCATAAATTCTTCTGCCCCATTAACCCTTTTTCCCCATTAACCCCTTTTCCCTTAAACCCATGCTATGGATTTTTAGTACATCCTACACCTACTGACCCACTCCCGAGTCATCTGACCCCAAACATCACATATTACTACTCTGACCATCTCGACAGTTTTGATTAGATTTTAACATGCTAATCAATCCAGTTAGAGATAGTAGTATTGTTCATAAAATTCTTATCAACGGCAGCAGAATGTTTACAAACTAAGTTATATTTTAAATATGAAATGACGTAGAAAAGAACGTCGCGAATCAAGTACTGTTCAAGTCTGATATTTAATCGCTATTTTCCTTAAATCCTTTTCAATGTCAATGGTATAAATTTGATGGACCAGTTTAATTTGAGTCTTTTGTTTTAGACAGCTATGGTACTAGATTAGAAGGTTTCAAACCAATTGATTTTTTGTGTATACCTGCTGATCGGCTTTTGTTTTTTTTGTAACTTCTAGGGATGATTTTTAAGGTGGAGATATTCAATGTACAGGTGCAGTTGGTCTGTCAAAACCAACAAAGAGGTAACTGATTGGCACTTCATGTTATTCGGGTCTGTTTAGGTTCCTGGTATTTGACCTTTTTGACATATTCAGACGAGGTCAGGAACAACCATAAATCTTGACAGCAAATGCAAATATGACAAAACACATTACATTAAATTTCATTGCTAGTCATTAAATATTTATCAATATTTCAATAGTAAATAAGGTGAATTGCGTAAATTTTAACTTATAGCGCAGGGTTTTAAGTTTAAAACTAAGGTCGGAAGTAACAGATATCTAAAAACTATGTAACATTGCTAATTTCTATAATAATAAATCCAGGTTGTTGACGTGGAAGCCATCTCTAATATCTTAGTATTTTTTCATTTTCAATGAGTTTCTTCTGTTATGTCTTATATCCCTTCTTTTCCACTGTTTGTGACTTTGAAGTGTTTTGTGGTGATATATACGGGTTGAAAATTGTCTTGCTTTAGATAACGTAACCGTCATTTAAGAGTCCAATGAAAACACAGGATAAAGAAACAAAAATGAAATTAGTCTCTGAGAAACTAAACAAGGTTTTTAAATTTTATTATTTTCTTTCAAACTGGCGCGATACCCATTTCCAGCTACCAGTTTTCTGCGTGGATATAAAAAAATACAGATGTTGAAATCTGAATTACTGATGCCCTTTCTTGACCCAAAGTCATCTTGAGCAATTATCAACCTCAACGCGTAAAAGCTTTGGTTTAAAATGCAAACCTTTAGTGCATTATTGTCTTGTTACATTTTTATTGTAATCTGGTATCATGACCTCCTCCATCGAACTTTTTCCATTATGCATGTGAGAGAAGCATAGTGCAGACAGTCGGGATACCAGACAATTGCTTTGTTTCTGGGGCGGTGTTTGGAAGAGCGCACCTTTAGATATAAAAAATGAAAATAACAAAGGAAACACGACTTTGAACATTTCAGAGACGGCTAAAACAATGTATGCATTTAATAACTAAATTAGTAATTAATCAAGTTTGAATAATGTCAACATATCATTATGTTGAGATCTACCAGTTTGTGAAAACTTTGATAACAATTAATGTCAATAAAGTTGTCATTTCTAAATTGAAAGTGTATCTTCACTCTAGTGTCATTACATGGCCAAATAACAGAATGATGCTGCCACAAGATTTTATGGGTGCAAAAATAGAATATCAGCGAAAACCTAAACGTATTGTACAATAATCAATAGGTTGCAGTGGTCTAAAATTAGATGTGATATTTGATATTTTGGATTTTTAACGTAACATTAACAATTTTTCAGTCATTTCGTTACGATATCTGCAGTGTGGCAGTTTATCGCATTCGGATATCATGTCACATACACGTAGCATGATGTCCAACCCAGTCACATTATCGTCACACCAAGTCCTAACACTAACCTCTGAATGCTGAGCAGCGCCAAGCCAGGCAGCTGTTAGTACCATGTTTATAAGTCTTTGGTAAGACTTGGCCGGGGTTAAAACTCCCGAGCTCCCGCTTACGATGCGCATGCTCTAATCACTTAGGCCACCAAAGCGATCCGGTATAAAATTAGAGTCGAATTATTCTATTTTTAAAAATTTCCACCATCTATGTTTCAACAAACGATATGAAATCCGTAAATATGACCAATAACTTCGTAGTTTTAAATAAAGTACAACAAATTAGTCATATTCAGCCGTCACATGGCAAATAACTATAAAGTTATTATTCACTATTTCCAGTTATCTTAGTAACTCAATTTTTTGCAGCTGTCCTTTTTCAGTACAGTAATTCGTCTTTGCTATGTAGGACTGATATTTCATACATGTATTTGCTTGTGCTGTCTAATATTAAATATTGCGTTTATTTCATACTAGTGTGTGAGTGCTTTTTAATATTAAATATTTTGTTTATTTCAGACTAGTGTGTGTTTTCTAGCATTAAATATTTCTTTTATTTCATACGTGTGGTGTGCGTGGTCTAATATTAAATATTGTATTCATTTCATAATATTATCTACCCTAGTTATAAATTCTCGTTAACATTACTAAATATATATTTGAATAATTGAGCATGGGTTCCTTCAAGAACATTTTCGGTTGCAATTCGTTAAATGTCAGTTAGTTCCGTTTTGTTCATTTTTTATTGTCGGTAATTAGTATTTTCCAACCTCTGCCATACATTTAATGCTTATTTTGAATCTAAATTTTAGTCTTATTTTAAGCTGTATAAATTATCTACAAATGTGTTTAAATTGCCATGGACTATGCCCTCAGCTTTACAGTAAATCATGGGCAATTTCAAAAGCAATTTCATCACTTAGGCATGTCTTTCGTCAAAAAGGCCCTTCCGGCATTCACCAGTAACACATACGTATGTTTGTGGAAAATCAATACAACGTTAGGGCTTCAAAATATTTTAAATCTGGTGAACTTAAGAGACCATCAAAAGAAAATCATATACAATTATTGGTCTACATTATTTTAAGATGTCGAAAAACAATGTAAAAAGGCTTTCAAACTGCTCAGCAGTGACCGTCGTAAAGATCTTCGTTATAAATCTTACCTGATTTCGAAATGAAAGACTAGTGGTGCAGATGGCCCATACTGATGACCCACGCATTAATCAAGGATACTGTTGTAAAAGGAAATGCATACACTGAAACAAACAAATCAATCAAATTAACGTATTACCGTAGCGCAAAATCGGATAACTAAAACTGTTTCCGCATATGAGAAAATCCTCCTACTGAAGTTATTTTTAAATAAGAAGTCAAAGAACAAGTAATTGTAGTGGAAGGATTTATGCGGTAGTTGTCTTGAGTATAGAGAAAAAATCTTATCCTTAAGTAATTAAAATCCTTCACCATCTAATTTTGAAAACAGAATTGATCTTTGCATTCTTTACGAGAACCTATATGAACGCCTATGGCAGTCCATCGTGGTCATAAAGGGAATATCATCGCGACCTCGAGGCTCAATTACGCTAAGTTGAAAGACAAATGAAATATACTCGGCGATGTCATTATGTTTCTATTGCGCAGAAACGAATTGCCTTTAATACCAAAGTGAAACTTTCTCCTTGAATAATTAGACTACTTAGCAAGACACGAAATTCTGCAGTCCCGATTCTTGAATACGCAACCTTCTGAGAGTCCAATAGAAAAAGTGGCTTGAATCAAATGATCTGTTTTCTGAGCAGGCATGAGTACGCATTCTCGAAAGCTCGAATATTTGATTATATCAAGACAGCCTCTTACCAGATATACCAGTACACCGAGATTGTCGTGTGTGTGTGTGCGTGCGTGTGTGTGAGTGTGTGTGTGCGTGTCTGCGCGCGTGTGTGATTTTGATTTTTAGAGTAGCTTTAACACTTTTACAGTCATATCGCCATGATGCCTGTACTGTGGCAGATTATACGTTCTATCACAGGTGTATCTTGCCGAAGACATGTAGCATAATGTTCTACCCTGTAATATTATTCAGACACCAGGCTGAAAGGTCCTAGCACGAACCTCTTAATGTTGAGCACCTAGCGAGCCAGCTATTAGTACAATTTTAATAAGGCTTTGGTATGACTCGGCCAAGGTTCAAACCCGTGACCTCCAGTATCCGAAGCGGATGCTCTAGCAACTAGGCAACCCAGGCGTCCAGAGATCGTCGTTATTGATTTATACGTTTTAGTTGCATCATTTGTAACTTGTTACGATTGTTATTTCACACGCATTTAATTCTGTTTAAACATTCTTTTTTGCTGAACTCTGGCTACCAGATGAAAATATCAATTCTCGACACGTTTGATAATTACTGAATACATTTTCAAATGAAATCAATATTTTGATTTTCTTTTCCACGTTTTATACTTCTCATGTTATGTTTAACGGAATTAATTTATCAAAGACAGACATTCATTCGTGATTGATATTTAATTATAACACCTACCCACACCCAATGTTATTATAATTTCTGATGATACACACAATGTCAGTATTGCCACGTATTGTGTTCAGGTCCTCGTTGTTGTACATTAAATTCAGGTCCTCGTTGTTATGTGTTAAGTTCAGGTTCTTCTATCACTAAAATATTCTGAACACACACACACTGAACCCGTGTTCAAACTTATAGCTTGAAGTCTTATAACTTCGCCCAAAGTGCACCTAGAACAATGAAAAATTAATATGATTACATTGTTGGTTTATTTTCATGCATGCTAAATTAGTTGATATTGAGAAAATGTGTGAGCATGACTTATTTGTCTTACTGGTGAATCATTAATTTTGATTTTAATATTTGAGTTTAGCCACTTGTTTGTGACGATGTACTGAGCCAGATGTTTACGGCTTCATTCTATGCAGGGTCAATTTATGTCACTTTCTCTGAGTGAGTATTCAGAAAGACCATACCACCAACATATAACAAAATTGAGTCATGTTACCCAAGAAATGCAAACATAAGACTAAATATAGACCTCGTTATTATTACATGGGTTTATTGTATGCACACAATATCGTCTACGCCGATTGAGCCATACGAAAGGTGTCTCGCAAAGGGAAAATTCAGAGATGGTCTGTACACGAGGAGGTATAATATATAACGAGGCATATGCACAAAAAATAATCCTTAAAGATGGTGTGTACAAGAAGAACACTATGTTCTATAACGATGGAACGCACAAAAAATAATTTAAAAATGATGGTATGTTCATGAAGAAGAATAGTCAACAAAGATACTAAGTACACGAAAAAAAATCTACAGCAACAACATCTACACAAAATGTAATCTACAACAATGTTACGTACACGAATAATAATTTATAAGAATTGTATGGACACAAATAATAATCGAAGCCAATGATATCTACAATATGATAATCTACAACGATGGTATGTACACTAAGAATAATATACAACGATAGTATGTACACTAAGAATAATATACAACAATGGTATGTACACTAAAAATAATCTACAACGATAGTATGTACACTAAGAATAATCTACAACGATGGTATGTACACTAAGAATAATCTACAACGATAGTATGTACACTAAGAATAATCTACAACGATAGTATGTACACTAAGAATAATCTACAACGATAGTGTATACACTAAGAATAATATACAACGATGGTATGTACACTAAGAATAATCTACAAGGATGTTACGTACACGAATAATAATTTACAAGAATTGTATGGATACAAATAATAATCGATGACAATGATATGTACACTATGAATAATCTACAACGATGGCATGTACACTAAGAATAATCTACAACGATGGTATGTACACTAAGAATAATCTACAACGATGATATGAACAATAAGAATAATCTACAACGATCGCATGTACACTAGGAATAATCTACAACGATGGTATGTACACTAAGAATAATCTACAACAATAGTATGTACACTAAGAATAATCTACAACGACGGTATGCATACTAAGAATAATCTACAACGATAGTATGCACACTAAGAATAATATACAACGATGGTATGCACACTAAGAATAATCTACAAGGATGTTACGTACACGAATAATAATTTACAAGAATTGTATGGACACAAATAATAATCGAAGACAATGATATGTACACTATGAATAATCTACAACGATGGCGTGTACACTAAGAATAATCTACAACGATGGTATGTACACTAAGAATAATCTACAACGATGGTATGAACAATAAGAATAATCTACAACGATCGCATGTACACTAGGAATAATCTACAACGATGGTATGTACACTAAGAATAATCTACAACGATAGTATGTACACTAAGAATAATCTACAACGATGGTATGCATACTAAGAATAATCTACAACGATATTGTATACACTAAGAATAATATACAACGATGGTATCTACACTAATAATAATCTACAACGATCGTATGTACACTAAGAATAATCTACAACGATGGTATGTACACTAAGAATAATCTACAACGATGGTACAATCTACTTCCCATCTCCCTAATCCGATGTGCTTCTCCTCTCTAATATCGTTCCATTGCTGATTCTATAATGAGGTACAACCAGGATGCGTCTTGATCCAGGCTATAAACAACGTAGAAAAGGGATGCAGGAGTAGTTAAAGCTCAATGGTTAGCACGCCGAGCTTGTGACCATAAGGTACAAATTGAAACCAATCTGATTAAAATCAGATATTCACTGTCCTACGTAAAGATCTGACAGCGACCACTTAAGGGCAGCTTAGTTCCCGTTTTCGTATACTCCTTCCGTGCATTACGCTATATGAAGTCAGGTGAACTACGACGCCATATTGTCACGTGATCAAAACAAATGGCTTCATATGGAGAGAGTTTATCTAACCGCGACACATTTATTCCTTTAATATTTTGTTTGTTAGTGGGCACAATGTGAACTTTATTAATAATTTTAATTATAGTGGTCGTTTTATTTTGTTCAAGCTTAACTACCAATTTGGTCACATAATTATTTGTACAAATAGGTTTTCAAAGTAGGCGAATATAAAGTAAATGATACACAAATCAATATTTTGTTAATACTGTACATTTTACACAGCGTCATTTAAAAAATTCCTTGTCTAACCGATTTCTTGATAAAGTTTACGTCGAAATTGATATGAGGTGTATTTCGTCTGTCAAAGGTTGGATCTTCTCCTAACGTTTCCTCATTTTTTCTGAACTGGGATGTACATTCATGCAAATATTTTTCACTGTACTCCATTTATAAAACAACACCAAAAATCGTATCATGTCAGCATTTCATTTTCACGATATTTATTGAAAGCCAGTTTCTACCATTATTTTAAAAAGATCACAGGTCACTGAAAACACAATTCGTTTATGGATTAGCTAGATACATTGAATTTTGATTTTGGAATGCATGTTCCTTGATAAAGGATTGTCAGTACCAAATTGTATTATCGCTTAACGTTTATGACGGCCGGCTATCGTTTAAATGGACATTTTGTGGTGATTCAAAGCATATGTTTAATCATGTACAATACAGTTTGGTACGTGTTTCACTTTTGTGTTTATTACAATAGAAAACAAAGAAAATTTAATAGCACAGGCTATATATCAGTATGAGATACTACCCTCCTAGGGAATTCTGTCCTGAGATACGGTTCTCTTTGAGATAAAGTCCTGAAATATGGCCATTCTTGGGGATCCAGTCCTGGGCTAGGACCCTCCGAAGGGATTCAGTCCTCTGAGGGTATCCTTATACATCCATGTTCAACAAACTTCTAAATAAGAGAGGTTATCAAATAGATGAATGAATTGGTAAACCCCAATTTCCAAAACCTGTAGGAACTTCATTTTAATGATAATACGCCAATAAAATAAATATTACTGAAGTAATAAATCATTTTTAATAAACCCAGTATCATTTACCATAAATCTGATGGACGATGCCTATTTTCGTGTCTGTTCATCTGTCAGTGGCGTTCACCTCGGATGCGAGAGGTCGCGGATTCTAACCCCGGCCTAGTCAAAGCAACGATTTATAAAAATTGTACTTACAGCTACCTCGCTATGCGCTCAATTTAGTATTGGAACTGGTCAGCCTGGTGTCAGAATAACGTGATTGGGTGACGCCCCAGTGCTAGACATTACTATAAACTGCCACACTACAGACAGCGTAGCGATATGACTGAAAAATAATTGCAGCTAAGATAAAAATCCAAATATCTCTCTCTCTCTCTCTCTCTCTCTCTCTCTCTCTCTCTCTCTCTCTCTCTCTCTCTCTCTCTCTCTCTCTCTCTCTCTCTCTCTCTCTCTCTCTCTCACACACACACACACAATCAGTGTATCGTAATATTGCAAAACTGCAAGGGACACAACTCTTGAATAAATGCAAGTTTAGTAACTCGTGCGTTCTCTCTGCTTTTTCAATGCTTCCATGAAAGTTTGCAAGTCCGCTCCAGTTGGCCATAGTACACAATTAATTTCACTATATTGTCTCTACATTTGTTTCTCAGTACTGAACTTTCCACTGTGTGACGATCAATACAAATCATATGTTAATCTAAAATACCTTCAAAGATGACTTTACTATTTAGTTCTTGTCAAGGGTTGACCTGCATTTTTTGAGAGGCTGAATTGTAAACAAAACACCAGGCAACGGAACACAGATTTCACTTCCGGATCATCACCATGACCTTATTACTCAATGTGCACTGTCGCCGAAATACACACAGACAACCACACCATAAGCTCACATTTTAAAGAATAAACAATTGCCTTCAAATCCTTACCAAGAATGCAAAAATCTGACTCTAAGAGTATCACCACCAAACTTTGACAGGAAAAAGTGATCTAAAAATAGACTGGGACTACATTCGTGGGTACTGAACCGGATTTTATTAATTGTGTACTGATTCCAGTTATTACAGTACCAGGACAGCCCATTTATCGGTGTGGATGGGGTGTGATAGAGGAGAAAAATCCATTTAGTATAGATCCGCTTCAAATTACAGCACCTGCTTATGTCTCAAATACTTTTAGCAAATCAGGGGTAGTATGTTCTCAAAAGTAAATTGTCATATGACATCATTAAACGGAATTGGCATAAAAAGCAGGCATGACTTGACTGTCGTAACAAGTGTCTGTCTAAAAGGGTTAGTATCATCCATGCCCTTGGGGGAAGAGAGAGAGAGAGAGAGAGAGAGAGAGAGAGAGAGAGAGAGAGAGAGAGAGAGAGAGAGAGAGAGAGAGAGAGAGAGAGAGAGAGAGAGAGATTACTCCATAATGTATTAGTATGATATTGAATTTTTGTCACACAATTCAAATTCGGTGTAAATCTTTGATGTCGGTATTAATTTCATGTTCTCACCTTGACAGAGAACAAATTTTGATAAGTTTGCCTTCACTTATAAAGAGTGTTATTATAGCTTTTGTTTAACTAGCACTCAAATTTCACAAATTATTATTATTATTTTTATTATTATTATTATTATTATTATTATTATTATTATTATTATTATTATTATTATTATTGTTGTTGTTGTTGTTGTTGTTGTTGCCGTTGTTGTTGTCCTATAACATTGCCGTTGTGAAAATTGCTGTTTTCATGTGTGAGAACAATGACGTGTTTAAAACGCGTGTTGTGTGGCTCTAATTGAAGAATGCCTGTTTCGACCGAAAATTACACAATTAAAAATACGGTCTGGCACAATTATGTCAAAATGATCATTACTAACCAAGTAGAAACACGGTCCTTTAAAAGTATACGATAACGGACATTGCTACGCAATTCGAAACACGGTCTTGTACAAAGTATGCGGAAATGTATTAGCTAAAATGGAGGAGTCTTTAAACCAGGTTACTTCAAAATCACTGAAAAAATTGTAACCAAACTTTCATACTTTCACAAATCTTTGCACTCTAATATTAAATTATGTATATCGAATAGTACATTACTGAATCATGGATATCGAATAGTACAGTACTAAATCATGGATATCGAATAGTACATTACTGAATCATGGATATCGAACAGTACATTACTGAATCATGTATATCGAATAGTACACTACTGAATCATGAATATCGAATAGTACATTACTAAATCATGAATATCGAATAGTACTTTACTGAATCATGGATATCGAATAGTACATTACTGAATCATGAATATCGAATAGTACATTACTAAATCATGAATATCGAATAGTACATTACTGAATCATGAATATCGAATAGTACATTACTAAATCATGAATATCGAATAGTACATTACTGAATCATGGATATCGAATAGTACATTACTGAATCATGGATATCGAATAGTACATTACTGAATCATGGATAGCGAATAACTGGAAAGTGGTCATTCCTCCCCTCCCTAACAAAAATATTACAAAGTTGGCATGATTGTCCGGAAAAACAATCCCTCCTCCATCTCCCCACAAAAAAGGAAACAGGTTTGACGTCTCCTTTAGTTAAATATTTGAATGTTTTGCCAATACTTACGAAATTCAATGATCCGATGAGAAATCGAATTTTTCAAAAGGTATGAAAAAAAATCATCGATGTCATGTGTGAATGTTCTTTAAAAGTTTTTAAAGGAATAGTGCCTTTGAGGAAGAGACTGAAACACCAAATTATTTCCCCATTGCTGCGGTCTTTTTACAAATGGAGAAAGAGAAAACTACTATCGGTCAAAATATAATAATGCTTCTTCAACGAATAGGCTTTCAAATCATGCTGAATGAAAAATCAAATCCGAAAATAAAAATCGAAAAACCAAAATTAAGAAGAAGATTGAAAATACAAATTAAAATAATATAAAAAAATTCAAAATATTTGAAACTGATACAAGTTTTTAAAAAATAATAACTCCAAAGCAAATTTGAAAATGTGTTTTTTAAATAGAGGTGGTCGAAGCGTCCCTGAAAACCTATGAATATTACTATATTTAACTTCTGTATGATCCATTACTCTCAATACTATCACTAGTCCTTAAATATCCAACGGCAGATTCCAAAAAGTATAGCCTTTCTATTAAAGAAAACCAGAAATCAATATAAATATAGATTAATAATAAAAGCACTATTTTAAAAACAAAACAAACTTATTCTGAAGAATCATCTGCGACCAAAAGGTCAATATACAAATATTGGCATATCTTCAAAGCGCTGAATTTATGTGACCTCGTATTTCCGCGTCTATTCGGTTACTTTCGTGATGTGACGTCTTAGTAGCGACTCCAGCATCATGACTTGCAGTTGCCAGTGTATAAGACATTAAATCCTGGGAATAGTGTTAAACGTGTGAGTTTAGAAAATAGGCAGAGGCCGAGTAAGTTACCACAAAATGCAACAATCAATTCACATTTTTTTTTACCTACACCAGCAGTGCTAAACAAATTCTATAACCCGACACCCGGGGTTCCTCTAATTTTAGTTTGGGCCCGTCCTGTATTCAAAGTGAGATGTCCATTGGGCTTTTGGAAAAGAAAATTGTTTGCCTGAGGAAATGACTAAATGTATTTTCACAATGTTGACAGGCATGCCATAACACGGCACAATCTAAATCAAATCACCATAGTCTTATGTAAAAGAAATAGAATCCATGCTAATAATAAGATTCTAAACCCCCTGACACGGGGTCTTGTTTCTAGAAAGCATAATTTTTAGTAATCTTAAATTTTCTTTAAAAAAAAAAAACAAAAAAAAAAAAATTCGGTCTATGCCGGTTACATGTAGTATGCGTAAACGGTAACCTGTAGTAATTAAAACTGATACAAAACATTCCCTTCGGCAGTTTAAATAGCAGCGAAAGAAAACAGGTCTGGTATAAAATCTAGGTTTCACATTAAATGACTAACAATAGAAATTATGGGGAGACGACTGCTGACCCCACCCACTTTCCCCAATGTGCGAGCGCTCAAGGGACACGCCATTTCTCCCTGAGATACACCTTATAATCCTTCAGAACAAGCCCTTTTTCATATTCTGGTCAACTGTGGCTAAACTGCAAAATAACAGAATTAAGTATTATATCTCAATGTTTTAGTTTTGGATGTATGTTTTCAAAATATGAGTCCTTAGGTGTCGTGTTGGGGGTAAGTAATGCATATATCATTTACATATAATACGATTGACTCTCATCCTTCTTTAATGAATTTATAGTATTGCAAATTGTAATTTTCACACTCGGCACCAATTCATTATCACATTTTTGCACAGCTCACAATGTATAAGTATTTCTGTTAAAAATTGCATTGCTTTTCTTTAAATTCTTAAAACAGTTAAACAGGTGTAAGTTATGAGCAGCTCTCGGAAACAGAGATTCAACTCTTTAATGGGCATTCAAAATCTGATTTCCTCTATATAGCTCGCTTTGTTTATTTCTCAAGACTGGCTAGTATTGTGTCACGTGATCACGTGATCTGTCGTCTCGTTAAAATCGTGGTATTTTCAGAACGATAAAGTCACTACCCGCCTACGATATGTAACTTATAAACATAACAGTCGAATTACAATTTGTAGAGAATTACATACATATAAGGAAACAAATTTATTTCTGTTCTACTTTAAATTCCGATATTTTTAAATTAACTAGTTTGTCCCAAACGTCTCATATACTGTATCAACCAGTGACTGGATTTTGTCCTGTGTAATAGCCTAGATCCGGCTTTGAACGTTTGCAACAAATAAGTAAATGATGAGCTATCATATTTTGCAATCTGTTACGTCGCCCCTCAGTAAGGGTCCGTCTTGTCACCTGCTGATGGTTCACTTGAGGATATATTTTTGTATTTGAAGGAACGATCTAAGGATGCAATAAACGAGAAAAGGCCGTCAAATAAATGTGACTGAGGAGCCAAACAAATTAAGTGACTTACATGAAATGTTTTGAAATAGTAGCGTGACTATTACGTAAACTTTTCAGATCCCTTTTAAGACGTTTTGGAGCCCATGACACAAACAATAGACTGCTAATACAACCGGCATCAAAATTTAGTTTTTGGGCCGCCCCCCCCCCGTTGCTCGAGGCCCTAGGCATGTGCCTCCCGTGCTTATGCCTTAAAACGGCTCTGTAACCACGTAAAGAAATGCAATACGTTTTGTTACCATGTATTGCTAGTGTACGCTATACAATGCATCATACACTTAAGATGAAAGCAGACAAGTCGTATAATCAAAAAAATGTTCGATCGGTTAAAAATATGTATATTACAATATACGTCGACAATTCGTCATACCGGCAATACACCACATGTGCTCCGTATGAATGAACGTTCAAATCAGTCTGCCGCAACAGGTCTTCATATCTGTTGATTCAAATTGGGACATTTTAAGCGTAAAAATTACGATTAACAAATACGGTCATTCATTATTGCAAGAAATAGCTCTCAATGATCAAATTTGCATGTTTAATAACTATTGTGTTCTGAGAAGTGTCACTCATATATTTTCCGTAAAAATATTCCTTCAGAAGTTGTCCCCAAAGATTATGTCCGAAAGTAATCAATGAGCTTGCATATGCTGTTAGGTCCATACATAATGGCAATCCTCTTACTTTTATGTAAATATTTCCTTTCTTCTTTCCTAATCTGGACATTTGCCTTTATATCATTAGATGTTCTTAAATAAATTAAGACAAGGATACAAAACGTTTATACAAGAGTCATTTTGATTAAAATATTTTTATCTAGTGCGTTGAATCTAAGACATTTGGAAAGTAATTTACATTTTTCTTCCGATATCAAGCGTTCTGTTTGCGGAGTATTACCCTCATCCAATATATCAATGCTATATTCCAATACAACTCCACCCCCACCCCAACCTATCTATCTATCTATCTATCTATCTATCTATCTATCTATCTATCTCTCTCTCTCTCTCTCTCTCTCTCTCTCTCTCTATATATATATATATATATATATATATATATATATATATATATATATATATATATATATATATATATATATATATATATATATATATATATATATATATATATATATATATATGACTGAACATAGGTGTGGTGGTATATTGACAATTATGAGGATAAGTAAATTAAATGGGACTATGGATTTTATAAAGTATTACCCTAATCCGATATATCAATGCTATATTCCAATACACCTCCACCCACACCCCCCACCTATCTATCTATCTATCTATCTATCTATCTATCTATCTATCTATCTATCTATCTATCTATCTATCTATCTATCTATCTATCTATCTATCTATCTTTTTATATTTTTATCTATCTATCTATCTAACTATATAAAAAGTATATATATATGACTGAAAATAGGTGTGGTGGTGTAGTATTGACAATTATGAGGATAAGTAAATTAAATGGGACTATGGATTTTATCTTGTATTACTTAACTTTTATTGCCCTTAAGATATTTCAATTTAAATTCCTAACCCTTGTTGTGACTCATCGCAATTCACAAAAAGTGTATATAAAACCCTTTATTTCATCAAGGTCAAAGCTTTATTGTTGACTCATTCACTTCACAAACAGTATCTCCCGACATATCTTAAACACTTGATAAATGGATGAATGAAACGTTTGCTAGCTTAATAATGTCTTTTACTGAAATACATAAATGTGTGCTAGAGGGTCAGCAGTCTTGACGCTTTGTAAGATCATCCAGAGAGAGAGAGAGAGAGAGAGAGAGAGAGAGAGAGAGAGAGAGAGAGAGAGAGAGAGAGAGAGAGAGAGAGAGAGAGAGAGAGAGAGAGAGAGGAGAAGAAGAAGATGGAGGAGGAGGATATAAAATAAAATAAAATAGGCCTTAATATGGGAACATTGTTTTGAACAGCATGTAGAATTATCATATTTCTCCCACAGATAATTTCTCTATCACATAATGAATGAATATATATATATATATATATATATATATATATATATATATATATATATATATATATATATATATATATATATATATATATATATATATATAGCTGTATTCCTGGCCCCAGTGACGAACATTTTTGAGCAAACATTTGTTGCTGTTGTTTTTGGTTTGACGCTATTTTGGAAATACCCGAAGTCGTAAGAACCATTGATCCACGGGAAGCTACGGGCAAGCTTTCTTACATAGCTATGTTGGCCGTGCCCGAAACTGGAATCCACGCGGACAGAGGTGACGATTCAGACTTCTAGACACGAATCTCTTCGCGGGTTCGAACCCGGCCAAGTCATACCAAAGACTTGTAAACAATGGTACTAATAGCTGCCTCACTAAACGGTCAGCATTAAGAGGTTAATGTTAAGACTGGAGGAACTGGTGTCAGGATATTGTGACTGGCTGAGACATGATGCTATATGTTTGCGGCATGATGCCCAAGTGCTGGACATTACTATAAACTGATACATTGCAGACATCGAAGCGATATAGCTAAAACATTTTTCAAGCCACGTTAACAATCCAAGTAACACACACACAAAGACACACACAGATACACACACAATATATTTTTTTGTAAATATGCAATATGCGTCAAATCTAACATTTAGAAATGATCCATATACTATCATTCCTGTTCGCATACGTTAACATAAATTATATTTCGTGCAAAACAGATATAAAACGCAATACACCCTAAATACTGTACGTAGCAGCTACATTCAGCTACAAGTCCTAAATGTATGTATGTATGTATGTATGTATGTATGTATGTATGTATGTATGTATGTATGTATGTATGTATGTATGTATGTATGTATGTATGTATGTATGTATGTATGTATGTATGTATGTATGTATGTATGTATGTATGTATGTATGTATGTATGTATGTATGTATGTATGTTACGGTAGGGTTTTTATTATACCCTAGAGTGTTATGGGGTTTAATTAATTATTTTTATACCAGTGTATGGTTTTGGTTATATGAAAATGGGGTGGGGTGTTTCCAATATTTATTTAGGTATGGCACCCACCCAGGCTCGATTATGGTTCAGAAGTTAAGTAGGTGAATATGGTTCTGAGCCCCCAGTCAGCAATGCCGACAGTTAAATACAAAAGTACAAAAGGGTGAAATTAAATAATTAAATACAAAAGTACAAAGGGGTGGAATTAAATAAAACAATTTAATTAATAATAAAATTTCAACATGCGATCTTCCCAATCGCTCGAACCTTTTGTGCCTATTTCATCATCTGAATCAGTGTGAGAATTTCGCTCTGTCCTTGGTTCTACTGATCTGTCTCTCTAAATTTCTCCTGCACTCCTCCTTTACTCCTTCAACTTTCCTCTCCACTTCTACTCCTCCTTTGCTCCTTCCAATTTCCCCTCCACCTCCGCTTCCCTTTCCGTCGACTTCCTCGTCGAACCGTCGACTCCAATCCGTCGACCCTGACTGTACCGACAGTCTTACTTATGTCTTCTCTCTCAGACTCTCGTGACTCTCCTTATAACTGAAGTTATCCCACCCGGAAAGCTTCCTATAAAACACAAGGAGGATGTACTATTTTGCTTGGCACATAAATTCACACTAATCCCAGATAACTTATCATCAGATAAGGCTATCATATTTCATGGGTCACGCATCCATTCCCACCGAAATACTCATACATTCATGAATGGTAAAAACAATGTAAAATCATAACATAATAACACATCATAAAGCACGATATCAATTACTCGTATACAGGCAACGATAATTGATTCACATCAGTACATAATAACCAACACATCTATTTTGCATCATAAATCATAGAAATATATAAATATGTAACTATCTATGCTCTGAACATATTCAAACATACATTCATAATCTTGCTTACATAAATCATTTCCTAACTCCAATACAAATCTCAAATAAGTACACAAATGAAAATCTACAAAGTAATTCTTCATTTTAACAATATTATTAGTAATTGCGTAAACATAATATTAGTACTTACAGTTACGGCGTTGCAATGTGTGAGTAAAAAATCAAACGAATATCTACCTTCTGAAGCTTTTTTTGTTCCAATCTTTTCCCTGCGATTCACGCCAAATTTACGAGTGCGTATCTCGGAGTAGCCTTAATCGTGCAATCACCCAGTAATCTGCCTCGGTCTACTAAATAATTCTGGGATGGACTCAGTTTAATATCCTCGAAACTTAGAGGTACGCCAACCCACTAGCTTAATTCTGATTGGATGCTGTGGACTAACCATTCCCAAGTTGTAAATCAGCGGAACTGTCAATATAAGTTGCCTATCATTTTATTACAAATGGCTCTTTTGATGTCCTACTAAAGGATTAGCACCCAGTTTAAATTTACCAAGCCCTGTTCTGCACAAAGAACTTTTTTTTGGCGACTGCATCTCGCTGGCTTCTTGCTCGTCGAGTTTGTCCACAGATCAAACACCGGGTTAGTGTCAGTTGGATAAACAACCGTCCACCTAGGTAGACCGTGACACTCCCCCAAGCTTGAGAATAAAATCGTGATTTTATTCCATCATACTCGCACCGATTGCAAATGGGCATCACTACGCGTAACAACATAAGGAAAATAATAATAACAAAACTACAAGCTGACTACAGACACGAACACATGCACAACATACGATTATCTACTGTATAATCTACGCCATATCAGCGCTTTGGCTCATGAATTCAACGCCTATGTTTTCCGTTCCTTTCACATATCTGATTTGCGTCTGATACTGCTGTAAGAACAGCGACCAACGCATCAAGCGTCCATTTGACTATTTCACCTGCGCGAGGTAGGCGACTGGTTGGTGGTCGGTCTCCAATACGAACTTCCGCCCGTATAAGTAACGCTCGAACCGTGATATTCCGAACACGATTCCAAGGCATTCCGTCTCCGATACGGAGTAGTTCCTATCGGCTTTAGACAGTTTCCGGCTTCCGTACGCGACGGGAAAAAGCGTCCCATCGTGCTCTTGCAGGAGTACTGCTCCTAAGCCGGTGTCACACGCTTCAGTGCGCAAGACAAAGTCTTTGGACAAGTCCGTTAGGCGAACAACAGCGTCGGATGTCAGCCTATCCTTCAGTGTCAGGAAAGCTTGCTTGCACACATGCGTCCAAATAACGTTACTCGGGGCCCGTTTCCTGGTCAAGTCAGACAACGGCTCCGCAATTGCGCTGAAATTGGGCACATACCTCCTGTAGTACCCGGCCAATCCCAGGAATGATCTCACCTCAGTCTTCGTAGTGGGACGTACAGCGTTTCCAAGCTGCTCTACCTTCGACCTCTCTAGGGACAGCGTGCCTTGACTCAGGTTGTGTCCCAGATAGTCAAAGTCCGAAACCCTAGGTGACATTTGGAAAACGGGCCGCCAATCCCTCTTGACGTAGCCGTTCCAGAACGTCTGCTGGTAGAGTGAGGTGCTCAGCCCAAGTCTCAGTAGCTAGCAAGAGATCATCCGTGAAGTTGTGAACACCCCTATCACGCAAGGGTTCCAACAACTTACGCATCATTCGAGTGAAGACGCTGGGTGCATTTTGGACCCCGAACGGCATGACCAACAATTGGTAGGTCCCATCGGGAGTAGCAAAGGCGAGTTTTGCTCTATCCTCTTCCCTTACCGGGTTCGATTACTCCCAGAGCAATCATCTTATCGATCTCTTCTCTCACCACTTGTCGTTTCGCGTGGGGCAAAGGATAGGGTTTCCGCTGAACGGGCCGGTCATCTACAAGTTTCAACCCAAACTCGACAAGTGACGTTCTCTATGGTAAATCCGTAAGCACATCGGAATACCTTGCCAGCAACGTCTCTACCTCTTCACACTGCTCCGTAGTCAACAGGGGGTCACATTTCACGTCCGAGGGTATCTCAGCCATAGTTAATGGACAGCTTGGGTCTGTGTTAGCACCTTCTGTATCGCCTTCGGCATCCTCGGTGACGATCGTGGCGACGACAAAATCGCTTGAGGTCTCTCTTTCTCTGTACTTCTTCAGGAGATTAGCATGGTACAGCTTTTCCTTATTCGGTAGCCGTATCAGGTAGGTTTAACCACCAACCTTCTCAGTTACGACGTACGGTCCCCTCCAAGTAACTTGCAGCTTATTATGTTCTTGGGGTAACAGTAACAACACATTGTCCCCTATGCCATACTGGCGTGGTTTCGCGCGCTTGTTATAGTACCTCGCCTGACGCGACTTCGCTCGTGTGAGGTTCTCCCGTGCGATCGTGCAAACTTCTTCCAGTTTGTTTCGCAAGTCTGCGACGTACTAGTAGTTAGTACATACCTCTTCAACAGCATGTTCGTCCGTCCACAGCTGCCTCAGTACGGCGATGGGACCACGTACGGTCCTCCCATACAGGAGTTCAAAGGGAGAAAACCCTAAACTCGCTTATGGTACTTTCCGGTATGCGAAAAGCATGGCCGGAATATACCGATCCCAATCTTTGGGGCGGCCTTCACACAACTTCTTGAGCGTGTGTTTTAAAGCCCCTTTAATCCGCTCGACCAGTCCGTTACATTGAGGGTGATACGGGGTAGTCGTGAGGTGTTTAATCGACATCAGTCGGTGCACCTCCCCCATCACGAACTGTGTTCCTTGGTCGGTCAGGATCTCGTCGGGCACCCCGACCCTCAACCAAATTCTAAGCAGCGCCTCTGTGACCGTTTCTGAATCGATATTACGCAACGCGACAACCTCCGGATAGCGGGTAGCGTAATCTACGACAGTTAAAATATACCGATTTCCTTGCGATGACGCGGGTTTTATCGGTCCGATCAGATCCATCGCGACGCGTCAAAATGGTTCGTCGATAATGGGTGTACTCCCCAAGGGGACGGGTCGATGATCCGTTTTCGGCGCCATTCTCTGACATTTGTCGCAGGACAGACAGAACCGCTTAACGTCTCCCTGGACCCCTGGCCAGTAGAATTCTTTGACAAAACCGTCACGCGTCTTGGCAATTCCCATGTGTCCTCACATGAGACTCTCATGAGCGAGTTTCAATACTTCAACTCGCCGTCTCCTTGGGCACGACCACTTGCTTGAAGAGTTTGTTCCCCTTCCTGGCGTGGCGATACAAGATTCCCTTCTTGTATATGACTTCAACGCGTCAGTCGGAGTTTCTTTCTCCGTTCCCTCTGCAGCGTGTTTATGCAACTACGCTAGAGTGGCGTCTTCCTGCTGAAGCTTCCTTAATTCGGCCGGAAGTATGTTACTGACCGGTGTTGACGTAACTTGCAACGACTTCGATTTCGACTGACGTCTCTGGGCCCTGGTTTCTACCGCACTCACCGGCTTCGGTGTACAGGTCTCGGGGTTCGTTTGCGGAAACACGTAACGACATCCCAGTATGACGTCATGTGGTAGCCCATCCACGCACACAGCCTCAATTTCCCCCTTCACGTATGGTGAATCAAGGTCAATGACAGCTACTGGCAACGAGCCACGCGAGCTGTTCGCGTACTAAACCTCGATTACCTCCCACGTGTAGTCCTCAGGCTTCACGTATTTCTTGTCGACAATTGGGGGAACGCTTCATCCCGTGTCATACAAGAGAGTGGCACCTTCTCCGTTGATAGTTGCAGACGCGAGGTTCGCTGGGGCACAGCTGGCCTCCGTCTCGCACTTCTTTCGAGCAACGGCATTCACCTGGGTCTGCCTGTCCTTGGGACAGTCCCTTGCAAAATGCCCCGGACACTTGCAGTTGTAACACAACGGCGGCCCTCGCCGTCCTGCAAGACCCGTAGTTGAGGCATGTCCAGGTCTATGCGTGGCATAATTACCTGCAGATCCACCTCCGACCTTCCCGTCGCCCTGACGGTTACGGACAGTCGGTTCTCCCTCAACCACCCAACGCGACTCAGTGGGTCGGGTTCGTTCAGTACCCCCGGAACTCCCACTCTTCGCCATCCTAGTGATCTCTTCGAGAGTCCTATGCTCTCTTTCCGCTAGGAAGACTGTCAACTCGCGACGGTAAGTACTCAGGACATGCTTCTTGAGTATGACCTCGCGTAACCCGTCGTACGATCGTTCGACTTCCACCATCTTTATCCACTTCTCAAATAACACTCGAACACGAGTGTGCAATTGAGTGTGAGTTTCCGTTACCTTCTTGGTCGACTCCAGAAAAATTTTACGGTAGTTAAGTATGTAACTATCTATGCTCTGAACATATTCAAACATACATTCATAATCTTGCTTACATAAATCATTTCCTAACTCCAATACAAATCTCTAATAAGTACACAAATGAAACCCTACAAAGTAATTCTTCATTTTAACAATATTATTAGTAATTGCGTAAACATAATATTAGCACTTACAGTTAGGGCGTTGCAATGTGTGAGTAAAAATCAAACGAATATCTACCTTCTGAAGCTTTCTTTGTTCCAATCTTTTCCCTGCGATTCACGCCAAATTTACGAGTGCGTATCTCGGAGTAGCCTTAATCGCGCAATCACCCAGTAATCTGCCTCGGTCTACTAAATAATTCTGGGATGGAGTCAGTTTAATATCCTCGAAACTTAGAGGTATGCCCACCCACTAGCTTAATTCTGATTGGATGCTGTGGACTAACCATTCCCAAGTTGTAAATCAGCGAAACTGTCAATATAAGTTGCCTATCATTTTATTACAAATGGCTCTTTTGATGTCCTACTAAAATATAAGCACCCAGGTGTAATTTACCAAGCCCTGTTCTGCACAAAGAACTTTTTGGCGACTACATCTCGCTGGCTTCTTGCTCGCGGCTTTTGTCCACAGATCAAACACCGGGTTAGTGTCAGTTGGATAAACAACCGTCCACCTAGGTAGACCGTGACAATGTATGTATGTATGTATGTATGTATGTATGTATGTATGTATGTATGTATGTATGTATGTATGTATGTATGTATGTATGTATGTATGTATGTAATTATGTATGTATGTATGTATGTATGTATGTATGTATGTATGTATGTATGTATGTATGTATGTATGTATGTCTGGACCTCTGTTGGTTAGAGCATTCGCCTTGGTATCGGAAGATCTTGGGTTCAAACGCGCGTAGGAGTCGTGCCAAAGACTTATAGAAATGTTAATAGCAGCGTCCTGACTTGGCGTTCAGGACTAAGCGTAAGCGATTACTTTTAGGACTGATCGGCCTGGTTTCCTGTGGTACATGATGCTATATGTCAGCGGCATGATGTCCCAGTGCTGGACATCAGTATAGACATCCAAAATGCAGACATCGTGGCGATATGTGTAAACATTTTGAAGCTATGTTACAAATATAAGTCACAAACAGACAGAAATACACACCAACACCCACCCTCTCCCACCCACCCACCCCACACACATACTTGGAGCAAAGGAATGGAAGATAATGCGATCAGAGTATTATTTGGCAATCAGATAGGTCCGTGACTACGGGACCTAGCTTATAGATATTCACTGTCCGCTAGCATTCAAACTGTCATTGCTGAGTCACCCATGATGATGGCTGCATAATTATTGGACGAGAATATGGGTCAGGTATGTACATAGGCAGCCGCACATAGGGGCAAGGAGGATGGATGTGAAGACCACGACACCTCCCCCCGCTTTTACCTCTAACTATGTTTTAGCCTACCTACGTAAAACTTAATAGCCTACCACTACATGTTTAACCCCCACCAAAAATATTCTGTGGGCGTAGTAAGACGTAGTATTTAATATAATAGTTGTGTTTGTATATTTCATATATCAAGAGGCATTTGAAGTAATCATTACAATCACTGAGATTGTAAGAGATTTGTTCTAATGTGTAAATATCGGGGACGGATAAGGTTGTATTCTAGTGGTGGGGTGAGGGTCCAAACTTTCAAAAGAGCCCTGACTTTCCTCGAATTTGTACCAGAGCGATAGTCTGATTTGCCTATTTACTCAAAATGTGCATGATACCCAATATAAGTGCGTAAGATATAAAAGATATCCTCTCGATAAGCATTGAACGTCTGCGTTAAAATATTGATCTTGGCAGAAAGCCACCAAAGAGTCATTGACCTTCAAAACGATTTGATTTTCTCATGTCCCACCAACCAAGTAGCAAGCAAATTACTGCTTAGATAACCTTTCTGTATATCACTGATCAAATTGGAGCAGAAACTGTTTATAAGGATTGTGATGGATACATGAGAAACTCTGCAAATATTGTCTAAATTTTATGTATATATTTTAATCAACGTTCAGTTAAATAAAATAAATTGGTCGATGATATGTATGATATTCCCGAGTATGGACTGACTTGAAAGTTCTTAGGTATTATGACCATAGCATCTTCTACTTCTGCTGATTTGCATGCAATTCATAGGTTATGACCTTAGATGTGCTTCAGGAATTATGATATTTTTCTTGTGTTTGACAAAGTGTTTGTGTGCTTATGACTTCTGTTTAAGTTCTTGATGAATAGACTATGACCGAGATAGGCCTGCTGCCCGGAACGGCCTTATCAAACGCGGGGCCTGATTTGTTTCCTTATGGCACCCACCCCCAGAATTTACACGCGTGGCCCTTTGTGGGCATAACATTTGGAAATAAACTTTAAAAAAAGTTTTATATGATATTGAAATTAAAATTTTCTTCCGTCGCATTAAAATGACTTTCTTTCTTTAGATGTATTTTAAAGATTACTAACGGACGGGGCTTCTGTGAGCTCGAGGCCCGCTTGGGCCAAATCACACTAATTGGCCAATGGCTTGCCATACCTTACGCCCATGACACATAGACCTAAAGTACACTTTTCTTGGCAGCTATTAAAATATGGAAAATGAATTTTGCCAAACTAGACAATACCAGCTTCTAAAAATGATGGCTATTGATTCACAAAATGGCGGCGCTATAATACTCTTGTCGAATAGCTGTAGCAGCACGGGGGGCGAACCCTACAAAATTTTGCGACAAAATCGATTAAAGCCTCAGAATGCCAAATGGAGCCTTCCTACGAAATCTCATATTTTAACCAAAAAAAAATAAAGACCCCATTTGTAAAATGGAGCCTTAGCGATTTTGTCGTAAATACATTGTCATAACCACCCTCAAAATTGCTGCCATCTACGTCGCAAATATGTTTTCATCTCGCCCCCCTGCTGCTGATTAATACAAATTATTTAACCAAATATTTGTTAGCTTTTCACAAACAGACTAATCGATAATACTTCACCACTTAGATCAATTAAATTATTTGACTGATCGGTGAGTGTAAAATTAATTCTAGTTAACAAATCATTTTGACATTGCATATAGACTGGATTAGTCGGATTCTCAACAATTAAAAATCGGGGGGGGGGCTGTTGGTGCAAATGAATAAAGAATGTAACCTTGTCGGGCTTGATTTGATTGTTAAGAAAGAAAAATAATTGGAAACCAACACGAAAAGAGTTTTTACAGGATGTTCAATCCAGCTGTTTGGAATATTATCATGGCGGTCTATGGAACGTTAAGTACAATCGTGAAAGTATGATATCAGTTGATATCGTTGCCTGTTATCCAGGAAGTTTTCTAGGATATGGATTCGCTGGTGAGTATTTTAAACGGTTTGGACATACCACACATGAAATGACTCGCGTTCATACGCTACGAAATATTTGGCAGACATGGTGTTCCGATATGGACTTCAATGGATTTAAAAATTACTTTAGTCATGCTCAGTCAGTCCCATATGGATTTATAACAATAAATTTACACGACCCTCGGTCACGATATCGTATTGGACTTGATCAAATATTTGGTTAAATAATTTGTATTAATCAGCAGCAGGGAGGGCGAGATGACAACATATTTGCGACGTAGATGGCAGCAATTTTGAGGGTGGTTATGACAATGTATTTACGACAAAATCGCTAAGGCTCCATTTTACAAATGGGGTCTTTATTTTTTTTTTGGTTAAAATATGAGATTTCGTAGGAAGGCTCCATTTGGCATTCTGAGGCTTTAATCGATTTTGTCGCAAAATTTTGTAGGGTTCGCCCCCCCCCCGCTGCTGCTGTGCTAATGTTTTAGATAGTTTTGGTTGCTTCCTTGACCTACCCACTGTCATTTTAACCTCAGATATGCAGTGTGAAGATTGTGGAACCTCTATTGGTCATTTATGTCAGGGGGATTTAGTCCTCTGCAAGACATGTGAACTGAAAAGATTTGCTAGGGAGATGAAAAGTCCTATAAGTATGGCGGCAGAGTACCAACGACAGCGGTTCGTTGATAGCCCGTCAATAATGGTGAGTGTACAAAACAAAACGAACACATTGCCATATGATTATATAGTGAAACTATGTGTTGACACATATTGTGATAGTGACATTGAGGCGGCAAAACGGACCCATTTTCAGTGGTACAAACAGACGAGAGAATGATAAAGAGGAAGGGTACGGATAAGTCTACAAATAATATGAAAGATATTTTGAATCTATTCCTATCCACAGACCCAAATGGCATACCAAGTGTTTGTGCAATGGATCTATCAAAGTTGCCACCTGTATCTTACAATCATGTGGACATGTCAGTTTTATTGAAGGACATAGAAAATTTGAGACTATCAGTGGACATACTTAAATCTTCCCAGGCGGAGATGTTATGTGCAATGCAGCGTTTATGTACATTGCCACCACAGGTTAACTCGAACACAGTTCAATCTGACATTGTACTCACCGAGAATTCCTCTGCAATACGAGGCTACTGTACAACAAATCATAAGCTGATTAGTCAACCATGTAAGCTAACGAGGAATATCCCTGAATGCAGTAGTTCAACAGAAGCACACACGAAGATATGCAATACACGGGCCCAAACAGCAACGAGACTCGTGTTAGTGCAACAAAGGCCTGCTTTGCATCCTGGGATAAAACAACAGAAATACATGATAATAATAAATCAGATGACGGTAAATTAAACCAAAGCACAACGGCATTAAAAATGGTAGCATTGTCAGAAGACACGTGCGCCCATGACGAGGATATGGAAAACGGTAAAACTTTTGCTAGAGTAGCAAGTTCTATGCGGAACAATGACCTCTGTATGGCAGCTTTTCCACGCAAAACATCATGCACCAATCTGCATCAATGACGGCCGAAAAAGTTTACAAATGTCCAATACACACACCAGTTTCCAAGAAGGCGGGGAAGTGTTATCATAGGAAAGGCAGCGTCCTCAAAATTGCGCACAGTGTATCCAATGCGACAGAGGTGCATATTCGTGACAAGACTTACTCCCGAATTAAAGGAATCTGACATTTCCTCACATATTGAGCTTTACTCTGGAGTTAAACCAACCCAGGTGGAGAAACTTCAAACGAAATTTAATACATATGCCAGCTTCAAAATCACATGTGATAACCCTACGCACAATGCGATGATGAACGTAGATGCGTGGCCAAGAAATGCATTAGTTAGAGACTACTATCAAAGTCGGAGTTGATATCCACAATTTGGACTCAAACATACATAATGGATACTTTAAGTATTTCTTTTTACAACTGTCGTTCTTTAACAAGAAATGTACAAAATGTAAGAAATTTATGTGATATTTCCGATATTTGCTTCTTACAAGAATTGTGGCTTCTCGACAGTGAATTAGACTGCCTCTCCTCCGTACATGACGATTTCTATGGAGCAGGGGTATCGCCGATAGAATCTTCTAAAGATATTCATACAGGCAGACCTTATGGAGGTGTCGGGGTACTATACCGTAGAACTCTTGCAAGTATTATACAAGTATAACACTTCGATGATCCAAGATTAATAGGTATTACTATCAATACAAGGGACTCGTCCCTGCTTTTTGTCAATATCTATTTACCATGTGATCTAGCGGAAAATTTTGGGGAATTTGTAGATTATTTGGGCAAAATTAATTCTATTGTAGAAAATGCTAACACAATAAATGCTTATGTAGTTGGAGATTGGAATGCTAATACGCTCAAATCCACTCCCTTTGGAGATGAACTTCTATTCTGTGATGAATATGGTTATATCATATCGGACTTAAAACTAATACTTGACAACACAAAAGGTTTTACTTACATCAGTGATTCACACAATACAGTGCATGGGTTGGATCATTGCGTCTCTACACAATCTGCTCATTCTGCTATAAGTGATATGAGAATAATACACACCCTAATAGGGTCCGACCATCACCCCATAATAATGACTATCAAGACTGATTTACTTCCTAGATTGGATTCTTGCCACAATGAACTCTCAAACTTGAAATACAACATTAATTGGTCAGACCTTACTTCTGACGAAAAACTGAATTACACTCAGACATCTGCACTTTTATTAAACAAGATTGAGATCCCACGTGGTGTTGCCATCTGTAATGACCATGGATGCACTAATCAGGTACGTATGCAACAGATAGATGAGCTATACGCCGATGTAGTAAAAGCTCTATCGAAATCCAGTAATAAATTGACTAGAAAAGCCAAATGTGGCCACAGGGTTATACCAGGCTGGAATGACTGTGTCAAAGAACTACACGACTTTGCACGAAATGCTTACTTAATGTGGCGTGATAACGGTAAACCTCGTCATGGACAATTAAGTAACCGAATGCGCCAAACTAGAGCACAATTTAAGTGTGCCCTTAGGTCATGCAAGAATGACGAAGTAAAACATAGAGCAGACTCACTAGCACAAAAATTTGAAAATGTTGACCAACGTGAATTCTGGAAGCAAGTTAAACAAAGTATTACGACAACTTCCAATAAACTATCAATCTGCATTGATGTGTACCATGGTCAAAATAATATATGCAACATGTGGAAAAATCATTTTGAAGACTTACTCAATAGTGTCAAAAACGAATCGAATAAGAAGCGTGTTACTTCAGCATTGAATACCCATTCTGTTCATATTGAGGTAATCACATTATCTGAGATACAAAATGCAATAAGAAGACATAAAGGTGGTAAATGTCCAGGATCAGATTTTTTATATGTGGAACATTTTAAATATTCAGATACAAGACTTCATGGGCTATTAATGGTTTTATTTAATTGTATGTTTGTGCATAACTTTGTACCAGATGATTTCACAAAAGTTACAATTATACCGCTACTAAAAAACAAAAAATTGGTAATCTAGCGGACAAAAGTAACTACAGACCTATAGCTCTTACGACTATTATCTCAAAACTATTGGAATGCATCATGCTACAAAGATGTGAAGTCTTAATCTCTGATAATCAGTCTGGATTTAAAAAGCAGCATTCTACAGATTTATGTCTTTATGCCTTTAAGGAAACCGTTAGCCATTATGTGGAACATGGCAGCTCAGTATTTGCATGTTTTTTAGACGCTAGTAAGGCATTTGATAGAGTCAATCATTGGACACTCTTTAAAAAGTTGCTGGAAATTAAAATTCCTGTATACATTGTTCATACTTTAGTCAACTGGTATGGCAAACAGTTGTATTACGTGCGATGGGGAAGTGTAATATCCAGCGCTTTCCATGTAACTAATGGAGTGGGGCAGGGAGGTATTCTTTCTCCATTGTTATATAATATTTACATTGACGACTTGAATCGTATATTGGGCCATTGCAACGCAGGGTTACGTCTGCCACCAAATGGGCTGTTTCTTAACAATTTTAGCTTTGCTGATGATATGTCACTGATAAGTCCGTCTGTCGCAGGTTTAAGAAAATTATTGAAGATATGTGAACAATATGCATTAGAGAATGATATCATCTATAATACACAAAAATCAGTATGCAATGTCTTTCAGCCAACTTCTTTTAAATTATCATCACCTCCCTCTGTACATCTTAACGGCAACGCTCTTACGTATGTCGACAGTTATATGTATTTGGGCCATATTTTGAAATCCAATCAGTCAGATAATGAAGATATGATGAGACATTATCGATATTTGTGTACTCGAACAAACATGCTTCTACGCAAATTTAAGCCTTGTTCATTTAGTATCAAAATTAGATTATTCAAATCTTATTGCTGTACTATGTATTGTGCTCCACTGTGGACAAACGTTAGTGAAAATGTGAAAAGAAAACTAGTAATTGGTTATAATAATAGTCTTCGCTTTCTATTAGGTCTTCCTAGATGGAACAGTGCCTCCAACATGTTTGTTAATTATAATGTATTAAGTTTTGAGGAAGTAATGAGGAAGTATTTATATTCAATGATAACAAGACTTTCTATTAGTGAGAACTGTATATTGAAATCACTTTGGAAATATGACATTAATTTAAATTCTCACATTGTTAGTAGATGGAACCAATTACTATTTAAATGTGTCACTTAAATTTCATTTTTTAACAATGCATGGCGCAAATAATTGTTGTAAATGTATCTGAATACTTGTACATATGTTTTTGTGTATATGTGTGTATGTATGTGTGTATATATATATATATATATATATATATATATATATATATATATATATATATATATATATATATATATATATATATATATATATTTATATATATATATTTATATATATATATATATATATATATATATATATATATATATATATATATATATATATATATATATATATATATATATATATATATATATATATATATATGTTCTTTTATGTTTACAATGTTTTACTCTATATCAGTATTTTAATTTAGATGTATGGACTATGCAGTCTGAAATAAAGAATTCTTATGTTATCTTCGTATCTTAAAAGTGCAATGAATGAATTACCAAATCACCCCTCCCCAGATACTTGCAGCTCCCCCTCCCCTAACATACCCTAATCCCTTGAGATGTGCATTGCGGTATTCGCGGACCTAAATAAAATCCCACAGTAACATCGGATATACCATACTTTTAAAAATAATTAGTTTCAAATTTCTAAATATCCATTATCCAACCGATATCTGAAATGCAGACCATTACCTGATACATGAGTTTGCATGTAGAAGACCAAGTAAGGTATGGCATTCATTTTATCTACATGTGTTTCAAATTCCTCACTTTATAAAAAAAGTACTAGTGAATTGTGTCTAAGTCATATCAATAGAATAATATCAATAGCATAATATTTTTATTTTTCAGCAACATAAAGGGTAAGTTCGCAAAAATTTTTTCACTACGATGTTACTCTGCACTATCAACCAAGCATGTCAAAACCCACCAACCCAACTAATTAGCGCTATGAACCCAAAAACAGAGTTTGCTCAAAAGTCGAAGGCGTTATAGTAGCTTACTCGCACGTAGACATTTTTAATGGGATATTTGGTCAAATGTTTTTGGACATTTTACGGTATAACGTCAGAAGTAGGTCATTTAGTATCTGGGAAGAATGTGTTTTGCACAAGGGCACATCACTCTAGTAGATCTACGTTAATCCTAAAGTGGATTTGAAACCCATGCCGTATGGTCTCGAGTCCAGTACGTTAAGGGGGCAAATGACAAATTTTATGCACAAATTTAATGTTGCATACACCTGTCTAATATAAAATTTCATACAAATTAAAATACATGAACGAGGTCAAAAAGGTCCATATTTTGGGATAGTTATATAAAGCAAAACATAAGAATATCGTATTCGCTTGACCTGAACAAAGGTGCTCAACGCGAGCTTGATATTAAGAAAAAGAAAACAATAATCTGAAGGGAAAAAAAAATAATACAGAGTGACAAAAATACCTCAGATTACCCCCATGACCCGTTCTGGCAAAGGGCCCTCTCTATCATAATGTCTCTTATATAGCACACCATACCTAGTTAAGAAATTTAACAGGGGCCAATTACGAAACTTTCCCCTGACACATAACCACTGACGCATCGTGGCTAATATCACCATTGGTCGCATTATACGACGCAAGACGTTCTTCAACCTATTCCAATTATATGCGCGATGACATTCTACTCCCGATTTACCTTTTTAAAAAAGAAATAAAAGACAAAAGTAGCTCTATTTAAACAAATCTGGAATGTCGAACAGTCTCAAATTAGAACATACCAAATAAAATCATCCTTCATCAACCTATGCAAGGAGAGTTCATGTTACACGACACGAAAACTATAATGACGGACTGACTTAACACACAGACACACGAAATTAGTGAGGGTAGAACACACCAACAATCTTCAAAAAATGTCAAGTATGTTTGATTGTTTGACACGGTACAATATACTATCTAAATGCATTGTTCTATTTAGAGTCAGTGTGGTTGATACGAACAAAGGTGTGGTTGATACAAGTATAGTTGTGGTTGATACGAGTATATGTGTATAAATATGTCAATAAGTTAATTGTTTTTGTAGAAAAAATATAGCTTTTATCAAAACTATTTGTTAAAATAGTGGATGACAATTAAGGACTTGCCACATATTTATATTTTTATGACACATGCACCTCGATTCAATACTTGTACGCATATTTTGAATAAGTGGTTACACCCAATGTAATAAAGTTACACTTTTCACCTTAGTATAGGTTTCTATCCGCGTTTGTGATTCCCGTTGATCACAAGCTTTTGAAGTGTTGACAAATACTTGTAAAAATAAGTTTTTGTGAAATGATTGGGCACAAATTTAGTTAAACCACGTTAAACATGCAAAGATCACCGAACCATAAACATATCCTGTACTACTAAAAGGTGTAGTTGTCTTAGGTATTTGTGATGTTGTCACATTTTGGTATCAGATGCACCCACTGTGCATTCAGTTATTTATCACCGATTCAATTTACTTGTACATAACAAGCAAATGAGTTTTTATTATCCGTCCGCCTCATTGGATACTTTGATTATATTCTTTTCGTCTATACGTAAACCACAAACTTTCGTAAAGGTAAATGACCAATCACTGAAGTATACGATGTACAAATGCCGCTTTTATTCTTTCATACAACGTGACATCACCTTTCATCTTTGAATTCGAACACGATATTCATCTAACTTACCACATGTGCAATCCATTTACAAAGACTGTGTCTATCATGAAGAACTAATATTATGATGTGGAATATATTTGTCTTCTTTCAGACACAGAAAACTTGACATTGGACCTTTCAACGCCACAAGTGTGAACTGTTGGCGACATGTCATCGTCGCCATATTCCCAAAGTGTAGTATCTGTGGATAGAGGAGAACTCAAATTACTGTGCGGAACCATATCTCTACTTTGAATCAAAATGATTTTAATCGTTGACCTTTACTATGGGCGTGAGTGACATAATATGTGATCACCAACCTGTTATTGTGCATCGTTATCTAGGAGATGATCGACCTCGGTGTCATTGTCCAGACTGAGTAATTAACATTGTCCGGATTGAATAATTAAAAACATAACATATGAAATTAATGTATGGAATAACAGAGACTATGGAATAAAGATATCAAATAACAACACGAACCCCCGTATGTAAAATATAAAAACTTAATCACACAAACGAAACGAAATTGAACATGATATTTGAATTATGCCATTTTGCACTGAAATAAAATTACAGAATTTATACGAAATGCAATTAACCTTTCTGTTACACTGATCAAAGCAAAGTTCAAATTGTGGGTATGCCAGGATAACATGGTTGCTTTACGTCCTTTCCACATCACTGTTGGCGACATGTCATCGTCGCCATATTTCAATAGGATCTCTCTCTCTCTCTCTCTCTCTCTCTCTCTCTCTCTCTCTCTCTCTCTCTCTCTCTCTCTCTCTCTCTCTCTCTCTAAATTCCTCGGGTCGTCAACTAAAACCTGATTGCAGTCTTTGTCCCACTAAATGGTGCACAGGTATAGAACTGTTTTTCGCTGCCTTTTGTATAAAGTCTACTCTCTCTCTGGTTTCGGATCTATCAAATTATTCAAGACCATCGTCCCTTGTACAATTAATTTAACGAAAAAAAAAACTTATCAATTTCCTCGGAGTCCCTCAAACTTCAGAAAAACTTCGACTGGTTAATTTAAGATTACTTACAACCTTGAATTTCTTCTGGAAACACACAACCTTCTTTAAATTTAGCCAATGAAGATTGACTTTCTCTAACAGCTAATCGTTTAACTCTCTCCTCCAAGTCAGCGCAATTCTTTACAGTTTGCCTTTATTATTAACTATTCTAGAAAATATCATTTTATGAAACTTATTACAAATGGCTTACGATTTACCAAAATTTGTCTCTGGCTTGTCTCAACTGTGCCATTTCCTCCACTCAACCCTACATTGACCCATCTTTCGGACAGGTATCCCAGTGGGTCCTAATTAAAATCCATTCAGGTCTCCAAACAAAAGAGACTATCACAAGCTACCAATTTAGTACGAGCCTAGCCCATAAGTCGTTATTGTTGCGTGTCGCACTGACCACGTCAAAACGTGCTACTACAATTTTGCACCATTACAACGTTCTGGAAGAAAGACAAAACAATTCTTTCTTACTCAAGCTGAAAACCTTCCACAAAGCTTCGTAACTGAATATGATGGAAAACTCCAGTTTTTGTACAGAGAACATTTATCTTCATTCAGTACAGGGACCTAGACCTTTGACTTTTGATCTCGAAATCGACTGATTACTTTTTTCTTCCATGTGCAAAGCATCCAAAATGTTTGCTACCTGTACATGGTTAAAAAATAGAGATATTTCGCCGAGATGACAATGATAAGAGACTCACGGACGGATATCATAACAATACAATCAGCTTTATGGCAGGTGTATACCCAACTAAAAATTCAACGTTGTTGCAGTAACATTGCCCTGTGGCTGTGGCAACCTCTTTTATATAACATTATATCAAAGTGATTCGGTGAACTTGCTGGGATATTGCTACATTGTTGTTCTCTAACGTCACAAAAAAAAATAAATTTCTCCAAAATTGAAAACGTACAATGAAGTAAAGACTGAAATAGTGCCTGATTACCCAATAAGCAGAATAGGCACCGGCCTATGGGCTTCACATCTTTTAGGGGCCCCGCGTCACCGGATCAAAGTAATATTGAATTAAATTGATTTTGACGTATTAGAAAATAATTTGCAATGGATTGGAGGGGGGGGGAGAAATTTCAACTGCCTAGGGGCGTACACAGGATTTAATCCGGATTAAAAACTGAAAACTAAAGATTGAAAACTGCTTGTGTTTCTGAAACCCGTATGTCCCACTGCTGGCAAGGGAAGTCCAAAACTTCAATTAATATATCCATGTAATCAAATCACAACCTGACAGCAATATTAGCTGGATAACAAAGATGAACAAAAATAGTATACGCCATTCATTATTTCTGTTTAACCCCCGAAAATCAGATATGTGATACAGTATTCTAAAAAAAAAAAAGAATTTTTCTATGTATAAAGGTTTTTATTTTATTTTTTTATTTTTACGAAATAATGCCCGTATCGAAAAAAAATCTAAGGCACTTTGTTCGATTTCATTACTGGTCACTCAAATACGCATGCGTGAATATACGTAAACATCCTAGTTCTGTTCATAATATCGCGAACGTGCTGTTTATCACATAACGACCTTGTAGACTTCATGCGTATTATAAATACCTGCTATATGTTAATACTAAGTGTGCAAGCTCGAGTACTTGTTTGTGGTTTAAAATCATCCAGCTTTCAGTTTTTTTTTTCGGTAAGGAAAAAATGTATGAACTGTGAATGACACTGAAGAAGATTACTGAAGAAAATTATTTACGAACGAAAATAGAAGATGATTTGGCGTACGATAGCCCTCGAGTTAAACCGGTCACTTAATAGAATCAGGTATGGTCTCACACCACTAGGATCTGTACCAAAAGTTTTCGGCACAAAGAATCACGGTCCGTCTGAAAATTCCCTCGTTATGAGATGGGCTTTCCCTGTACGATGCATGGCCAGTGTTGCTGCTGCTAATCATAGCACAGGTAAGTTTATTATTTTATGTTGTTTGGGAGGGGATGGACATTAATGAGAATCACGGAGACCTGAGGTTAGTACGCACCCACCCCATATATATATATATATATATATATATATATATATATATATATATATATATATATATATATATATATATGTGTGTGTGTGTGTGTGTGTGTGTGTGTGTGTGTATGCATATACACAAGGTCATTTTGCGTAAGATCTGGTAGGTTAAATCGCGGAGGATTGTGGTGACATATTTGCTACATGTATGTGAGCAAATATACATTTAATGAAATTTCGACCTCTATTAAGATCAAGCTTTTTCCTTTACAAACTAAAGTGTTTATTAATAGTGTTTACCTTTGGAAATGATTTCGGCAGGTGTTCGGTTTCTGTAATTTAGCTAGCAGGTGTAAACGTTTGCTGTGAATTTAAAAACATATCTTAGGAACATTTGACCGTACCAGTTTTTCTTTCTGACGAATAACATGTTTTTACCCCTAAAGGCCTTAATAACATCTAACTTATGGCTAATTCGTAAGTTGCAATGGAGAAAGCGCAGATTAATGTAACATTTTAATCAACTTTGCCATGGTCACAATTCAATCTCATGGAACCCTGCTTCTTAAATATTTGTTAGCCAACCTTGACCATTATAGCTGAGTGTCCACAAATTACAAACAAGAATCATTATATACCAGTCATTCGACCGAGGAGAGGATCTTATTTTAAACTTTTTTTTGGACGTGACTTCGTGGATCGCGCTTTGAGCTAATCTATACAAACACGAATTGGGATGTCACAACATTGGAAGTTTCCTTACCGCCTAGAAAAAACGTACAATAGACTTGATATTAGTTTCATATTGGTATTTTCAATTCTTGTAATGAAGGAACGAAGGAAGGGTTTAACGCTTATTTTCGCAAACTGTAGGCTGTACATGGCGGTAAGAGGAAGAACATGGGAAAATCCTTGTAAGATCTAATGACAAGCTTTCTCAGATTTCCACATTGACCAAGACCGAGACTCAAACACAAATGAATGAATGATAATTACTACGCTTTGTTGCGAGCATAGAGTTGAAAGTGAATCTAAACTTATGGAATTTTGTCAGCAGTTACAGCAATTCTTTTCCATCCAGTACTTTAATGTATGAAGACTGCGTGTGTGTGTGTGTGTGTGTGTGTGTGTGAGAGAGAGAGAGAGAGAGAGAGAGAGAGAGAGAGAGAGAGAGAGAGAGAGAGAGAGACTGTATGCCCGCATGCGACGTGCTGTCGCCCTTTTCCAGATTTTACCCTTATTACTGATTTTCTATTTAGTGGATCGATTTTCCTGAATAAAACAGGTGTGTTCAAAAGCGATGAAATATAAACATGAAACACTCACACGGAGCATCGTTCTCTATGTAACCTGCTCAATGTATTGACGTCTTCAAGTTAGAGCTGAAACCGACAGGGGTGATAATCGCACCCCATTCCTTTTAAACATTTCGAAGGCCGTTTTAACATGGTTAGTCCATTAATTACACAATTGTGAGACATGTGGACAGCGTCCTCGCCTCCTCCACTCAAACGTCTGGCTATGTAATTGGATATTACATACTCAACAGGAGAATGCACTCAAACTAATTTCTCATATTATTACAAGTAGGGCTGGCCTTTCCGCACTCACAGGGGCTCGGCGTGTTTTTCATTTTTAAAAAATATATAGAGAAAGCACAGGAGTCTACAGTCATATCAATAAAGCACGACGAAATTTCTGACAACATGAAACCAACTTAACGGTATTATAAATCATAATACTGTTACGTTGATTTCTTGTCAGAAATTTTTCGTCAGAAATTTTTTAAGGCGATGAAAAAAAAAATCAGTATTGTATAAAAATTGTTTAAAAGTTCCTTTCCAAAGACCTGTTCTCACATGGGTGGGGCTCTGCAGGTAAATGGGGAGAGGGTATGCAAGATGATAAAAAATGTACCCCATGTTTGTTAAGGTCGCAAAAGGCATATATGATTACAGCGGAGGGTGAAGCCTTGAACTGACCTGGCGCAACCTGTAACTGAGAGATCGTTTGTAGCAATTGATAAGACGAGCCGTATAATATCACAGACAAGTACACTTGAAAAAGATTTCACATCAGCGGTTAGAATAGTTTTAATAATTTCGTAACGATTGTTTCGAACTATTTGAGCTTGTCGTCAGGGGAACATGTTACGTCCGCAAAACCAGCACTAAAGATGACATAAATCGAAATATATTGAGGTTATTCTACAGAAACCGCTAGGTTGCCTAGGTGGTTAGAGCGTCCGAATCGAATGCGGGAGGTCGCGAGTAAGAACCCCGATCGTGTCATACCAAAGACTAATAACAATGGTACACCACCAGCTGCCTGTCTTGGCGCTCAGCATTAAGAGTTTAGAGTTAGGGTTGATCGACCTGGTGTCAGAATAATGTGACGGGTGGGACAGGATGCCACGTATCTATGGCAAGATTTCCCAGGGCTATACATCGCTGTAAATTGCCACGCTGTAGCAATCCTATTGATATGACGCAAATAGTTAAAAACACGTTAAGAATTCAAAAGCACAACACACCACATTATATACACCAGGCATAGCGAAAAGTGATATCCCGGATCCAACATGAGAAACCTTGATAGCATTAACATAACTTTTAAATACGAATAAATAATCACCATGCAGGTTAGAGAATTTTAATTCGTACCCTAAGGAGATTAGAATCTAAGTTCGGCACCCATCTCCCTGCACCCATCTTGAGATGGTGGGATATGGGTTAGTACTAAGAGTCAAAGTGATGGGTGCCGTAACCTACCCCTCAAATATATATATATATATATATATATATATATATATATATATATATATATATATATATATATATATATATATATATATATATATATATATATATATATATAAGAAAGGGAGAGTTAAGTATTTATTTCTTTTTTCTATCTATCAGACATGTTTTGCTATCAGTGCGAGCAGGCGCAGTTCAGAAAGGGCTGTACAAAAGTAGGAGTCTGCGGTAAAAGCCCACAAGTGACAGCACTTCAGGACCTGCTGATCTATGTCGTCAAAGGACTATCTGTGTGTGCTAACATGGCAGTAAAGAATGGTATAGAGGTACCACGAGACGTCAGCGAGTTCGTTTTTAAAGCTCTTTTTAGGTAATTAGAAAACAGATTACTTAAGTTCGTGTTGTTGTTTTCTGAGGGTGGGGTGAGGGATGTGGTGTTTTTTTTATTGTTGTTTGAAAGATTTTAGTCATCTTAGTTTTGCATTGGAAATTCATTAGAAAATATCTTTTGAAAGTGCTAGCTTGACTTCGCGTTATATATTAGGTCTTGATCGTGTTAACAAAAATAGTATGAACTATAGCAACCTGCAAGCATTTAAACAGGAGACGTGGTGGCTCGGTAGCTAGCGTGCCAGACACCACCTAAAGAGTCTGTAGTTCGAGCCCTAACATTGGATGATAGCCTGGATCAGCTGTCATATTGTGTTTGGGGAAATATCTGAATCAGCACTAAACATGTGTTGCCGTGCCATAAAGCGCCAAAGTTAATATTTAAACACTGGCGTACTTAACACAATCCAGACAAATCAGGTGATATATCGGGTTTATCTGGTAGCTATGTATATGTTACACGCACTAACTCAACACTATAATAGGTCAGGTAGCTTCATATGACCCTATGTGCATGCGCCCATGCCAGAATTAGTTGTAAGATGTTTCTTTCTTTAGCTTAGATGCCAGGTGTCGCAAAAGTAAGCTGATGACCGATTCTCATTTGTTACGTGACATGTTTCATTATTTATAGTTATACTACTGATATAATTTCTAATTTAGTAAAATTTTGTATACCGGGTATATTGTAACCCACGCCTATCCAGGTTTGAATAGCCGTCTTAATAACTATTTCTGGAAAATTTTACTTTATGCATTATTTCAAATGGTGCGAAATTTGCCTCAGGATTTTTCAACTTTGTTGATTCCCGCTACTTAACCCTGCATAACGCTTGCCTTGTCTTTTTCTCTGTTATCTCTAAGATTTAAAATCTACTATTCCCAAAATCATGGACATTAAGTACATGTTTTACCGAACACATTAGTCAGTTCAATTTGTCACATGTCACTGTGGTAAATTGGTGGCGTTCAAAACGTTGCACCAACCCTTTCACTACGGTTCGTTGTTAGGGAATGACCTCCCGCCGTGTAATTTACCCAGTGTGGATGGATAGAAAGAATAATGTAGATCTCTGAGCACGTATATTGAAGAAACAAAACAACGAGACCCCATTCAATGAACAAATATAAAATTTAATCAATTTAACAATATAATTTCAATGGAAGAAATCAATTTCTTTGCTGCAAAAATAGAAAAAAATGTACTAACATGTACTCAATGAAAGCAAAATAAATTTCGCTTTACTATTATTTGTCAGTGACAGAAACAATAGAGTTTCATCATAGCCTACGAGTCGTGACCTTGAGATCAACTATGAATGACATCATCACCTATCTTACACGGACATCGAATTTTCCGTTCATTCAGGAATTTGCCCAGGAGTCTGCTCAGGAATTTGCCCAGGAAGCTGTTTCTTTAAATAAATGAAATTTCCCGCTGTAGACAATAGATCACCTTTTCCAAGTAAAAAACTAGATATATGTATATAATCATCCAGCTCAGAAAGTACACTGTCTTAATTCTGTTGTTCGCACTCGTTCACTAATTTCTATGTTTACAGAGACGGCCATTACGTGTAACTGACCTTAATTTAGGTCACGCCTAGCGGGGACTTTGGCTTTCGGTTTCCCGACTAGCACGTATGTGCCCGTATTTAATACTCCATAACTTATTTACATTAATACAGTCTAGTGTTAAATAACATATGACTTAGCCCATCAGATCTAACTACTCTAAAATTGTTTACGTGATCAATTAAATATTACGAACTAGTATATGAATATACACTCAATACATGGCATGCTACACAGAGATTTAACTCATTAATCTACGAAACATCAACCATCATGTATTAGGGGAATTCACGAAATTATTACGCATTCCTACGTATCTAATGCTCAATTACATGCAATCTTGTCAATTTTCTCAATGAACTTTCAATTACATGCAATCTTGCCAATTCTCTCAATAAACTGATAATTAGAAAATCAAAGAATAAAAATTTCGTGACTAACATTTCACAAAAACTCTGAGAAATGAAATTTTTCATACGTAAATCATAACATCCATACATTTACAAATAAATCAACAAACGAAATAGTATATTAAAAATCTGGAAACTAAGATTGCGTACCTTTGCCGTTTTATTCGTTTTTCACGAACTTCAAATGTACAGTCTGTCTCCTGAGTTGGTCTTACTTTCTTCAAGCAAGATTCTAGACTGTATCATTTTTTTTTCAAGTAGAACCACTAATTCCTTACAAAAGTTACGCCCTTAAGTTTCCATTAACCAATCAGAATCGACTGTTTTCTAAATCCTCTTACGTAGAATTTTTGATTGACGAAAATAGCTAGTTATGCCGCAATTAACTTTTCTTTGAACTATCAATTATTGACGTGCTTCCCCTTTTTACCGGTCGAGTTTGGAAGAGAGTTATGCCAAAACCTTTGTACCATAACAGACGACTCGGTCAAATTTCGTGGTTTGGAACCAAGGTTTCTTTGACGTTCAGAGATGAAATGAGAATAATCATATAACTGTCACTAGCCCTTTCTACTTTAATTAAGTTAACTTTGGTATGATTCATTTAATCATTCAGGGGCCCCGAGTGGTCTAAAGCGCTGTCCGTTACGGATCACTGCCATCTCACCTCTGTCTGCGTAGGTTCGAGTCTAGGATTCGGCGAATGTGGATATGTGAGAAAGCTTGCCAGGAGCTTCTCGTGGGTCGGTGGTTCTTTCCGGTGATTTCCCGGTTTCTTCCTCCACCATTAATACTGGCCGCCATGAATAGCCTATCGTGTGCTGAAAAATGGCTTTAAGCCCAACAACAACAACAACAACAACAACATTTAATCATTACTTCTAAGAGTTTCAAATTCGACACATCAGTCACATTGACCGTGGCAATATGTGATACGAGAAAATCTACAAACATTTTGCACAAGCCAACAAGCTTTGTAAATTTTAATAAAATTCATTTTTTTTTCCCCTACAAAACACAGTAAAATTACGAGAAAAAAACTTCTAGTTTGTGAATATAATCCAAAAATAACACTCCTAGAATTGAAACACAAAAGTTCTATCACTAAAGTGTCCTAAATTAATCCAAGTTAGAATCCCGGCAAAGTTCAAAGATGGCGGACGATAACGTAAGTCGAATAAAGTATTGATGTCAAAAATAACATGTTGAATTTTATGAATTGTAAAAGAATATTCCGGTTTTAGCACTCGGAATAATTTCAATTGAATATCTCTTTTCAAAGCTTTGATAACAAAGCATTTATTTTCCAGAGAATTATTCTTAAGTAACGAATAACTCCAAACTGGCAACAACAATTAAGTAATTTTGATCTCTTGAAGGTACTTTTACGACTGAATTAAAAAAAGTGGTATTGAGTATTAAACCCCACTGAAACGTTATTTCGAAACTTATGATAGGTCGCATGATCACTATGCACAAGGCACTTGAAACGTGCGCTGCGCCTGGATAGTGTTATTTAACATCAAATAATATAAAAACAATGATGACACAAGGTGATCACACTAGTAATTTATGTATGACCTTGATACCGATCAATCACTTAAACTTCATGTTACAAAGTGTCTGAACAAGGTCAGCTAAAAATAATGCTAATGAATACTTTTCAGTTCTGTAGAAACTGAATGTACTTTAAAAATATCGAATCCTGTGAAAATAATCATTACAGTAAAATGTAATGAAACAAAATTAAAATAAAAAAAGAATTTCGAAACTAACAATCAATTTAGTTACATATTCGTAAACATATATACATATATATATATATATATATATATATATATATATATATATATATATATATATATATATATATATATATATATATATATATATATAGTTTGTGTGTGTGTGTGTGTAAGTGTGCGTGTGTGAATTTTGTTTGTAATGTTTTTTTTTTAAAGATTCCTTCATGATATGGAATCATACCCAAAGTGTTATATTGGTATGACATTTCGAATCGCGAAGACGTGATGATTTAATTACGGTGTAATCCTTCTTCACAGTTTGATACCTTGACGTGATTGGGAGTATGTAAAAATGTTTATTTATTCATGATAATCAAATATGTTCTGCAAATATTTTAATAAAGAACTTTGCAGATTCCAGTAATTGTTTTGCATCAAGTAAATGCCGGTTTTATCTCCATTCAAGTCGAGCGCATATGGACCGAAAAGAGGCCAAATGGAGATATAGTCCCATGATATTTAAAATCTGAAGGTTATTGGGAGATAATCTCACATATATTTGAATTACAGTCGGAAAGTTGGGAGTCAAATTACAGGAAAGTTTAATGGAGAAATAAAGGTAAATCCCATGGTTGATTTTATATATAACGTCAGATTTAAAATATGGGGTGGGTACGTAAGATGTGTTTTTATTTTATCATGTCCGTTAGTTTACACTTATCATTTTGATATAATGAATACATGACTGTTTTTAAGTATATTAAGGTTAACATCATTATGCAAAAAATGCATCAGCCCTTACATGAATAATGATTTCAAAATTAAGTACCTTCCTTTGAGTTATAGTTTATTAAATTTACGTTTGTTTCTGAGTTACCTGAACTTTTTACCACTGAAGATGATGGTGTTGTATTTTACTGTCATTGTGCAGAGTTTGAACTATCATGTAAACTGATAGACAGAATCTCAAACCCAGATCCATTAGTGAAGACTGGGCAACTTAAGTGTACACTTTAAACGCTCGCGCATTGCTTATAGGGAAAAAAATGGGCTTAATATACTCAGTCGATAAAGTTCACTCTATTACTGATATTTGTTCAATTTTGAGCACATATGACCCAATAATTTCGGAAAAACAAGCCTTTGCTTTCTGAATTTTTCTTACACTTAATGATTACGATTGTCTTATAGATGGTATTTATATGTGTGGCAAAAAAGTACCTGTTATTGTACTGTTAGCTGTCATGTCTGTTAAACTTGATCCGATCGACGTGTGTATGCGCGCGTGTGTATAGGTGTGCGTATGTACAAGTGTGTGTGGTTGTGCTTGAGAGACACATATCACGTTTATACTAGTATTGTAAGTTCAAGTGAGCTTACTGTATTTTCAGTCACAAATTTTCACACATAATTTTATAAGATTATGTGTAGAAACAGGTTAGATGTCAATGACCTGCTAAGGCAAGCGCCTTAGATTATAAGTATATGCGTATGTCTCTTTGAATACTTTTCGTCCACGATCGCGAGTTCATCAGTTGGTGTGGATTAGTTGATAGATTATCGCGTATTTTTAAGCTGCCATAAATAAATCGTGGAGTACGGAGAACAATTTACTCGTCTATTTGGCAAGGGTATATGCAGGTTTGAGACCTCTTGCCCGTCAGTCTCTTCACAAATCCGTCTATCATACAGTCTTGTGTAGGCAACCATAGTCTGCAATTTTTGATTGATTTATGTTGTTATGTGATGGGTGTTGTGGTTTCAGTTTTCTGTAAGGTGATCGACCACGTTATTATTGTCCTGGTCGAGAGTGGATAATAAAAATATAAAATCAGTGGATATAGTAAACAAAGATGTGAGCAGAGATATTGGATGGAACAAAAGGAGCCCCTGTATATAAATAAAACAATTTAACCCGTTATACAGACAAAATAAAATTGTACAAGACATTTGAAGGATACACTTCTGTTAGAAAAGTATTACCAAACTTTATTGCAAAATGCAATTATCATATTACAAAATATGACAAATTTCATCATAAAATCGAGTGAGAACTTGAACTCAATTGACCAATATGACTGCATAACCTGATGACTGTTGCGGGTCACACCGGCTTCAACACCGTTATTAGGTTATGATCGACCGATTTTTCTTTCTTCGCTTGTGATAGCCCTTAGGTGACGCCTCTCGTGCATCCAGTTTGTAAGGGTCTCAGCTGCAATATGGATCCCATCTACGTCCTCTTTGCATTGCGTTGTGTTGTATAGAACTATTTTCCTTTTAAGATATATAGACAGCCTAAATAGTTTGAGTTCCTTACAATTCAGATAGGAATTCATCTCCTCTCATGTTAATTAAAATATCATCGTAATTCAAACGTATACTAACTGCCAATATAGTTCTCAGGTTAAAGTCTGGCATTTTATACCATATAGATTCTAGCGCAGTTCGTTTATTTCAACATAGTACAGGAATATATATATATATATATATATATATATATATATATATATATATATATATATATATATATATATATATATATATATATATATATATATATATATATATATAATGGGACTATTAAGCGTCACTCATCAATTTATATCATTGCCTAGTACGATATGTCGAGTAGATTAATAATCATTGTGTGGACTAAGTAGCGGTCTGCAGTGCTCTACTCCTGTTACAATCTATTCTCCATTAAAAGATCTCACACAAATGTATACAAATTAATTAACGAAATTGACATCATGTCTTGACTACAATATTTATTAATTAAGAATTCATTGGCATTTGGCATAACATCCTATCAATCTTAAGTATATTATCAATTCATAGCATACACGATTCATATAACATCAACAAAATCAAATATTGTCTCAAGAGTCTTGTTAAGAATGTAATGTATGAAACTAAAGTAAATAAATTCAAATAATTATCTTCTACCTCATATCAAAGAAAAATTGCATGAAACTAAGGTACAGTAACTTTCTTTATTTTACCTTTTATAAAATTATCTATTGGCCCTTTTACAAAATCATCTCAATATTTCCAATTACACGTTGCAAGGACTTTCATTTAATGAGAACAAATTCTCGCAGTTTTTATCATTATCGGTGCCACGATCTCAGCTTAACTAATTTTGCGATGTAGAATATTTATAAAATATCCTGAATCTTTCTGTGACAAACACACTCAGTCATTACTTATCCAATCAGGATCCCGGTTTATGTAACCGCAAAAATGAGCATACGCTAGTCGAGGTTTGGTAAATTCCATATATTTCGTGCTTCCCGTAATAAAACTGATTTCTCCGAAATTTTGAATTTATGAATTTTCGGGCAGATGCAAACTTATTTTCTACAACCCTTTACATTTTCGATATTTATAATTAAATTTATCTCGCCTTGGCCAATTTGCCTGATCATTATCAAACGGAAATATTAAAAGTCAATCATGCCCACAGCAGATAAATTAAAATACTAAATTCTAGCCCTAGCCTTAACATGGTTCCTTAAACACAGTCATCAACTTTACTAGCTACGTGCCACATTAACCATGCAATGTTTATTCAGTTATGTGTTGCCATACAATCTTACAAGATTCACACTGTTACAGCAGTGATACAGACCGATTGGGTGGCATAGAGATTAGAGCATTTGCCTCAGATGCGGGAGGTCGCGAGTTCGAACCCCAGCCGAATCATGCCAAAGACTGATTAAAAAGGTACTAGCAGCTGCCTCTCTTGGCGCCCAGTATTAAGAAGTTAAATGTTAGGATTGGTCGTCCTGGTATCAGGATACTGTTACTGGGTGGAACATGATGCCACATGTCTGGAGCAAGATGCCCTAATACTAGACATAACTATAAACTGTCACACTGCAGATATAGCGCTCTGACTGAAAACTTTTTAAAGCTATGTTAAAAATCAACACACACACATTTGTGATAGACAGTGATTGAGTTGTAGATATTATATGCACATTGACAATTAACTGCTTCTTAGTATTTTTCGAGTTATTATCCGAATTGACTTGCCACTGGATATTTTCTATTACTGAATCATGCGAATTCAGTATGTAATATATGACTGCCAAACATACTTCACATAGTCTATTCATTTTCTAAAAGTGCACATATTGACGAATCAAGCTCCTGCCTAAAAACAAATTAGTTATCGGTCTTTTTCCTGACATTACTCCACCACCAGAAATGTCAGAAAAATAGGGGGAGAACTACTTGCTGGTCTGTGTGCTGCCTTGATTTTTATATAGTTCTTGAAGTAATTGTGCGACTGGTTTTCAATTTTTGACAGGTTGCTTTAAAACCCAATTCATGTTATGGTCATCACAAAAGATACACATGTTGACGAAAGGTCGTACTCATGCAAATGTTTTAGGAATTTTTGTGTTATTGCCCTATTTACTCTTCTTCATGATTCGGTGTATGGCAGAAGGAATACAATTAGTCTCTCATGTCAGAGTGCTTTTCTTTTGGAATAGTCATTCCCATTTTAGACCATGAGCTGGAGGCTGATGGTCTCAAATTTTTTAAAATATATTTTGTTTTGGGAAGATGAATTTATTTCTATCATTCCTACATGGATGTGGATGCATGATGGGCATGGCTGTCTTTACATTGAAAATGACGTATTGCACTTTTGTTTTGTTGTTGAAAATATAGAGGAAAAGTCAATAAATAAATGCAAAAGAAAACCGTTACTTGTCTTTCTCACATTTTAGTGCTAGAAACCAGATTTTGAATCTGGCATAGGTATTTCACAACACAGCTACTTTTTGTTCAAATATGTCAGCCATTGGAAATAACCATCATATTAAAGTACAACAAGTATATATGCATGTTTTTAAGTAAAAAATATCCTATGATTCAAGATGAGAAACTGTCTATTGATATCTCAGAGGAAATTATTTTACTGGTTTCCTCCCTTGATATTGTTTCTTTAAACGTGACAATTATTAAATCAGTAGAAAATGTTAATTAAAGGCAATACTTGAATATTTTTTTTCTCAAAAAATATTCATTGAAGAGTTATGAGTGTCATATCATGTTCCTCTTTCCATCTTTCACCACATTTGTTTCTAAAGCTAGACCACTATATATTGCTACTAAACCTTCAGGGTGGATTGTAGTTGGAGGAAGCAAAAACCCTATCAGTTTTGGAGTTAAGAAGAGGAATGTCAAGGTCACTGTTACGGAAAAAAGAACAATGATATATGGACCCTAAATGAAGTTGACTACCATCTAGAGTTAACAAACCTGGTTGATCGTTTGCGGATGATTTGCATTTGGACTAAGCAAAAATTGTATTGATTTTAGGGCTTAAATGTGCACTTTGGGTAATGAAGATGTTTGATTTGGGGATGGTCAGTGCTAATATGATCTCTGGAAAAAAATTTGGTTAGTGATGCTATAGCTTCACGAAAATTTGTTGATGACTTGAGAGTTGTATAAGAAAGAAGTCTATAGAGTCAAAAGGTCAAGGCTACTGTGACTAAACAAGGATAATGGTTACTTAACCTTTTACCTTTGATCAAAATTTTTAAAGGGTTTGCACTTGAAACGGTGAAATCGTCAATGGTAACGTTAGCTAAAAAAAAACTGTTTACCTGAAAATAATTTGCTTTTGTATAATTTTCTTGACATTTAAGGTAATACAAGATCAATAGATTATGGGATGTAAAGGTCATGTTTCCATTTCTTGGCTGATGAATCTGTTGACTTACAAATGAGAGTAGACCTTATAATCATTATGGCTAGACTATGTGTAAGATTTGTTTATTACATAGATAGTATTGTAACAATCAATGGTGAATGTTTTTCAGTACCCTTACTAACGTCAACTTTGATGCAAGTAGATTTTTGATATACATTAAGGAAGCCATTGGCTATCGTGATGCTCTACGGAAGCAGTTGTTAGCAGTAGAAGATGCAAACTCAAAGATCTTGATGTCTGGAGTAACTACTTGGACACCTGACATGAAATTCCTAGAGGCTACAACACTAGAAAATGCAGGTATGACTTTTAAATTCAAATTACACCTTGAATGTCGAGAGTTGACATTTAGATCACACTGACTGTTAAGGAAACGAGGATCAACATAAAAGTTTTAATGAAACAAACCAATTTTTTTTTTCATAACATCTTGGCAAGTCATATAATTAATCCAAATGCATAATTAGCCAAGATGGTCCTAACAAGTTGATCTTTATCATTTCACAGAATATTCCAGTGAAAAATGTTTGATTTTTCTGTAAAGTACCGTGTCAAGACAGCCTTTCAATTTAGTATGGAAGTAATAATTGACAGCCTTTTAAAATTTAGGCTGAAAGGCATGGTTGGCACAATCTTTCAAAGCTAGTGTGGAAGGCATGATTAGCAGTCTTTCATATTTAGGCTCAAAGGAAAAATTAAAGTTACTTGTTGATGCAGTGAAGATTGCAATACTAGTTGTTAAAAAATTACCTATTAGTCTTAAAATTTTTCTGTCATTCAGATGATTTTCACAACTGATTTTATATCACTTGGAAGAAGACGTACTTGTCATACCACAAACTACACAACTTTAAACAACAAGGCTTATTTACTATCCCTTGAGCTAACAATTTTGCTAACCTAGATGAAAATATTTTGAAAACTAAATTATTTACCTTATTTACCTTATTGTCATTTACAAGGACCTATTATTAGTACCTTGAGTCCTTAAGGAATCACGGTTCTAATTCAGTTCCCATAGTAAACCTATGCAAACACCATGATATAAAAAATTCAATGACTTAAAATTTTGGAGTGTTCATGATCAATGATCAAACCTATATTTATCAGTATAGATGAAACCTGGAAGTAAGCTTTTGTGCAGAGGAAAGGATATGAGCCGCTCCATTTTCTGGAGGTGCATGTGGTTGAAACATGTGATTTCAATTCCGCACCAAAGAGTCAGTTGCTAATTTTAGTAATGGGTGTTCCCAACTCAAGACTATTAAAGAACTGAAATTCCATCAATAAAACAATGTCTCTATTTTTATTCACTTTCAACTAGGATAAGGTCTCAAAGGATTCTTTTTCCTAAAACCTAACTTACATTATTAACCAATCCTGGTCACCCAAACCCGTATATACTCTATTTAAAGTTTACCCATTTCTAGGCTGGTTTCCATTTTTCAATACAATTAGTACCTTGTGACCTTAAGCTCCACCCAACTGGGGTTGTACAGTTGACATCTTCTGATAATGTCAAGATAAAGGGAAGTAATTCTGGTACATTATATGTGGCATACTTCAATGATCTTTAAAATGAAAGTTTGTTGATTGGTTCAGTTAAAATACACAAAAGAAATATTTTTTGGGGATGTTTGAGGTATTTCTGTTATTTATTACAGTATTTTGTTATAAAAAAAATCCATGATGAATTTATTTTCAATGAGAAGAAATATTGGTTATGAATAATCTACACAGAGCTGTTATAGATCTTTGATAGTTAATATGGATAAATTTAATTCACATCTACAAGGTGTATAAATGTGTACAGCCTCACTGTCTTAATCATTCATTTTTCTCGTCCAGCTTAGAGTGTTTCATCACATCTTATAAACTCTGAAGAGCAGGGAGAAATTTATACATACCATATAGATCTGTTGTACAGTACATTCTTTGTTATAGCATTTGCATTTTGATAAGGTTGTTTGCTTGAACTTATGTCTAAGGGACATTGCTTTTTTGTGCTGTTTACCATATTTACTGTATATATTGGAACACAATAAAATAATTATACTTTTTTTCCAGTCGTAGAATTTACAGTAAAATCTTTTTTTCAGCTAGGTCATATGTGCTAAGACTTAAATATGAAAATTTTTATTGCATATGTTCATCCCTTCTCATGCCCATTGCAATAAAATAGATTAAACACTTATTTAATAGCACTTGTAAAAAGAAAAAAAACTTGTATTATTATTATTTATTCTTTTTTCTCATCATGAGCATTAAAGAATAAAATATCATGAACTCTGTATATGTAGCGTAGGCTTCCATACTGTATCGCTTATGTCTTATAACACACTCCACATTGTTCATTGACATGAACATTTGGAAACAATCTGTGTATTTGTGCTCAAAGGTTTGAATACATTATCCAACTGATAACTGGATCCAATAAAATCAAAAGAGGAAAATAATCAACTGATATCTTGAAGACAACTGCCATTCACACATGACATGGTGTAAGGTGCAAAATAATCAAGACTGAATCATATCCAGGTCTACTGTATGACAGTATCTCAGAAGTAAAAGTCATTATTTACAACACATTAGCTTTTGTTTTGCCAAGCAACCAGATATCGGAAGACAACATTGGATTTTTTTTAAATGTGCTGATGTTTTTTTTTTAATGAACAAAATTAAGACAGCAGACATATGAAAACACACTTTGGTTCCAATATTAACAGGAATTTTGAAAACTAATTGAAACAATGGAACAAATTTAAAAGCAACATCATATAGGGCTCCATTCACAAACGTTCATGACCCAGTATCGCCCAGAATATTTGGCGAAAATAAAATCCTGTGATGAATTTGCGCAGACCAGAAGAGAACCAGATGAATTTGCAAACAAGATGGAAATAAAATCAATTGATATATTGAAGACAACTGCCATTCACACATGCTACGGTGTTAGGTGCAAAGTTATCAAGTTTGAATTATATCCAGGTCTACTGTATGACAGTGTCTCGCAAATAAAATCATTACTTACAAGGACAGTCTTTTCGCCAGCACAGTTTACAAAAATATTATGGTTTACCCACAGACATCAATACTCCATTGTATTAATTATAACTACAGATGCCAAGCACATAAAAGTCTGGATGGTGAAGAAACACAAGTGTAAGCAAGTAGTAAACTCCTTTTTTGAACTTACTGACAAGACATCAAAGACAAAGGTTATTTTTGTTACAAAGCAAGCTGTATCCTCAGAAGCCAGTTTTTCTTTTCTTTAAAGTATATCAATGCAAATGTTATTTTATTTCAAAGATAGCTGACCTCAGAAGCCGACCATGGATTCTTTTAAGTGTGGCAATTTAATTTTTTTTTTTAAAATATGCAAAGATTGCCAAGATATGGAAGCCGATTTTGGTCCATTTCACTGGTTTTAACTGTAATTTGGAAAATAAATTGAAACAATAGAACAATTTTTAAAGTGACAAAAATAGTGCTTTGTGTGTGGACATCAATGACCTAGCTTTGCCAAGAAGATTTGTAGAATTTAAAATGTGATGAATTAAGAAGAGAAGCAGATGATTTTGCAGACAGTATCATCATTAACATGGATGAAATTTTAGTATACTTTGATTGCATAAATGGACTGACTGATAAGTTTGGGGTTGGAAGTGTGAGAATTAGATTGGTGCAGAATATGAAAAGAATATGACTTTAGTTTCCACTTCAGGAGATGTGTTGACTATAACAATTTTCACAGTATGAGAAGAATATTCATGCACTGAAAGAATGGATCGTATGTGTGCAGAGGGGTTGTGTTGATGAGATGTTGCAGTAGTGGATTAAAGAGTTCAATCATAAAAACACATTTTTTTTTTTAAAATGAAATTTCAGTTGGAGTTCATTTTCTGACATGTAATTTTCAAATGATTTATATGAACAAATGATTTAATGAAAACGATGTGTCCAAGAACATATAGTGCATAAAAAATTGCTTTTAAAATTAATTTGTGTCCCAGCATATATGGTAAATCTGGTAGTTTAGAGTTATAACACTTTAATTTATGATGCATCAAAGTTATTACTGCACCCTTTCAATAAATAGTAGTCACTGTGACCTATACTGTATGCTGTATAGGCATTAGTTAAGTATTGGTGCTTGGTTTATTACTACAAATTTGCTACACTTATTTAGTAATACACTTTCCATATTAATGACCATATATTGTAATACATTATCAGTAGCTGGTTAAACTATGTATTGTTTATGTGAATGAGTATATGAATTAAGTGAGTGGAACTGAAGATTTTCATGAGGTCTGGTCTATGCTTAGTCAAGGTAAATACTGATGTATTAACTGTCCTAATTATTCATGTTATTCCAAGATTACTGTGATTTTCTTATTAGGCTTATTATGGTATATATTGGCATTTTATCAGCACTTTAGAGTACTCTTTTATGCCATGAAAAGAATATTATTGTATTATTTTTCATTTATACTGTATCTTCTGTCATAATGGTATCTTCTGTCCTAATGGTATCTTCTGTCCTAATGGTATCTTCAGTCATAATGGTATCTTCTGTCCTAATGGTATCTTCTGTCCTAATGGTATCCTTGTCCTAATGGTATCTTCTGTCCTAATGGTATCTTCTGTCCTAATGGTATCCTTGTCCAAATGGTATCTTCTGTCCTAATGGTATCTTCTGTCCTAATGGTATCTTCTGTCCTAATGGTATCCTTGTCCTAATGGTATCTTCTGTCCTAATGGTATCTTCTGTCATAATGGTATCTTCTGTCCTAATGGTATCCTTGTCCTAATGGTATCTTCTGTCCTAATGGTATCTTCTGTCCTAATGGTATCCTTGTCCAAATGGTATCTTCTGTCCTAATGGTATCTTCTGTCCTAATGGTATCTTCTGTCCTAATGGTATCCTTGTCCTAATGGTATCTTCTGTCATAATGGTATCTTCTGTCCTAATGGTCAACATTTCATAGTCTGGATCACTTAGTAGGATTATTTCAATTATCAACACAATACTTAATGTTACATTGGCAATAAAATATTAATTAAAAATTTTACAGAGGTGAGTAATATAATTATTGATTAAACTCTTGATTACATCATTGAATTTGCATTTATACGTCATAAGTGTTTGGTTTTTCACCACATAGAACATTCACTACCTTATCATGTGAATTATTGCTTCGATGCCATTTTCATGCCCTCAGAAGAAGACAGGTTACCTCCTAAGTTATATGACCTGTTGCTGACTTTTTCAGTAAGTTCTTTAATAGAAATATTGAAGTTTCATTTTTTAAGGGAGGACATTTGGTGTGGAAGCAGAGCGAGAAATTTATGGAGCAGATGTAGCTGGTGTTCGTCATATGGTGCTGTATGGCATTAAGGGACTGGCTGCGTATGCTAGTCATGCAGCTGCTCTCGGAGAATTTGATCCAATAGTTTCAAAATTCATCTTCGAGGTATTGGGTTTAATTATAAGTTCTTACCATTGAACATTCTTTTAGAAGTAAAGGAAAAAAACCTAATTTAATATGTTCTGTTACTAAATATAGGTCAATCTGAGATTTTTGCATGTCGATTTTAATGTTTCAGGTTAATAGGACATCATGTTTGCTAGACAATATTGTTTGTGTAATGGCTATCAAACTTGTTAATAGGTTGTGCATAGGTATGGAGTATTTAAAATATACTTTGTCATAATTTAGCACATTAGCCACTACTGTAAAGCTGTTAATTATAGTTATATTCTTTACGGCAAAATTACAAAATGCTAGTCCTAACATTCAATTTTCATTCAGATTGACCACTTTTGTTCCCATGGACTTTGCATTCAAGCTATTCTCATTGCTGCACATTTTTCATATGATTATTCAAATTCTTATCCCATTTGAAAATGTAAAATGCCACATTTGGCATGCAGGTTCATCTCATAAGTTTACACTACATGAAGATACATCGGGCAAGTATTAACGTTTGATCAATCAGAACATGCTTTACAGCGATCATCTGTTAAATAATATATGGAACAAATACTTAATCAAAGGATCATTTTGGAATGCAACCAGACAGAGCAATGTTAAAAAAAAAATGATTTCGGTGATGATATAAAAAAGGTCCATATCGAGGAAAATAAAATTCAGGTCAGGAGAAAAGTGAAATTGTGCTAATAAATGGGAAACAAGAAATTAATCTTGTTTGAGGGCAGATAAATACAATTCAGGTTAAACAAAAACAAACAATAACATCAAAATACAAAAAAAAAATAACAAGGAAGGATGTGGAAAGAAATTATTGTTCCCATAAATGAACAATAAAATTACAGCTATCAGAAACAGGAAATATAAATGTTGCTGAAAATCAATGAAATTGTACAAGAAACAAATAATAAATTATATTAAATTTGAATAAAGTTTTTTTTTGGTTCATCATTACTGTACTACTTTTATTGATATTTTTTATTGTCAGTAATGCTACAGTCACAAAATATCAATATATTTTCAGTAATTTTGGCAGGCAGTCAGTGAAATTTCTATTACAAAATTTCACTTATATTTCCAGGAACTTTGGCAAAATCTTGGTGCAATTTCACTGAAAATTTGAAATATAAATTTGGTATAAAAAGGACATGTGAGATGTCACTAAATATTCACTGCAATTTCACTGAAATTTCAGTCACATTTTCACTAGGGTATGATTTTTGTAGAGCATATTTTGCTAGGAAGCAAAGAAAGTTTAATTTTCAGAGTAAACATCAGATCAAGTGGAAAACTGCCTTGCACCAAAGAATGATCTCTACTGGTAGTTCATTTGATAATGTTTAATATTACACCTAACATTTCTGCTAATATCAGTTTGAGTCCAAAATCCATCTTAAAGTAGGAAAATAAACTCCCCTACGAAATGATCATGAATAATTCATGAATTGGCATGAACTTTTCTTGAGCAGTTCATGAATGTGCATGAACTGAAAATGGTCAATTCATGAAATAATGAGTTCATGAACCATGACTTTACAAACTGTCCCTGAACGTTCATAAACAATCCATGAACTGAACTCATGAACAGTTCATAAAGTTCATTTATTCAGGTTCACCATCATTCATTATAGTGAATGAACATATTCATGAACTATTATGAACAATGTTCCTCATGATTCATGACTTCATGAACAGTTCCAAAAAAAAAATTCATCCTGAATCATAAAATAACCTTAAATGTGGGGGAGATTAAAACAGTATAAAATGCAACATATTATCGTAAAAATATAGTATTTAATTTTAGATAGATTTCTAATATGCAACAAAGAACATGTAAACTGACAAAAAGCAATATTCTTTTTTTACTTTCAGCAACACTTTTTGTATGTTTTGTAATTTTTCTTTGAAAATTATTTGTGAAAATGGGGTAGTTGTGTTCAATCAACTGCTGAAGCATAATTATCTGTCATTGTCATGGGGCTGTCTAATTACACTGACTTGACCTGGATCCCCCCCACTGACCTGTCAGATAACTCTTTTTATGAAGAAAGTCAGGGCCTAATTTTAATTTAATGAAATTCCACCTATTGTCACTACTGAATGTCTCCATCTGCAACTTAAGCTGTTCCATCTGATTACTGTATGGATCTTTAACATTGCTGCAGCAGTCACATTTTAATGTCTATTTGATCTTGGCTGTAAGATCCTCCAGTTGTCAAATTTTCATCCTTAACCTACAACCTTCTAATAATTTTACTTTTCTGCTGTCTGATCTAAAAGAAAAATAAAGTTAATTACAATATATTTTCAGATATTTTGGCAGTCAGTCAGTGAAATTTCTATTACAAAATTTCACTTATATTTTCAGGAACTTTGGCAAAATCTTGGTGAAATTTCACAGAAAATTTGAAATATCATAAATTTGGTATGAAAAGGACATTTGAGATGTCACTAAATATTCACTGCAATTTCACTGAAATTTCAGGTCTGGTCAGTCTGATAGCCATGGTTAGTCTTATAGCCATGGTCATTCTGATAGCCATAGTCAGTCTAATAGCTATGGTTAGTCTTAAAGCCATGATCAATCTTATAGCCAAATTCATTCTGTTAGCCATGGTTAGTCTTAAAGCCATGATCATTCTGATTGTCTGCCGCCTTTTTTTGTTTATTATTCATGTAAATAAGCATGAAGTTCTCCTGTGGATAAATTATCATATTATTTATATGAGTCTCATGTACATGTTGTTATTCCTAATGACTCAATAGTGACTTGTCATTCTTTTGTGTCAAATGATTCTATTTTGTCTAACCATTCTGCTGTGTCAAAGCATTCTGTTATGTCTGAGCATTCAGTTATATCAAACCATTCTGTTGTGTCCAGGTATTATGTTGTGTCTAAGAATTCTGTTATGTCTAACCATTTTGGTGTGTCTAATTATTTATTTGTGCCTAATAATTCTATTTGATTGTAAAAATTTCTCATTTTGGAAGGCTATTTATTTGATAAAATTGTCAAATGATTGAGATTCTGTTCTGTTGAAAAAAACCAATCAGATTTGTGCTTTTATTTATGCTAATTTATTTCTTCCTGTTATGCCAAAAGATTTTGGGTCAGTTATTAAAAGCATTGTGTTAAATCTGTGCAGGCTTTTGACTTTCTGGAGACTGGCAATATCACTGATAGAATGAATCTAAGCAAGAATCTGGAATTGGCTCTTAGAGTAGGGGAGACAAATATGCGTGTATTGGAGCTACTGGACAGAGGTCACAGGAAGAACTTTGGCATTCCTTCCCCTGCCAGAGTCAGCACTAAGCCTAAAGAAGGAAAGGTAACAATGGGAGATTTCTTCTTTGTTAATGTTATTTTAAAAATCTAAAAGTTAGGATTTAAAGAAAGACCAAAACGCTGAATCAAAAGTCATGGCTTGTTATTTATTTTATGCAGTGAAATCAAATCCATGATAAGAAGAAGAAAAGAAGAAGAATCATGTTACAAACGAAGAATAAGGTTATAAAATAGAGACTTGGCCTGAATAAAGTAAAAATAACCAAGTATAGTGGTTAGGCCTGTATAAGGTAAATTTAACAATGAATAATGATTTGGCATGAATATAGTAAAGGGAATAAAGTACAGTGATTTGAACAGAATATTTCAGAAAGGTATGCAAATTTAGACTCAGATTGTACTATTTCTAATGGAAGCACTAAGAGTAATATCTCACAAGATAGTGGACAGCCTACATATATGAGGAACAGCAATTTAACTGGATCTACTACTTAAAGACTCACTCTGGATCTACTACTTAAAGACTCACTCTGGATCTACTACTTAAAGACTCATTCTGGATCTACTACTTAAAGACTCACTCTGGATCTACTACATACAGCCTCACTCTGGATCTACTACATACAGCCTCACTCCTGGATCTGGTGATGCTCTACAGTTGCGTATTTTGATGGGTGTAATATGGGTTACAGAGTATACAGCTTGGCCTTACTCCAGATGTGCACCTTTCAAGAAAGTGCTAGCTCTACTTGCTCATTTTCACTTCCTGAACTTGGCCTTACTCCAGATGTGCATCTTTCAAAAAAGTGCTAGCTCTACTTGCTCATTTTTACCTCCTGAACTTCAGAGATAAATTGTAAAAAAAAAAAAAACGATAACTTTGTTTACATTTTATGAACTTGGTATTTCATTCATTGCACTTTTAGAAGCTGGTATTGTTTAGTTTGGCAAAATTTATTTTCCCTATTTTAATAGCTGCCAAGTATATTGTACTTTTGACAAATTCAGGTTGATTTTTGGAGCACAAGGGAGCAGTTATTTTAGTTAGCAGTGTGCTAAGATCATTTAAAATTTCCAAAAGTACAATATCCAATGAAATTTCAGCCACATTACATGAAAGTAACATATAGGTATGCCAACATTCTCTGCACTGTGCATGTTTAAAATGCAAACAACTTCACCTTACGTACAGCCTCACTCTGGGAATAAGATGAGTAGGACTGGAAGCCATTTAGATCAAATTTTTGATCTCAAGAAAACAAACATTATTACTAGTGCTAATCATAATTATACATTATTATTGTTATTAGTATTGTTGTTATTATTATTATTATTATTATTATTATTATTATTATTATTATTATTATTATTATTATTATTATTTAGGCTATTCTGGTATCTGGACATGACATGATGGACCTTGCAACCATTCTTAAGGTAGCAGAAAGTGCTGGAATTAATGTGTACACCCATGGAGAACTTTTGCCAGCACATGGATATCCTAACATGAGGCAATTTAAAGTAAGTATTGGGACATTCACCATGCATGTTTCATTTGACTGGTTTGCTTTCAGTGCTGTGTGAAAAAGCAAACTTCATATTGAATTACTTACATTTTGATTTTAGCACCAGTAGAGTATAACTGGATTATTCCTCATTTATCTTCCCCCTCTCCTCTCCCTCTTTGGTTGACAGTATGTGTATGTGTGTGAAGAAGCAGAACATGCTAATTTGTAGAATTTACTTTGTAAAAGAATTAAAAGTAGGCTGTGAAATGAAGATTAATCTTGTGGAAATTGAAGAGATTGAAATTTGAAATGATGTCTGTTACTTTTTTAAAAAAATTGATAGCTTTAAAAAATATCAAATCACCACAATAGTTTCAAATAACTATACTGTGTTTTCCAGTTCATTAGCACAATATCAACTTTTGTAAGGTCATTGTAACTAACTTTGCTATCATATAAACCAGAGTGGGATAATAAGCAATTATACCAATGTTTTAAATAATTATCAACTTTAACTGTATAAAAAAAAATAACAATCACAAGATTTTATGATGGCATTTAAATTTTATCATTTAGCCATCTCTATTGGCTATGTTTTTGCTGAATATTTGTTGCTTTTCATTTCCTTTTCATTAATTAGCAAGGTGAAAGTTAAAATATAAGGAGTATTTTCAGTTAAAATTTCTGCATTTTATAAGAGATTGTGATTTATTTTATCATTTCTCCCTCTCTCATTTTCTACATCTCTCTGAAATTTACCCCAAAAACTTTAACAGAGTAATCTGGCATTTGTTACCTAAGTCGGTTTTAAATTATATTTGGATGATTCAGAGGTATTGTGATGGCTTCGTCACTTGTAATGAATTTGGAAGAAAATTGAGAATTTTTAATTCAGAGCCAAATCTCTGTTGAATACCATATATATATATATATATATATATATATATATATATATATATATATATATATATATATATATATATATATATATAGACCATGATCTTCATTGCATTGCTTATTGTATGCAATCCTGGTTACTCATAACTACATAGATCCAGACCTGTCAGTTCATTGTGCAATGAAAGGCCTTTGTCTGCACAGTTTTTATATGGGTCCAACCTATAATTGAATATACCTCTCAATTATGCAGTTTAATTCATTCATATGCATCTTCCACTTTCTTTAGAAATTAAAACAAAAATCAAACAGCAGTAGATTTTATTTCTGTTTTAGATTGCAAAGTATGGCAATATGATGCTGGCTAAAATATATTAACTTTATGCTCCTATCATTTCACTGCTACAGTAATGGATGACACTTCATTTTGGAATGACATCACAAACATCATCAAATCCAGTCTAATTCAACAGGTAATGCAGTCAGTATTTTGGACAATGTAAACAATGCTTATTCAAGAGATGATGCAGTTGGTAATTGTGGACAATGCAGCTGTTTACTGATTTTAGCTTTTAATAGCAGGAATTTGGTAGCAGCCATGGAAAACAAACATGGAACCATGTGATAACTTATCACAAGAACAGTTTTTAAATGCTTTCCAAAATTATGGGTATTATATTAAAGTCCTTAAAATATTAATACATACTATACAAAACTATAACAATATTTCTTACTTGCAGCTAAATAAAAATGTATAATTTGATTCATGGTCAACTTGAAATCCGATATTCTAAACATTAAGAAGACTTTACTAAACTCAATAGCAGCAGTTCACAAATTTATACAAAAAACTAAACATGTATTGGTGATAGTATGTAGTGCCATAATACAGTATTACACTTCTGAAATGTTTTGAACAAATGTTCCTGTCCTTGTAAGAAAACTGTAAGAATTCATTTGTTTTAAATTGATAAGCTGTATACCCCATTTTGTGCCAATCTTTAAAGTATGACATGTCCTTGACCATATACAGTATGTATCCATACATAAAGTTTTGAATGTTTTCTCTAGGCTGATGTTTACCTTGTCACAATGAGCATGATATGGCAGTTATATGTGGTTCGATTGCTTTGCTGGTGTTTATCTTGTTAGGATGAACATGATAGGACAGTTATGATTTTTTTGTTTGCTCGCTTGGCTGGTGTTCATTTTGTTACAAAGAACATGATAGACATTTATGTTTTTGTGGTTTACTTGCTTGGCTGGTGTTTATATTGTTACAATGAACATGATACGACTTATGTTTTTGTTGTTTGCTTGGTTGGCTGGTGTTCATGTTGTTACAATGAAAATGATATGACTTATGTTTTTGTTGTTTGCTTGCTTGGCTGGTATTCATTTTGTTACAATGAACATGATAGGACAGTTATGTTTTTGTGGTTTACTTGCTTGGCTGGTGTTCATGTTGTTACAATGAAAATGATATAGCAGTTATTTGTTTTGTTGCTGGTTTGCTTGGCTGGTGTTTACCTTCTCACAATAAACATGATATGGCAGTTATTTGTTGTGGTTGGCTTGCTTGGTTAGTGGTTGCTGTGTCACAATGTACATGAGATGGCAGTTACATTTCGGATTGTGTCCAGTTGTTGAAAATGTTTGAAAGATTAGTTAAAATAGGTTACAGAGTCATATAACCCAATTTTATGCAAAGTAAGAATTGGCTTTTGACTAAAAGAATGTTGAACAAATTCTTACAATTATCTCAAAAACTCTTGAATGGCATCTCCAAAAATTCCACCCAAAATTTTGTATGCAGGGAATAAGAATGACAAATAATAGACAAAAGTATTTGGGTCTATCTTAGTTATATTGTATTTTTATGGAAGTGACATGTTGCCCAAATTTTTGTTTCAAAAGTCATGAAATAGATCTGTATATCTACATCTTGAAAATCATGAAATAAATTTGTATACTGTATACAAATTTCTCAATTCATACAACAACTCAGTATGTATTATTAATGTGTTAAGAGTCATGGAATATATCTGTATATTAATGTGTTGAGAGTCATCAAATTGTATGTATTAATGTGTTGAGAGTCATCAAATTGTATGTATTAATGTGTTGAGAGTCATCAAGTTGTATGTATTAATGTGTTGAGAGTCATCAAATTGTATGTATTAATGTGTTGAGAGTCATCAAGTTGTATGTATTAATGTGTTGAGAGTCATCAAATTGTATGTATTAATGTGTTGAGAGTCATCAAATTGTATGTATTAATGTGTTGAGAGTCATCAAGTTGTATGTATTAATGTGTTGAGAGTCATCAAATTGTATGTATTAATGTGTTGAGAGTCATCAAATTTATGTATTAATGTGTTGAGAGAGTCATGGGATAAATCAGTATATATTAATCTGTTGAGAAATATGGAATAAATCTATAAATTAAGGTGTTGAGAGTCATGAGATAAAATGTTATATATTAATATATTGATAGTCATGGAATAAATCTGTACATATTAATGTGTACATATTAATGTGTCAAGAGTTGTCAGATTGTATGCATTAATGTGTTGAGAGGAATGGAAACAATTGATATACATTTGTCATTCATTTTTATTTTCTGTATATTTACTACTAATGTTTCCAAATGAAATGGTTTGTTATTGCATTGTATGCATTTCTTCATTGTGTATATGCATGAGATAGAGAGAGAGAGTCCTGCATTTTCAAATCCCTAAGCCTGCAAATAGTTATCACCAAATTATTTCTAAATATCTCAAATGCTTACCTTATAGGAAAAGCAGTGTTCAAGATGTCTTATAAATTTTATTATACAGTCCATTTAATTATACCCTACATAAAAGACATTTCTTTTGCATTTTTTTCTACAGCTTATATATATTTTCATTCATTTCATTCATGTGATGAATATGATTATTATAGACATTATTTCTTTCATTCATAGAGTTTGGCTGGACATTTTGGAGGGGCTTGGCAGGTCCAGAAGACAGACTTTGGCTTATTCCCTGGTCCTGTCATTGTCACTACAAACTGTGTGATAGAACCGCTTAAGTCGTACAATGATCGGTTGTACACACTGAATGAGTGTGGGGTACCTGGTATCAAGCATGTGGACATAAACACTCCAAAAGGCATGAGTCAGATAATTGAACATGCACAGAGACTCGAAGGATTCACTCGGGAGAAGATAGATCGGATAAATGACAGAAAACTGATGGTTGGGTTTGGATGGGAAGCCATTCTTGGACAAAGTGAAAAGGTTGTCAAAATAACAAATAATACATGTATGTTTGTATATATTGTACCACTTATATCCAATATGATGGATATAACACATGTCCAATATGACATGTCACATATGTCTAAAATGATGTATGTCACATATGTCCAAAATGACATATGTCACATATGTCCAAAATGATGTATGTCACATATGTCCAAAATGATACATGTCACATGTCCAAAATGACATATGTCACATATGTCCAAAATGACACATATCACCTGTCTAGAATTAGATATTATATGTCCAAATTGAGATATCACATATGTCCAAAATGACACATCACCAGTAACCACAATGGCATGTATCACCCTTGTCAAAAAGTATATACCATCTATGTCCAAAATGAGACATAGCACCTATGTCTAAAATGACAGATATCACCTGTGTCCAAAATTACAGATATTACATATGTCCAAAATGACAGATATCACATATCTCCAAATTATGCATCACCTGTGTGCAAAATGACATACCTATGTCCAAAATGACATACCACCTATGTCCAGATATCACCTGTTTCCAAAATGACAGATACCACGTATGTCCAAAGAGTAGAAGAAAATTAATGGAATGAATTTGCTAAACTGCAAGTGACTTTCGAAATTAAACCTAAAAGATTTAGAAAATATAGTTTTATTTGTACTGGCCCTCTGATTGCCATGACATGTCCATCATACTGCCATCAGAATTTGCTTTCTTAAACTGCCAAGAAAGAACTGAATCAGTTGCAGCTAGGTAACATCTTTTAAAAGTGACATAATCAATTTTTAACAAAATATTAGTGCATTGCTGAATAAAGGCTTTGGATATTTTTGCTTATGAAACCAATCTACCACCGTCATTAACAAAACAAAGTTTAAACTCTTCAGTATAATTTTCCTAAGATTAGCAGAAGCAACCTGTCATTCAGGTCTATTAATTTGTACACATTTTACCAGCATACCTGTTAATTTTTAAATCTTTTCCGAAAATAAGTTCCAATAGAATTGGACCAAATATAGCACATGCTTATATCAATGTTTATGTTATGTATCATTTCCATTAATCAGCCATAAAATTATGGCTACCTTTGCTAAAAGTCAAATATTACTTTTACCGATTTCCTTGCCAACACAGCTGCTAAATTAAAATGATTTTAATTGGCCATTAATTATGTTTGATGTCAGTACAGATAAGAAGGCTTTTAAACAGATTTACAAGAACTTCTTAGCAGAATCTGAAATTGAATGGATATCGTGCATGTGCTATCCATTAATTTGCTGGTGTATTTATAAAAATCTGAAACATCAACTTCTTTGAAATGGCTCAAAAATTTTGATCACATTGGACAAATAACATCTTGGCATCAAGATATTTTATTCATGTTTCCGAAAAAGAAGCATTTAAATTTTACTGAATAAATCCCACAAACCCAGAATTCTTTGCTGACTGCTGATATATTTGTTGTTAGGTCAATATCCATATAGTATATGATGTCAGGCTTACATGGACCTCTTGTTACAGTTTTACTTTGCAAATCTGTAGGATTTGGCTCTTTCTCTATATTACACATGATTAAATACTACATATATTATTTTTTTCATTTATAGCCCTTTCCCAGCTAATAAAGTGCATATAGAAGCCCCTATTAATTTTCAGTGCAAGCATGTTTCATTGATTTTACTGCCTTTTAATGTAAGTGCATGTTTGTTCCCTTGACATATTACAGGCTCTTGCACATGCTCCAGGTAAGTGACTGCGATATATAAACTTTTGCCATCTGCATGATCACTGCAAACTGCCTCCTGATTCACTCTGGTTAAAACAAGCATTCTGGGAGCTTGTATGATGTCACTGCATGTGCTAGTATCTTCGATAAATCCCATATAGCTAAAGATTAGAAGACTGAAAATTCCTCCCAAAATTCAAATGGCTACCTCGAAATTAGCAGGTTTAATGACAAAAATGGACTTTGAGAATTAAATTTATCTCGAGACCTTTGTAGTATAATAATAAAATTATAAAACTGGTATATGGACAAAAGGAACAAAGCAGATCAAGACCAGCCTACACAGTAATGACAGTGATCAATAATTTTGAAGCCCATCATTGAGTTGGAATTTTTGTGCAATTAGCAATATTAACTAAATATTGAATTTGAAAGCTTTAAATATGAAAATAAGTCAATGGTGGAATGCAGTTTTATTGAGAGCATTTGTAAATGTAGCAACAAACATACAGGGAGCTGCCCTTCATAGTAGGTATTTTAAGTGAAAGGTTAATTGCATTTGATTTTTCTTTGATGTGGACATTCATTTTTGCCTTTCCAGATTTTGAAAGCTGTAGAGACAGGTGCCTTGAAAAGAGTATTTGTAATAGGTGGTTGTGACGGATCCGAAAACAAGCGGAATTATTTCACCACCTTAGCTGAAGCCCTGCCTCCTGAGACACTTATTCTCACAATGGGGTGTGCAAAGTACAGGTTCAACAATAAAGAATTTGGTTTTTTAGGAGACTCTGGAATCCCTCGGCTTCTGGATTTGGGTCAGTGTAATGACAGTTATGGAGCTGTTCTGATAGCTAAGACATTAGCTGGTGCACTGAACACTGACATTAACAGTCTGCCTTTGTCAATCACTTTGTCATGGTTTGAGCAAAAAGCTGTTGCTGTGCTTCTAAGCCTGCTTAGTCTTGGAGTGCAGAATATCCGTGTTGGTCCAGTGTTACCAGCATTTCTTACCCCCACAGTACGAAGCATTCTGGAAGAAAAGTTCCATATTGTACCAGTTGATATAAGACATCCTTTAGATGATATCAAGATAATGATGGCATAAGAAAACAGCATGCTCCGTCTTTTGCTTAGTCTCTCAGTACACTGTGTTATATAATGTATAGAAAGTGGAAGATATTGTATGTGTTAAATATCAAAAGACCAGAGTTCAGGACTTAAAAATGATGTTACAAATAAATGTAAAGGTGAGATAGAACATGCTTAGTGACTTTACATAAACACAGTGTCTGTCACAACACTATCTAGTCTGATATAGAGCAGACTGATTTGTCTGAATACCAGAAGACAAAGTTATAATGTACTATATTATGGTGAAATTATATCTATTATATTCCTAGGTATATTAACAGCTAAATTTATTGGACCAACTGTAGCGCATTCTAACATATTACCAATAAAAAAAATAATTTTAGTACTAGTGTACTTGAGCAGTGTGGTGGGAGATAGCAGTGGCTTTATAAAGGATTATATAATAATTCTAAAGCATTTAAATTCAATAGCAATCATGTAATAAATCAATTTAAAATTTCTTATAATAATTTGATTCAGTTTTGAGAATTTTTTAGTGTCAAAGTTAATGTTAGTTATGTAAAAAAAGTTAAATTTATGGTGTTCTATAGAATTTGGACTATATGGCCTAAATTCTACTTAGATGTTCATACTTTGCCGATCTGACAGCTCTCTTCCAGTGCACTGTCTGCACTCATATTTATAGACTCCTATTCACATCACATGACCTTAGTTAGCTAATCAACATTTGTCGTCCTCAGGGCTATCCATGACAGTAACCAAGTCAACTGTTCAAACTGCATGGAAAATCCCTCAGAACACAAACTTTAGACAGAATTTAGTTGACCTCCAAATGTCTGTGGTGTGTGTTTTAACTTTTAGCCTTATTTGTATATTCATACCTATAGTTATGTAAAATGAACAAAATGAACAATTGAATTTTGATGCGAATCGAGTGAGAGTACAATGTACTGATGATGCAATGAGTCGTAATATGATTAGAAATAGACTCTGTCAAAGGCACACTATTTTACACATTAAAGTAAAATAAGTTCTACATAACCAAGAACTTACAATAATAAACAGTAACATTAGTTCTAATTTATTGTTCAACAAAAGTCAGACAAGAGAAATATGATTCTTTGGCCGGACACATTGATTCCATTATTATCCTGCATATCCGTGGTTTTGGTAACAAAACTCGCCAAATGGATGAAGTCATTAATTTATGGACTAAGATCATATTCCAAAATCGTGGAAGGTAAGATAGTTCATTTCCAGCACTACACAGGCATGGTCCAACTTGGAAATGAATAAAACACAATAACTGCTAATATGCAAACTTCTTTCTGCTTAATGTTGTCTCAGGGCCTGTAGAACTGTTGATGTCTTTAGATGAATTCCTTGAAAAATTTGTTAATACTTGTGATAACGTGATAACTGGGTGACGTTACGAGGAGCAGAGCAAGGTTTTATACTCATATTTAGTATAAAACACAAGAGTACATATTTATAAGAGTTCTAAACAATGGTGAGTGTGTGCCATACGTTCAGGAGTGGAAGAAGTAACATGTCAGATGTTTTCAGTAACAGATTAAAATGATGTGATCAAATATGTCAAAGTCTCTTAGGTCAGACATCATCTCACGTCTTGACATTTAACATCAAGTAATCTTCACACCTTAATTATACAATGTTTATGCATGAAAAACATTAGTCACAACACCATTTAGGCATTACAACAACGTGATCTGAATTATGTTTTTCGGACATTGTTTCATGTTTTTACATTATCATTATTAGTATTATTATTAGAAAAGAAATGTAGTTCTTAATAGTGTGTATGAAAAACCACCTGTCTTGAGAGACCAGGTTCTTCTTGCAGATATATTGTTTAATGTGTTTTGAACTGTCATGAGAGACCACCTATTTTGAGAGATCATTATTCCTTGGTCTAAGTGGTGGTCTTTCAAAACAGTTTCTACTGTACTACAGTATAATACAATATAGATAAGACCTTGTACCGACTTTCATGACAATTCATGACATTTGCAGAACTTGATAAAGAGATTGAAAGAAAATCGAGATTGTTGAAATTGTCTGTGATTCATGTATATAAAATGAAAAATTGTGTTTGTTCCAAATTAACTTGCAGCTGGTGGCCGAGTTGTTTAAGTTGCTTGCCTACACCTGTCACTCATCTCATCAGTGTGTATGAGTTTGAGTCTCAGCTTCACCAAATAAATGTGTGAGAAAGTTTTCCAGTAGTTTCATGACATGAATTGGTGGTGTTTCCTAGGGTCTTCCTTGGTTCTTTCTCTAACAGATATACTGGCTGTCATATATAGCCTATCATGTTCTATAGAGAGGCATTAAACCCAATAAGAACGGCTTGCTTTGCATCTTGTGAAATAGGTACTATTTTCAGATACATTGGCGTCCATGTCAAAGTTTTGTGTTAATGTTTTGGAAGTCTGATACAAGAGGTTTGCATAAAACATGGCATGTGTACGTGTGACACAAGTTTCCACAGAGCTCTGTACAAGTAATACAATCAGAATGTTGAATTGAAAAGTATACTTAAAAATGTTAATTTGTTTTGAGATGCATTGTATAAGAAAAGTAAATGTATTAGAATCAACCGGTTCATATCTAGCTCTAAAGCAGCACCTACTCTTAGGAACTGTGCTGCTCCATTTTGTCATTAGTGTCTGGATTGAACAACGCATGAAAAAAATTATTACCATATTATTACCAATTAAAAATTACTCCATTTTGTGATATTCTCCAGTGTTCGCAGTATAACACTAGGTAACAGAAAATTGGTTATATTTTAATCACACGTGAAAAATTATTGTCCATACTAAACAAAGCTGGAGCCATTAGTGTCTGGATTGAACAATGCTAGAGCTATTTTAGTGTCTAGACTGGATGATGATGGAGTCCTTGTAGCATGCAGACTGAACAAAGTTAAACAAAACTAGAGCTATTATTTTTGTATGATTGAACAAAGCTGGAGTCATTGAAGTTGCAGACTGGGCAATGCTTGAGAGCAGTGAAGTATGCACTTGATCAAAGATGCTGTCAGTGTAGTGACCAGACTGGATGAATCTGGAGTCATTGTAGTTCATTGTAGTATCCAGACTGAGTAAACTTGAGCCATTATAGCATCTAAACTGAGCACAGCTAGAGCCATTGTAATGTCCAAACTTTGTTTATATGATTGAAACCAGTACACATCAATACAAAATGAGTGTCTATAAACTATATACTAATTTAGCTTCTGGTGTGGCAGAGTTTAGCAGGCTTATTGGAAACTGGATATAGCAAACAAGGCTGAATCATATCTAGTACAAAGGCAAATTCTTATTTTTCAAAGATACTTATGGCAAAAAATGTTTATTAATAATTCAAGGCCACATGAACATGACTAATAATCATTTTTTGAATAACATGCCTAAGACATGTGATGCTGTATAATATTGCATGGAAGCTATTTATCATTCTGTATCAAGTTTGTTTTTGTGATATAAATAGTTACCTTTTAATAAAAGTTCTGTAAACAGATGTTTTAATATTAGAAATAATATGTGATTGAGAGTTTTGATTGTAACAATTAATAAAACATTTCAAGACATGGATACTGGAGATATTGGATGTGTGGAAGTTTATCTTTTCAGCCAACTTGGCAACCTTCCCATGTGACTTATATGCATACTTGTATATGTACCACCTCCATCACAAGCTGATTAGAGGAGTTATAAAACCTGTTTATATCTATCCTGCAATCTAAGTAAGTTAAATGACCATTTGAGATTTAGATCTACAATTGGAAGCAATTTGGGATTCAGCCAGGTCAATTGATATGTCCAAACTTTAGCATATTGTCATTCGTTCAATGTTTAAAGTATAAAGAAGATAAATTTTTATCAACTTTATATTCAGCCATCCAAATATAGCCCTTATTATAACTATTTGGTCTTTAGGCTACAGAAAAAGTTTACTAACATTTAAGAAACAGATTCTTATAATGAGTAACAAAATGGAAATATAAGAGGAACATACATCTTGAATTTGATCCCAATTAGTTCTTGATGTTCTGTCACAAGTCCAGAAAAGAATGTTCTGAAAGAATTCCAATAATCTTTAATGTGTTTATGCACCAGTAGCCTTGATGTATCCCAATGATATAATCAAGAATATCTTAAATGAGTCTACAGTAATCCCAAGATAGTCTTTCTGACACTTTAAAATACCAGGGTATAATTTAAATAAATTATTCCTCTCAAATTATATCTTAACACAACCAAAACTGATTCATAGATATTAAAAAGGAAATGAATAATTGTTAACCTAGACCTTTATGCAAATTTGTCAACTAACCCATGACACGGCAAAATACTTTGGATGTAGATTATTTCCGATAGAAAATTACATCAAATATTGTCAACAAGTTTGTTTCAGAAACTTTTAAGGGTATAATCAAGGCAAACTTTAATTCAAATAAATATCTTGAATGAAACAAATGATGAATCAAGTAGTCCAGAACTCTACAATTGATTACAGACACTGGCTAAACACACAACATACATTATGCATAACATTTCTATATTCAATAGCAGTAAAGCATAACATGCGAATTTTGCATTGTTATTACTTATTCTCTTCTCCAATTAGCAACTAAGAGGTTTAGAATGCAACATGATCTCAGCCTGATAATTTGGTCAACTTCCAACAAGCATTTCAACTGTTATTCTTTTGTGTTATATTTATAGTCACTCCAGTCAATGCATAATTTTAATGTAACTCTCTCTCTCTCTCTCTCTCTCTCTCTCTCTCTCTCTCTCTCTCTCTCTCTCTCTCTCTCTCTCTCTCTCTCTCTCTCTCTCTCTCTCTCTCTCTCTCTCTCAATTAAATTTGCTGGTTATGAGCATCTTACTATAGAACTGGTGCTTTGTTTTTCTTCCCTCTATTAACCAGTATTAGTGTTATTAGTACCAATCAAAATATTGTTCCAGTTCATCGTTAATATTTTGCATTTCCTTTCAGCATTTAATATTCTTCAAGATGGGATATGTGCGGCCATATAATGTAGCACGTACAGAGAGACGATTGTTATATTTGTTATCTTTCACTGCTAGAAATATTTGACTTATTGAAAATTCACAATGCCTGCTGCTTTCTTGTCATTACTGGAAGAACGTCATCCATTCCCGCGAGGGCATCAGTCATTTCCAAATTTATAAAAAAAATGTTAGCTCAAGTAGGTGAGGGGTCGATGACTCTTTTTGGTCTGCTGAAGTTTTTATGCTTTTGCAAGGACATATATAATTAAGTTCTCAGGTTTATCGATGGAGGTATCTTTTGCGTTTCCCAGTGGAACGAAGATGCCAGAACCCATTAGCTAGTCCCGCTTTCCAACACAAGTGGAGAACAGTATTCTTGCTTGAGTTGACCTGTTTTAATAGAGGGGATCTCGTTTTTCAGAATTGAATTTCTAAATGCTAAATGAAAACTCCCAGCAAGATCTGCATCATCTAATGTTTAGCGGACACAGTTTACTAGGTCAGTAAGAAATGCTATTCGCGAAGGCTTTGTCAAATGAGTCACTGAGTCGGTCACCTGTCACTAGGAAAAGTGTCAAGCCATGGTTATGGTGGGTTTGTCACTAGTCACCAGACACTAGCAACAGTAAAGAAATGTCTGTAACCAGGCACAGAACACAGAGTGCCGTAAACTCGTATGGTCACTGTAAACATCTGTTTTCGGCTTTGGACACCGAGTGACGAGAATTGCGCTCTGTGTACTAAACACTGGTTGTCAGAAGGATCATTGGAGATTCTCCAGGGAGAGGAGTGGTCCGATATCCCCCTTTTCTACTTTTGCTTATTATTTATGCGGAATGTGCTGTGGCTTGACGATCCATCTAGGGAAAGGCATTAGGTTAAAACCAGTCATTTCTCGATGTTCCCTTTGCGTCTGTACCATCCGGCGGTGAGTCGGCCATGTTTCCTTTTCCAACACATATACTAGATCACTTTGCCCTGGCTATATTTCAGTGCGGACCGGGCCCATCGTACAATAATGCCTGCTTCCGCCGGCTTCGTTATCGATAGAGAAGATGGGCTGCCAATTACCATATCCTGCTTTGAGAAGAAAATATCCGTCGCTTTCGCTTTCGATCGATCGATCGATCGAGAGAGAGAGAGAGAGAGAGAGAGAGAGAGAGAGAGAGAGAGAGAGAGAGAGAGAGAGAGAGAGACGGTGGTGCCCCCCAATCCACCTTTAAGTCCTGCGAGAGTAGACGATAATATACCCTTAAATCTCAGTTGCCTTCTTGAGCGAGTGGGAAGAGATAATTAGTTATGTCTCGTCTTAAGAGGAAAGACGAGTTGAAGAATTAATTTTTACTTATTTTCAGAGGGAGTGGTCAGGTTTATCTTTTACGCTTCGGGCCATGGTTTAGCCTTTCGATGTAGGGGCCGTCAATCATTCTGGTCTTTTAACCCACCCCTTTATTGTAATGTGGTGCTTTTCAGATGGAGATTTTGGTAGGGCCCTGGGCCCATCTGTCAAGCGTCTCTGGGCTAGGACACTTGTTACCATAGGCTAATATCATTCTTTTTTCGTCTGCCTCCTTTAATTGGTTAAAGAATGGGTCGTTATATCAAACTACGTTGCCTATAGTGTTGGAAGCCGTTATCGAGGCACCCACCTCCAATAATCATGGACACTCTGTAGAAGTTCACCTCCGTAGAGATGCCGCCCTGAAGAGATCGAATATTTTGCTGGAGTACTGCAAAAATATTTAGCAGCCAGCCCTTTTGATGCCAAAGAATTATTCCGAGGGCTAATCACTAGAGTTTACTCAAAACGCGTAATAGATCAACCGGTACCTTGCCGCGTTACGGGTCAGCTAAGCCTGCAAATAAACGCCATTCCTCGGGGTTCACAACTCCCGTTTCTAAACGAATCAACAAAACCGTCGGAACCAGGTTAAAACTCCCCTTTTTCAAAGATTTTACTGACGACGAGGTGGCCAAAAGGGCCAATTGTGAAGTCTATACATTTTTCTGTAAAGTTAGCCTCCTTGTAGGCGACAAACGAGCATTTCTTCAGCGGCAAGTCAGACCTCACAGACGATGCTTGGGTCCTATACCTTATGTAAAAGTGACACGGGCTTTGCATGTAAGAAGCTTGTAAGACTCGCCACCTTTATCAAACAGTTCTTTAGTTTCAACTGATAGCTCTACAAGAAGAGTTCACTCTTTAAAGTTGTCAAGCCACAGTTAATGTACTACTTATATTAAAATGTAGTTCTGTTTTCTTTTTTGCGTGGGTGGATTAAACATATATTTTTTATTGTTTTATTATGTATTGCTTAAAGGTTATTATTTCCCAGTTTTATCCATATGGCCAGGATACTCTTAAGTCTGTGTTGGTCAAATAATGTAATATTTCCCGATTTTCTTAAGACTGGGATTACTTTTATTGTAGATCGGCAATTGATAAATAGTGGCGTAATTGCCTCCCTTTACCCGTTTATAGGGCCAGGATAAAACGGCAGTGCAATGTTAGCATTTCAGTTTTAAATTATTAAGCATGCTTTTTCAACCACAATACATCCAAAAAGAAAGCAAAACTCTACATCGATCACGATTGCCCTACCCACATTTTGAAACTGTTACATTAACCTAACAGCAGCAAGGGGTCCAATTTACATTGTATTTTTAAATAAAAGATTTAACACTATTTTTGTGTTGCCAAGCGCTGTTTTATAGATATTCCAATTTAATATTTTAGTTATAAACAAATGCATATAATTGAATAAAGATTGTTTCCACAAGACGTCCTAATACGTTGAGTATGTTGCATAAGTGTTCATTTGAAAAGATAAATGTGTTTTGTTATAGTTTTGTTACGATGTATGTTCCATGCCTAATTTAGCACAAATTTTTTCGAACCATTCAATTCTGATTGAACATATCACCGCCTTTATATAGGTCAGTTGTTTCTTAAATATCTCGTGTTAGGGATATGCAATACCTACATTTGGTATGGAGCTTAGAGATGACATCATCTTTAAATATAATATAGATTATAAGACTAAAATACTCATCCATCGTTATAAGAAAAGAGCACTGAAATGATCTGGTTTTACACTTTAAAGGAAAACTTGTATACATTGGTACGATAATTTGTATTGTGGACATTGTCCTTGGATGCTAGACTCTGTAACACATTTGCAAGATGAATCGTCTGAATCTTCTTTGCAAGAATACAAATAAACAGCAGAATCGTCAGCCCTTGTTACTGTAACGTTGTCTACCTACTACAGATAAGAGATTGTCAGTTGTGTAGTAAACCTTCCAGAATCCAGTCAGGGATTCTCTAAGTAATTTTGTTTAGCAAATGCAATAATTTCGCACTCAGATTTTAAAACCAAATCTTATTTGAAATATTAATTGTTGATATGTGTATATAGTTGAATTACTAATGGATACCTTCCTTGTATGTGACACTTAATGCTTGGTTTCCATAGTGTGGGGAAATGCATGTGGCTAATATTATTACATTTTATAGGTTGGGGCAACTGCCTTGGACAAAACTTGTATTGTTCGAAATTATAAAAATAGAAAGAATTTCGCTGAGCTTGTGCCAATCATTATGCCATCAGACCCAGTAGAGGACCCACATTTAAATTTCGATTGCTTTGAATTGCATTTGATTCTTCTAATGGATGATCCAAAATGGCATCACTATCACTTTACTAAAAACATTCAACAGATGTTATCTTTAGTGTCGTGACCATTTTTGATGGACTTTTCTATTTTCCAAATTATTTTTTTTAAAATCACATGTATAAATATATTTTCATTACATTTACAGATGATTTTTATCTTTAAAGTTTGCATACTCATTGGAGTCTTTGACACAATGATACCTTTCGACGCGTACCAAAATCAAGAGGATATATGATACATTTGTAACTAAGACTTACATGGATTGCTAAATGAAAACGGAATCTTTAATGTAAAAACACGATTAAAACAATTGTGCAGTTCAATCAACATTCATTTCTTCAATTTGTGCACAAGTATTCATTAGCAATATAAAGGTATCTGAAAATTTAATGTTATATTTTAAATTTTATTGACTTTATAAATATGTTAATTTTTGAATCGGCAACACTTGTTTGAACTAAACGTTTGTCAAGTAGGTAAGGGTGTTTGTATTCAGATAAAACTTCTTGGTGTTTAAAGGGATACGTACAACGAGTATACTGATGATACAAAAAACGAATATACTGATGATACATACAACGATTATACTGATGATACGTACAACGATTATACTGATGATACGTACAACGATTATACTAATGATACGCAAAACAATTATAGTGCTGATACGTACAACGAGTATACCAATGATACCTAAAACGATTATACTGATGATACATACAACGAGTATACCAATGATACCTAAAACGATTATACTGATGATACATACAACGAGTATACCAATGATACCTAAAACGATTATACTGATGATACATACAACGAGTATACCAATGATACCTAAAACGATTCTACTGATGATACATACAACGAGTATACCAATGATACCTAAAACGATTATACTGATGATACATACAACGAGTATACCAATGATACCTAAAACGATTATACTGATGATACATACAACGAGTATACCAATGATACCTAAAACGATTATACTGATGATACATACAACGAGTATACCAATGATACCTAAAACGATTATACTGATGATACATACAACGACTATACCAATGATACCTAAAACGATTATACTGATGATACATACAACGAGTATACCAATGATACCTAAAACGATTATACTGATGATACATACAACGAGTATACCAATGATACCTAAAACGATTATACTGATGATACATACAACGAGTATACCAATGATACCTAAAACGATTATACTGATAATACTTACAACGAATATACTGATTTTATAAGGTCTCTAACTCTTTGTTCTGCCAAACGCAAACAAGATGTTCCATATCTAGCTGTTGCGATTTACACCAGTCAGATTCTTCTCTCTCTCTCTCTCTCTCTCTCTCTCTCTCTCTCTCTCTCTCTCTCTCTCTCTCTCTCTCATTATATATATATATATATATATATATATATATATATATATATATATATATATATATATATATATATATATATATATATATATATACATACACACGGAGAGAGAGGGGGAGGTAACGAATGAAGCCAAACAACAATACTTTCACCGTAAGTTAAACTCAGTAAAGACGCTTAAAGCTGTAAATATATGATTACACACATCTGCTCCTCAAAAAGTTATAAAACGTAGCCTCCTAATTAAGCAGCTCACTAATTATATTTTTATCAATCTAGGTAATTCTTTACCAAGCAGTTATTTCATGTATTTTTATATATTTTAAAATTCAATTATACCTACGGGTTAAGATTCGCCCTATGATGCTTAGGATTATTATAATCTGTGCAGAGTAATAATTTCTACTTGCTTTAGGTGAAAACACACACACACACACACACCTTTTAAATTTGAGTAGTTAAGTCATTTGTTTTAATACAATAAGCCAATAGAAAGCATGTAAAATAAGCATAGAACGTTCGTACAAGGGTGTGGATATCTGCGAGAGAGAGAGAGAGAGAGAGAGAGAGAGAGAGAGAGAGAGAGAGAGAGAGAGAGAGAGAGAGAGAGAGAGAGAGAGAGAGAGAGAGAGAGAGAGAGAGAGAGAGAGAGGTTGCAAAAAGCGCAGAAAAAAAGGCTGAGCAAACAAATAATGTTGGCTTATTATTATGCATAGATAGGCTATTCATGCTCCTGATGCACACCGTAGGAATTTACCATCGAATTATAGATGTGGATTTTATTTTATCGCACCATTAATTTAATTATTATATGTTCTATCCACTCTCATGTAGCCATCTCCTCAGCAAGGTAACTTGTGTCCCGAAAAAAATATTATGTTATAAAAGAAAATAATATGGAGCCGATTTTGTTAAAGTGGCAAAATGTATTTTAATGCTGACAATTGGTAAAAGGACAACAAAATTTCAACCAGCAATATAACAACTCATCTTAATTCATAAAACAAGATGCAAATATATGTTTAATTTTCATCTAAAAATTTTGATACATTTGTAACAGTAATTAAAACATTGTTTACTTTGACAATTTTATTTAAGAGAAATTTTATGATTGAGAGCTTTGTGTATCTGGCAGTAGAAATCTTTTTGCCAGATTTGTCTGATTGTACGCAAACCCTCCTTCTATAAGATTTATGTTAAGTAATAATAATAATAATAATAATAATAATAATAATAATAATAATAATAATAATAATAATAATAATAATAATAATGGTATTTCCTGACCGGGCGTGTATTATTTAATCCAGTGAGCATCGAATCAAATTAATTGTTACTTCAATTAAGGATGTATTCCTGAATTAAATGACAATATGCGTCATTTGAAGAAAATTGTATAACTGTTAATAATAAGTACAATTTATCATTTGCCATAAGTAGGTTTTCACGCCCTGCATCTTCTATATTCTTCAGTGCTGACTGCAGACGACATTCTAGCAGTGATTCCCGCTTGAAAAATTCAGAATCAGGCAGAACAAGTTTTGAAAAGCTGAACCTTGAGAAGTATTAACTGTCTCCTAGAAGTTACCCCTCGAATCTCGGTCAGTAAGTAAACAGTTTCATTTTCTAGTTTGATATTGAGAACAATTGGTAAATATGTTTAAGTTGAATTTTCTGTTCATAAGAATAAGATCCTATACGTTATGATAGCAATATTATCATCGCTACTGCTAATCCTTATACATTTACTACCACATATATCATTACAACAAAAAACAATAATATCAACAACGAAACAATTATGGCTGCTGCTATGGATGCATCTGTCAGGCTCCTTGCTGATTCTACTACCACCACCACTACTATCATCGTGATTTTAGTATTTTGTCTTCTTCATCATTAAAGGATACAGAATACGGCAAAATTTAGGTTGAAGCAAAATATCTTTAACATTCGACAACCTTGCAAAAGTACCATATCTTTCAAATAAGCCGTGAAGAAATTATGTCTGGAGACACAATGTTTAAGTGTTTTCAGTATGGGATATCAGTATAGTAAATATTACACTACGCCCTTGATGCATTTGTGAGATGTTAGATTTCTTCATATTCAGAATTAAAACGTTCATGTTTAAAATTGTATTATGTCTTTACGTACCAAAAACACACATATTCAATTACATTATTCAACATACAGAGACACACACGCATGTACACACACAGAACACAAACAGAGAGAGAGAGAGAGAGAGAGAGAGAGAGAGAGAGAGAGAGAGAGAGAGAGAGAGAGAGAGAGAGAGAGAGAGAGAGAGAGAGAGAGAAAGAGAGAGAGAGAGGGGGGATGGTTTTGCAAAAAGCACACAAATAAAGGCTGAGCAAAAAATAATGTTGGCTTATTATTATGCATAGATAGGCTATTCATGCTCCTGATGCACACCGTAGGAATTTACCATCGAATTATAGATGTGGATTTTATTTTATCGCACCATTAATTTAATTATTATATGTTCTATCCATTCTCATGTAGCCATCTCCTCAGCAAGGAAACTTGTGTCCCGAAAAAAATATTATGTTATAAAAGAAAATAATATGGAGCCGATTATGTTAAAGTGGCAAAATGTATTTTAATGCTGACAATTGGTAAAAGGACAACAAAATTTCAACCAGCAATATAACAACTCATCTTAATTCATCAAACAAGATGCAAATATATGTTTAATTTTCATCTAAAAATTTTGATACATTTGTAACAGTAATTAAAACATTGTTTACTTTGACAATTTTATTTAAGAGAAATTTTATGATTGATAGCTTTGTGTATCTGGCAGTAGAAATCTTTTTGCCAGATTTGTCTGATTGTACGCAAACCCTCCTTCTATAAGATTTATGTTAAGTAATAATAATAATAATAATAATAATAATAATAATAATAATAATAATAATAATAATGGTATTTCCTGACTGGGCGTGTATTATTTAATCCAGTGAGCATCGAATCAAATTAATTGTTACTTCAATTAAGGATGTATTCCTGAATTAAATGACAATATGCGTCATTTGAAGAAAATTGTATAACTGTTAATAATAAGTACAATTTATCATTTGCCATAAGTAGGTTTTCACGCCCTGCATCTTCTATATTCTTCAGTGCTGACTGCAGACGACATTCTAGCAGTGATTCCCGCTTGAAAAATTCAGAATCAGGCAGAACAAGTTTTGAAAAGCTGAACCTTGAGAAGTATTAACTGTCTCCTAGAAGTTACCCCTCGAATCTCGGTCAGTAAGTAAACAGTTTCATTTTCTAGTTTGATATTGAGAACAATTGGTAAATATGTTTAAGTTGAATTTTCTGTTCATAAGAATAAGATCCAATGCGTTATGATAGCAATATTATCATCGCTACTGCTAATCCTTATACATTTACTACCACATATATCATTAAAACAAAAAACAATAATATCAACAATGAAACAATTATGGCTGCTGCTATGGATGCATCTGTCAGGCTCCTTGCTGATTCTACTACCACCACCACTACTATCATCGTGATTTTAGTATTTTGTCTTCATCATCATTAAAGGATACAGAATACGGCAAAATTTAGGTTGAAGCAAAATATCTTTAACATTCGACAACCTTGCAAAAGTACCATATCTTTCAAATAAGCCGTGAAGAAATTATGTTTGGAGACACAATGTTTAAGTGTTTTCAGTATGGGATATCAGTATAGTAAATATTACACTACGCCCTTGATGCATTTGTGAGATGTTAGATTTCTTCATATTCAGAATTAAAACGTTCATGTTTAAAATTGTATTATGTCTTTACGTACCAAAAACACACATATTCAATTACATTATTCAACACAGAGAGACACACACGCATGTACACACACAGAACACAAACAGAGAGAGAGAGAGAGAGAGAGAGAGAGAGAGAGAGAGAGAGAGAGAGAGAGAGAGAGAGAGAGAGAGAGGGGGGAGGGTGCAAAAAGCGCACAAATAAAGGCTGAGCAAGAAAATAATGTTGGCTTATTATTATGCATAGATAGGCTATTCATGCTCCTGATGCACACCGTAGGAATTTACCATCGAATTATAGATGTGGATTTTATTTTATCGCACCATTAATTTAATTATTATATGTTCTATCCATTCTCATGTAGCCATCTCCTCAGCAAGGAAACTTGTGTCCCGAAAAAATATTATGTTATAAAAGAAAATAATATGGAGCCGATTATGTTAAAGTGGCAAAATGTATTTTAATGCTGACAATTGGTAAAAGGACAACAAAATTTCAACCAGCAATATAACAACTCATCTTAATTCATCAAACAAGATGCAAATATATGTTTAATTTTCATCTAAAAATTTTGATACATTTGTAACAGTAATTAAAACATTGTTTACTTTGACAATTTTATTTAAGAGAAATTTTATGATTGATAGCTTTGTGTATCTGGCAGTAGAAATCTTTTTGCCAGATTTGTCTGATTGTACGCAAACCCTCCTTCTATAAGATTTATGTAAAGTAATAATAATAATAATAATAATAATAATAATAATAATAATATTAATAATAATGGTATTTCCTGACTGGGCGTGTATTATTTAATCCAGTGAGCATCGAATCAAATTAATTGTTACTTCAGTTAAGGATGTATTCCTGAATTAAATGACAATATGCGTCATTTGAAGAAAATTGTATAACTGTTAATAATAAGTACAATTTATCATTTGCCATAAGTAGGTTTTCACGCCCTGCATCTTCTATATTCTTCAGTGCTGACTGCAGACGACATTCTAGCAGTGATTCCCGCTTGAAAAATTCAGAATCAGGCAGAACAAGTTTTGAAAAGCTGAACCTTGAGAAGTATTAACTGTCTCCTAGAAGTTACCCCTCGAATCTCGGTCAGTAAGTAAACAGTTTCATTTTCTAGTTTGATATTGAGAACAATTGGTAAATATGTTTAAGTTGAATTTTCTGTTCATAAGAATAAGATCCAATGCGTTATGATAGCAATATTATCATCGCTACTGCTAATCCTTATACATTTACTACCACATATATCATTACAACAAAAAACAATAATATCAACAATGAAACAATTATGGCTGCTGCTATGGATGCATCTGTCAGGCTCCTTGCTGATTCTACTACCACCACCACTACTATCATCGTGATTTTAGTATTTTGTCTTCATCATCATTAAAGGATACAGAATACGGCAAAATTTAGGTTGAAGCAAAATATCTTTAACATTCGACAACCTTGCAAAAGTACCATATCTTTCAAATAAGCCGTGAAGAAATTATGTCTGGAGACACAATGTTTAAGTGTTTTCAGTATGGGATATCAGTATAGTAAATATTACACTACGCCCTTGATGCATTTGTGAGATGTTAGATTTCTTCATATTCAGAATTAAAACGTTCATGTTTAAAATTGTATTATGTCTTTACGTACCAAAAACACACATATTCAATTACATTATTCAACACAGAGAGACACACACGCATGTACACACACAGAACACAAACAGAGAGAGAGAGAGAGAGAGAGAGAGAGAGAGAGAGAGAGAGAGAGAGAGAGAGAGAGAGAGAGAGAGAGAGAGAGAGAGAGAGAGAGAGAGAGAGAGAGGAGGGTGCAAAAAGCGCACAAATAAAGGCTGAGCAAGAAAATAATGTTGGCTTATTATTATGCATAGATAGGCTATTCATACTTCTGATGCACAACGTAGGAATTTACCATCGAATTATAGATGTGGATTTTATTTTATCGCACCATTGATTTAATTATTATATGTTCTATCCATTCTCATGTAGCCATCTCCTCAGCAAGGAAACTTGTGTCCCGAAAAAAATATTATGTTATAAAAGAAAATAATATGGAGCCGATTATGTTAAAGTGGCAAAATGTATTTTAATGCTGACAATTGGTAAAAGGACAACAAAATTTCAACCAGCAATATAACAACTCATCTTAATTCATCAAAGAAGATGCAAATATATGTTTAATTTTCATCTAAAAATTTTGATACATTTGTAACAGTAATTAAAACATTGTTTACTTTGACAATTTTATTTAAGAGAAATTTTATGATTGATAGCTTTGTGTATCTGGCAGTAGAAATCTTTTTGCCAGATTTGTCTGATTGTACGCAAACCCTCCTTCTATAAGATTTATGTAAAGTAATAATAATAATAATAATAATAATAATAATAATAATAATAATAATAATAATAATAATGGTATATCCTGACTGGGCGTGTATTATTTAATCCAGTGAGCATCGAATCAAATTAATTGTTACTTCAATTAAGGATGTATTCCTGAATTAAATGACAATATGCGTCATTTGAAGAAAATTGTATAACTGTTAATAATAAGTACAATTTATCATTTGCCATAAGTAGGTTTTCACGCCCTGCATCTTCTATATTCTTCAGTGCTGACTGCAGACGACATTCTAGCAGTGATTCCCGCTTGAAAAATTCAGAATCAGGCAGAACAAGTTTTGAAAAGCTGAACCTTGAGAAGTATTAACTGTCTCCTAGAAGTTACCCCTCGAATCTCGGTCAGTAAGTAAACAGTTTCATTTTCTAGTTTGATATTGAGAACAATTGGTAAATATGTTTAAGTTGAATTTTCTGTTCATAAGAATAAGATCCATTACGTTATGATAGCAATATTATCATCGCTACTGCTAATCCTTATACATTTACTACCACATATATCATTACAACAAAAAACAATAATATCAACAATGAAACAATTATGGCTGCTGCTATGGATGCATCTGTCAGGCTCCTTGCTGATTCTACTACCACCACCACTACTATCATCGTGATTTTAGTATTTTGTCTTCATCATCATTAAAGGATACAGAATACGGCAAAATTTAGGTTGAAGCAAAATATCTTTAACATTCGACAACCTTGCAAAAGTACCATATCTTTCAAATAAGCCGTGAAGAAATTATGTCTGGAGACACAATGTTTAAGTGTTTTCAGTATGGGATATCAGTATAGTAAATATTACACTACGCCCTTGATGCATTTGTTAGATGTTAGATTTCTTCATATTCAGAATTAAAACGTTCATGTTTAAAATTGTATTATGTATTTACGTACCAAAAACACACATATTCAATTACATTATTCAACATACAGAGACACACACGCATGTACACACACAGAACACAAACAGAGAGAGAGAGAGAGAGAGAGAGAGAGAGAGAGAGAGAGAGAGAGAGAGAGAGAGAGAGAGAGAGAGAGAGAGAGAGAGAGAGAGAGAGAGGGGGATTTGCAAAAAGCACACTAATAAAGGCTGAGCAAAAAATAATGTTGGCTTATTATTATGCATAGATAGGCTATTCATGCTCCTGATGCACACCGTAGGAATTTACCATCGAATTATAGATGTGGATTTTATTTTATCGCACCATTAATTTAATTATTATATGTTCTATCCATTCTCATGTAGCCATCTCCTCAGCAAGGAAACTTGTGTCCCGAAAAAAATATTATGTTATAAAAGAAAATAATATGGAGCCGATTATGTTAAAGTGGCAAAATGTATTTTAATGCTGACAATTGGTAAAAGGACAACAAAATTTCAACCAGCAATATAACAACTCATCTTAATTCATCAAACAAGATGCAAATATATGTTTAATTTTCATCTAAAAATTTTGATACAATTGTAACAGTAATTAAAACATTGTTTACTTTGACAATTTTATTTAAGAGAAATTTTATGATTGATAGCTTTGTGTATCTGGCAGTAGAAATCTTTTTGCCAGATTTGTCTGATTGTACGCAAACCCTCCTTCTATAAGATTTATGTTAAATAATAATAATAATAATAATAATAATAATAATAATAATAATAATAATAATAATAATAATAATAATGGTATTTCCTGACTGGGCGTGTATTATTTAATCCAGTGAGCATCGAATCAAATTAATTGTTACTTCAATTAAGGATGTATTCCTGAATTAAATGACAATATGCGTCATTTGAAGAAAATTGTATAACTGTTAATAATAAGTACAATTTATCATTTGCCATAAGTAGGTTTTCACGCCCTGCATCTTCTATATTCTTCAGTGCTGACTGCAGACGACATTCTAGCAGTGATTCCCGCTTGAAAAATTCAGAATCAGGCAGAACAAGTTTTGAAAAGCTGAACCTTGAGAAGTATTAACTGTCTCCTAGAAGTTACCCCTCGAATCTCGGTCAGTAAGTAAACAGTTTCATTTTCTAGTTTGATATTGAGAACAATTGGTAAATATGTTTAAGTTGAATTTTCTGTTCATAAGAATAAGATCCAATGCGTTATGATAGCAATATTATCATCGCTACTGCTAATCCTTATACATTTACTACCACATATATCATTACAACAAAAAACAATAATATCAACAATGAAACAATTATGGCTGCTGCTATGGATGCATCTGTCAGGCTCCTTGCTGATTCTACTACCACCACCACTACTATCATCGTGATTTTAGTATTTTGTCTTTATCATCATTAAAGGATACAGAATACGGCAAAATTTAGGTTGAAGCAAAATATCTTTAACATTCGACAACCTTGCAAAAGTACCATATCTTTCAAATAAGCCGTGAAGAAATTATGTCTGGAGACACAATGTTTAAGTGTTTTCAGTATGGGATATCAGTATAGTAAATATTACACTACGCCCTTGATGCATTTGTGAGATGTTAGGTTTCTTCATATTCAGAATTAAAACGTTCATGTTTAAAATTGTATTATGTCTTTACGTACCAAAAACACACATATTCAATTACATTATTCAACACACAGAGACACACACGCATGTACACACACAGAACACAAACAGAGAGAGAGAGAGAGAGAGAGAGAGAGAGAGAGAGAGAGAGAGAGAGAGAGAGAGAGAGAGAGAGAGAGAGAGAGAGAGAGAGAGAGATGCATTTACACACAGTGACACAGACACACACATATACAGTCGCAAAATGAATGATCACTCAGACTATTCGTTTCTTGTAATTTTAATAAAATAGAATCATCCATTGCCTACTATAAAATATTTGGTGAATTTCAAAACATTATTAATATTAATTTTAAAAATGGAGTCTTATTTAGAAAACATTGTGCCGTTATGTAAAAATGCAATAATTCTTTTTTATATTAAGGAATGATTAATATAGTGATAAGAAAGCTGAAGAGTTTGAAAAGATTATGAATTTAATTTACTCAGTCTTTCCTTAGGTACCTATATTAAAAGTAATTTTAAGATTACGTTATTCTAAACATCGTGGTATCAGCATTACGAGGTTAATGTTACGACTAGTCTAACTGGTGTCAGATAATGTGCTTGGGTGGGACATGATGCTACATATCTGCGGCCCGTTGCCTGAAAATTCAATATAAACTGCCACGCTACAGTTATAATAGCGATATGAATCAAATTTTTAAAGCTACGTTAAAAATCCAACACACATACACACAGTTGAATGTCATCCATTTGGACGAAATATATAATTGCATGTATCGTTAAGAAAATAAAAATGTGCTGATCGATAATTTTTGTCTTGGATTCCTTGAATGTGCTTCATTGTTTTCACCCTTGTTTCTTCCTTTGCAGTATATTTACTTGTTTTGCATTTTGATTCATGGTTAAGTTACACGTCCTGAAAATGTTAGTTTGATGTTAAGAACTGAGAGTTGAAATTTTATTATTGATAATTTGATGATAGTGCTATGTCGCCCAAAATGGCTTGCAGTAGTGGGTGTTTTGATGTCTTGCACTGGGAAATTATGCCGCAGAAATGAGGCATCATTTCCAACCAATCTACATTATCCTGTCACCAGACCGACCAGTTCTAAATCTAACCTCTTAAAGCTGAACTCCTACCGAAGCAGCTGTTAGTACTATTTTTTTTTTATAAAAGAGTCTTTGATATAACTCCGCCGGCATTCGAACTCACGACCTCACGCATCCGAAGTGGAAGCTCTAATGACTAGGCCACCGGAGCGGTTCTTCAGTAGTGCGTGCTTTGTTGGTACGTCATTCAAGTTTTAAATGTAGAGATGTTCCAGCGATGGATCACAGATGTAACGTAATTCGGCACACCATAAAAGCTTTGATCAAACCACTTAAATAAATGTCAATATAGTAAACTCTTTGTGTCTTTATAATACATTTTTGAGAATTCCTTTGCAGACTTAAACAAAATCGTTTACGTCAATCTGAAGCAAGTATGACATAACCTAGGGCAGTGTAAAATAGTGACATATATGAGAAACACCTTTAGTTAGATTCTGACGAAATAGAAGTTTGTTATACAATCTGTCAGTGAATGCTTTTAATTCTACCTATCTGTGAAATGTAAAACATTTCATTCGTAGCACTTTTTCATGACGATATGCTATGTATTGTGTGCATTTGAAGATGCTGCTTGAGGTTTTAAAAGAAGATAAAAGCAATTATATTAAATCACACCACACATTCCCATTATGAAGCTACATGAAAAAAAAATGAACAAACCAAACATACAAATTTTGTATAACAAATGAGCAACATTTCATTTATTGCAACAAAAGCTACGGGAAATGAATGGTTATTTCAGTTACATTACAATTGTCTTATTTGTGTTGGAAGCACGTACTCGAAATACGGTCCCCGCTTGTAGAATACTAAAAATACAACAGATTCAAAGTAATAAAGGAAATGGAAAAACCAAAGAGAAAATGTTAGAGATTTGTATAGATAATTAATGAAACGAGATTAAACTGGTGTTACAATAGTTGAAAAATTGTTTAAAGAAAAGAAAATAGACAATTACGTGTAAAATCAGAAAACAACAGTTAAAGAAGTCTAACAAGTCGATTTCATACTAATTTCTTGAAATGAAATAATTTAATTAAGGATGGATGTAATTAGTTTTAAAATACTGCCTCACCTTGTCACCCGGTATGAAAAACACACCTGCAAAAATATAAGAATGCATAAGTTTTCCTCGATCAAGTCAGTAAGCATCAACAATTACTAAAAGAAAAACAAGATAGAGATTTAAAAAAATCACCAGAAGACTATAACACTCACCAGTCTTAACTAAGTTAATTGAACAAATACTAGATTAATGAAATCCAAGAATGAGTTGAATAAAAAAAAATTAATCAAAAATACCATAGGTGAGAAAAATGGATACTGTATAACTTGATTTAACAGAGATAACCACAGAAGAACGAGGAGAACCAGATGAAAATTAGATTAAAATAAATTAGAAACGGAAATTAGCGTAGAGAGCATTATGTTGTTTTATACAATTAGAACATTTAAAGGTGAAATCGATGGGAGAACTTGACGTATTCAAAGGCGTATATTATATTCTGCTTTCTGTTCAAGTCAGCTGTATTTATAAAGTATTATTCTAAGTGTGAATTTAAGAAATGTAATTTCAATTATTGAAGAAATACAAAACCCAGAGGGACTGGATATTTTTAAAGCTGAAACAACACGTACGTAATATTATGCTGAAATTTGGTTATGCCGTTGTATTATAGAGTAGGAGTGATCCGATGTTATCTTCCTTGCCGGAAGGAAATGAAATTATTAATTCTGTACGAAATAAAACAACAACTAACCTAACAAGAAATAAATCGTGATGAAGAACAGATCGTCATTAATAAACTGAATTCATCTGGGATTTCATACTCGTAAACGATACGAAGTTACCCTAAATAAGAGAATAAATAAGCTTATACTTACTCGCAGACACTTGACTTCTAGTATCGCTATATACTTGTTTACAAATTATATTAATTCTTTATTATATCCACACACACACACACACACACATATATATATATATATATATATATATATATATATATATATATATATATATATATATATATGCATGCATGCGTACGTACGTACGTACATACATACATACATACATACATACATACATACATACATACATACATACATACATACATACATACATACATACATACATACATACATACATACATACATACATACATACATTTACAAATCAAACATATTCGTGCAAAATATTTGGTAGTTACCTAAAGTGCTCTCACAATAAGTGTGAATTTCATCCACGGAAGCGTGGAAGTCTTCTGTGAAGACGGTAATTAACATATAACTTTTTGTCAAATAATCCACATAAATGACTGGATTGGTCATTTTATCAATGAACATTGACGAGACAAAGCACATAGAAAATCCTGCAGTTGACAAACTCACTAGGAAGTTTTTCTTCACGCAAAAACAAAAAAAAAATATCTTTCAATGCAGAAATGAACATCAAAAGACGATCAACGTTGGTAAAGAGATAAAAAGGCCATCTTCCCGATTATGTTGTTTTAATTGTTCAGTAGTTTTTTTTTTTGTTTCTCTAATGCAGTGTTGCATGTCGCAAGTGAGTACTATACGTTCTTGCTCCTGATTTTGAATATCTTTATTAGACATTTCCACGCAAGATCATTAACTCATTTTCAGTTTTCAACCTGAGCCCCTTTACGTTGAGTTGAAGGCCTTGGTTATAGTAATATTTGGTGGTCTTGTATGTCTTCATTCAAGCATCTGATAGCAGTGATGTTGTTTGCTCCATAGATCGACCATATGATTTCAACCAACGGTATCTCTATTCCGTATGACATATTCGTTCTGGTCTTCTATATTTGTTTTCTTAAAAGAACGCACACATTTCGCTACCTGTCTTTGTCAACAAGTACATTATAATAAAAGGGTGATACTTACCACATGGATTAATTCAAAGCGCGTGCTCGTGGTTGTAGATATGGCTATGGTATAAGGCATTATGGGATACAATAGATCATTCAAAACAAAGAAATTCCACTTGAGTTGGTGAACACATCAGTAAATCCGATAAATAAAGTAAATATCCTGTGATATGATATTTTGTTTTAAGCATGTAGCTTAAAAAAACTTGTAATTGCCGACAAATGCAATAAACAAACGAATACAGTCCAGTGCTGCACCACACGTATATAATTTTGCTTTCGTTTCATTTATTTGTTCCACAGTTAGACTTATACCAGCACGAGCCAATGATGCCGTATCATCATTACACAGGATGGTAGGCTTACATCAAAACTTGCAGAGATATCTCGAGATATATTTAAGCAAATTAAAATAAATGACAAATTGTTTCACAACTTTTCACTCTATACGCCTTTTTCATTGGATCAAAAACCAATAGTGAATGGAAAAGTGTGTATGTGTGTGTGTGTGTGTGTGTGTAATATGGATATTTTACGTAACTTTCACAATATTTCAGGGATATCAATGAAAATAAACAGCAATCCAATATTTTGGAGCCATTTCCAGTTTGGTACAAAACAAGATCGTCATGTCAGTGAAGAATTTAAGACACATTTGTTTTGATATTCTATGAAATGAAATGGTACTGGTTTACCTCACGCTATATAAAACAAACACTAAATTTGCCATATGTTCACTGTATATTCAGTAAAAACTATAAGCTGTGTATATACAGCAAATATTGTTTTGCTTCCAAAATCCCACAAACTAAAGATTTTATATTAGAAGAAGCAAAAACACAAGAATATGCAAAAGCAAGTTGTTGCTCTTCTTCGAAACTGTGATCATAAAGAATAACACGATTTTCTGCTTGCAAACAGTTGCTGGAACACGCGGACAGAGTCTATTTATAAGAAGATGATGTATTATCACCATTCTTGCATGTTTCTTTGCTATTTATATAAATCATATATTCGATTCCTAAACTAAGGAATTTTTAAAATGCGACGAACCATGTATTCATAAGCGAGCATAATTCCGATGTTTCAGTACAATGACAATACCAACGCTCGCATGACATCAGTAGTATAATTTTGCCGCCATTTGCACAGTTTTGTTAGGCAAATATTCGACAGAGAACCTAGCTAAAAATTATCACTGCTGCAGCAGAACTTCGAAGTCCTTTAAAACGATTTCCATTACACTGAATCAAAAAAGAAAATATTTTAAATTGTTTTTTTAAAGAACTGTATTAAAGACTTTAAAACTATTTCATTGAATTTTAATAAGCAATATTCAAGAATGAATTTAAAAGTTGTGTATAGAAGACCTAAACATCGTATTAAGAATTATACAAGCAAAATGAAATACTATACTAAATTTAATTTAATTTTAATAAGCAATATTCAAGAATGAATTTAAAAGTTGTATATAGAAGACCTGAACATCGTATTAAGAATTATACAAGCAAAATGAAATACTATACTAAAGAAGTTTCAAAATGTATATTAAAAGTTTTATAAACAAACCAAACCTTGATCGCTGAGGAGTGTTTTCAGAATAAATCAAGACACTGCACATATGATTGGCTGTAATATGGAATATTACAATGACAATATGATGACATTATTATTTGAGTTATTTACAATAAATATCATGTAACATACTATTTCAAATTATGAGTTTCTAAAATGTTACTAATATAAAAAAATCACAGAGATTATTCAAGAAGGGATTACAGCTAGAAAGAAAATAGGCAAACATGCGTTGAAAGGGTAACTTCCGGCAGCTACATCAGCTCATTTGAGCAAAATGTTGAGCGAGTAATTAAGCAACTCAAAGAAATAAGAGAAATTTTGACACCACCAGCAATGCCACCACCATCAACAGATTCGTGAAATCTGCCAGGCCATGCTTTGTTCAGAAAAGAGCGTTTATTTTATGCAGGCTGTGAATGACTGCATTTTCCAAGTAAAATAATAATGATAATTCATTGGACTGAATTACAATAGATAATAGTACTGCTGCGTCGACAGGAAGATCGTGAAATTCTAAGTCATTCTTAGTTACTTACGTGGTTGGGTGGTAAATACGGCCGCTTTCTGTGAAAGACGAGTCAAGTCCAAAACCATTTTATTTTCATTGTGTACAAATTCACTTTGAGTTAGGAAAGATAATTAAATAACTGTTTGGTGTGAATAATCACAAAACACATCAAAACATAAATGGTAAACGGCTGACATTGCAGGATTCAGCAAATAATCTACTACTTCAGTTTGTTATTCATGCCTCATTGCTAGAAAATACCAGTGGCGTCACTAGGGCTGATGTCACCCAGTGCGATAATTCATGGTGTCATCCACATGGACCTACTTCCTGAACAAAAATTCAAAAATGTTACTGAGTCATATGTGGTAACTCATGGTGTCTCCCCCATGGACCCTTTTACTGTAAAAAAAATAAAAAATTGTGTAGACAGTCATGGATCCCATTCTTGCAGAAAAGTTCAAAAATTGTATAAACATTCATTTTGGTGTCACACCCTCTGATGGTGTCACTCGGCAAGATCCGCCTACCCTCTTACTTACCTAGTGACACCACTGGCCAATACTTTTGTAAATGGAATAAAATTACAATTTGCTTCTTAGGAGTAAATAAAGGATACATTACATCATGTGTGTGAATAACTTAAGTAATTTATCTCTCAGCTTTGGTTGAGCATTCAGTAGAAGAAATTTTGCTTGCTACGAGTGAATAAAGGAATAATAGATTTCATTGAGTGGGTGAAAAGCTTAAGTGTTTGTATTCTTGGCTTTGCTACTCGTACCGGTAGTAAGGTTTTCACCAACACGATGATATATATATTCATTATTCTCTCGTTTCAGACAAATATCCTTTATGTACTTGTATTTGCGTCTGTAACGAGTGCTCTTGACAAAGTGGATATCGATAAATTGTTGGGGAAATATGTATAGGAAATGAAAGAGTAGTATGCAATTAGCAATCATACGAAACGCCATCCTATGAAACTGAATTGCCGTCATTTAGATGCGTCGGCCTCAGTATAGTTTATGGCACAAGAAAAACAAGTAAAGAAAAACTACAACAAAACAAACATAAAGCACCCAAACATGATAACGAACTAAACTTAATGAAACGTATCAAGGTTTAATATTGAGAAATAATGTTGAAATTACAAATAACGAGAATGACGATCTTCGTCACGACAGATAAGAAAGCCGAGATGCACAGTTTGCACGAAAATATGACTACAACCAAGGTCTTAATAGTAGAACTGGTAGCATAAAAATATAAATGTTAGATTGATGACAAATCAATCTGGAGAGAAGAACCCTGACAAAGGAAATTAGAAGACATGGTAAGGAAAACTGAGACAGAATAAGGTACCACAAAAATGGTTTAGGGTACAACGAAAAACAAAAAGGCAAACCAGGATGCTATAGGAAATGTTTATGGTATAACGAAAACAACGAAAAGAAAATATGCCATATTTTTATTGAGTAAGTCATGCAATATTTTATATCAGTGTTGATTCCAGTTAAATCATACAAGCCTACTTCTTTTTTTCACATATCGATAACATCTATTTACCTTAATAAATTATCATAACTAAAATTGGATCATACAATCATCATAAAAAGTGTGTTCTAAAAAGCAATATTACTATGATTTTATGAATATAATAGCAGAACGATGGAATAATGAAAATAGTAACAGTTGAAAAACGTTAAATATCTTCAAACAATTGTATGGATCTTCGGACTTGCAAAAAAAGTAACCAAACAGATCATAAACGTTTTAGAGTTACAATAGCATACATTAATATCAAGACATAAAGCAATATGTTTGGAGATATCAAATTTATCTGCGATAAAAGCAAATCTGTTGGTAAGGAGAGCGTTGAAATTCTAAATAAAATGTACAATGATATTGCTATAAATAAGACAGAGTATCAAACTTTTTCTGCAACTATATGTAATATTGTATAGTTATGTTACATAACAATAATATTTTAAAATCACTCTTTCTTGTAATCCTTATATGGTTGATTTTAAATTTTACAATCGACCTTGTTGCATCAGTATAGCATGATATAAACGAAAGAAAAACGAATGTTCTCGTTTTTTTTTAAATGCACGGTACTTTGGTTTTATATGCCACCGGCAAATATATCATTTGGTTTAATGACGGTTTAAATGGGTGTATGTTGTGCTATCAGCTGGAACTTACAATTTAGAAAAAATAAACAAGGCAATTGAATTTCTGCTTAATCAAATATATTAAATGAAACAGCGATTACAACTGAACAAAAATTATAGTATATTAAAATGTACAATTATATTTGAATAAGCTCAGAAAATTAATTTTAGTTATGAACCGTGTAAGAGACATAATAAATATTGATGCATGAATAATAGAAGACGTTAATGAAGGTTATTACATTCATAAAGAAGACTCATGCCTGATTCACTCTAGTTTGATAACACATTCGATTGTAAATGAAACATTTTCAGATTTGGTTTTTGCCTTTAATCTTAGTAGATGACTTAGTAGCTTGACGAAAATCCGTTAATAACTCGATAGTAAATAGTTGTTTCCCTGATATATTTATGCAGACAATCCAAACTTAAAGACGACTAACATATAATATTGAGTTTGTATTCATGTATGTCTAAACATTTCAAAATATATCTGCCAATACTTAGAACGTTAGTTGTCAGGCAGATATAATTCATGATAATGCCCAATTTTACTTTTGCACACCTCCTAGACCTTCAGTTTGATGACCTGATAGGTTTCTGAAGTGACACCCTTTTGAGTAAAAAAATAAAGGGATTTTATATATGTATACCCCTCCTCATATGTAGTCGTGGTTCATTCAGAAAAAGTCTCAAACATTGTCGTTAAAAGAATTTATTTTATATTGCTATGGATTTGGCTTCACGTTTTGTTTTTGTTTTTTTTTTTGACGAGGAGGTATTTCTTTAGTTTATTGTTACAAGGTTTCCATTCGTTCTGTTCCCTCGAAATCCTCTCGTTACACATTAGACCTTATGTGTGGTTTCCTGGTGTGTGTTAGTGATTATATGATCCTAGCTAGGTTTCGGTATTTGTTTCTATTTTCTGAGTGCCCAGAGATGGGAGACGTATTGTTGTGTCTCTTGCTGTTAACTCACAAGTATCTTTGTGAGGATTGGCTTATAGGTTCAACATGTTTTGGTCTATTTAATTTATATAACTTTATTAGCTTGGGAAAATAAAAAAAAATAAGTTTTAATAGAAGAACAGAAGGTTTTTTTTTTCTGGGAGGGGTATTTAAAGCAAATGTGTGCAAGGTGAGGTGTATTGGGGAGAATAATTCAAACAGATGTATTGGAAGGTAGGCACTTGAACTTACCAGATCCCTGCTCTGATCTAACTACCCGTTTCCTTCACGGTGGACTTACTTTATTCAACACACAGATTTTGTTTCAAATTCCGTGTTGACAATTGTGTCGATATTATCATACAGCACATTTTTATAACCGATCATGAAAGTCATAAAAGCAAAGGAGTGAAGATAGAAATGAAGGAAAAACGGGGCTCAGTAGAATAAAAACTTGTTATTAATGTATGCATTATCACTAGTCTTTTTTAGATCAGAAAAGCAAACGTGAAGAGGCACTTGAGAATACAAGTTTTTCCATAGTGTAACAATATTTTTATGTATGGTTTTTGCTTGTATGTGAGTGTTTTTGGAAATGTTTGTTAGTTTATTTCCGTATTTCCATTCCCTACGTTCTTGTTGTGACAGTGCTTAATTTACTATGCCCTTTTTGTTTCTCATAATAAATTTGCTATGCCCTTATTGTTTCTCAAACTAAAATTCTCTTACAGAACTGTCCTTTATGCATTTTAAGTTTTTGCTTGTTAGTGTTAAAATTGTGTTACCAATGCGTTCCCTTTTGTTATTGTTATTTTGTATGTTTGCAAGGGCCGCGATTTGCATGGGTCGAGTTTTGCATCGGCCTAGGATTTTGTGTCCCTTAATTCTCTAATTCAGCACATGCATTTATGAAATAAATAATTTTTGAGATTGTATCTATTTACTTTATCAAATTATGCCTCGTTACTCTTTTAAATTTGCTTTAGTTAGTTACCATCTATTATTTTAAGAATTTAAACTATGTAACGTTTTAAATAAGACATCACGTTTGCACATTTCCCATATGTGTTTGTAATATGCAATACTATTTATTTTCTTCCTTTCTGCATATTATGATTGAACGTGATTTTGTGAATTGTCTATTAAGTCGGTCAAGACAAATAGGTATGAATGGAAAAACCCTGCATTATTCAGGTAAAGGTATATTTAAGATAATTTGCTTTAATTTTTAAGTGTTCCAAATTTTCCCCATATTTCTGCCCAGTTAAATTGTGGCCTATTATATATATATATATATATATATATATATATATATATATATATATACATAAATATATATATAAATATATAAATATATATATATATATATAAATATATATATAAATATATATATACATATATATATAAATATATAAATTTATAAATATATATATACATATATATATATATATATATATATATATATATCGTATTTATTTCCATATTTATATTTTTCAGTAATTTATATATTCCTCGCATCGATGTTCATCTCAATGTTTCTTTACCTTCTCCAAATTTAATCTCAGATCTTTATATTTCTTGCAGATCGCAGATACGTCGATAGGTTTTGTCAGTCTTCTATTTTGGTATATCTTGCTTGAATATTAGGATAAAACAAAGATAATCCATGTTTAGTGTCGTTCATGGAAAGTCAGTATTACTTTCTATCTTATACATGCATACATACATACATACATACATACATACATACATACATACATACATACATACATACATACATACATACATACATACATACATACATACATACATACATACATACATACATACATACATACATACATACATACATACATACATACAAACATACATACATACATACATACATACATACATACATACATACATACATACATACATACATACATACATACATACATACATACATACATACATACATACATACATACATACATACATACATACATACATATGTATGGCTTTACTTGTATCATCCTTGTTTTCATTTATATATCTTTTATTGTTTTTAAATATTGTCTAACATTTGTCAAAACCACTGCTTTTTACATTGCATGGTGCGTGCATATATGTTTATAATGTCTTAAGACTGATAATTTATATGTAGCAGTCTTCATGTAAAATTGCCTTTTACCTATATATGGGTCTATTCTTTCTTATAAATTTGTTGCGAGATGATTATTATAGTTCCCCTGTTAAATCTTTCTTCTCGTTTACTAGAACAATCACATTTAAATCTAGTGGCTGTTTTCCTTGTCTTTTCTGGTATCAGTTTCTTGTAAAATATTTAATCTTTAATTAATAAAGCGAGAAAATTTTATATTTTTGATCCATTTTTTTCTCAGAGTTTATAATGCATCTGTCTCCTTTCCATTCGATATCTGTTTCTTCTTTTTTCTTGTTTTGATTCTTTTGTCGTCGGTTTCGGTTGACTAACTGATTTTGTTTCTGTTCAATTTTAACTTGATGATCTTATCTGTTCTAAATCTTGCTCTTTTTATATTTTTACACCCTGTTTCATTTGAATTGTCTTTGTTACTGTCGATTTTCTAGAGTATGGTTTCTCCTTTCTTCTTTAAATCCCTACTTTCTTCTTTAAATCCTTACTTTCTTCTTTAAATCCCTACTTTCTTCTTTAAATCCTTACTTTCTTCTTTAAATCCCTGCTTTGTTCTTTAAATCCATACTTTCTTCTTTAAATCCTTACTTTCTTCTTTAAATCCCTGCATTGTTCTTTAAATCCCTACTTTCTTCTTTAAATCCCTACTTTCTTCTTTAAATCCTTACTTTCTTCTTTAAATCCTTACTTTCTTCTTTAAATCCCTACTTTCTTCTTTAAATCCCTACTTTTTTCTTTAAATCCCTACTTTCTTCTTTAAATCCCTACTTTCTTCTTTAAATCCCTACTTTCTTCTTTAAATCCTTACTTTCTTCTTCAATTTCTGAATCCTCAAATTCTTCCTATTTATTTTGTTTATTGTTTTTTTTCTCAGATGTAGTGTCTTTCCAATATTACTGGTTTTAATTTCTTCCTTTTCGTCTGTTTTATGCCTTTTAGCTTCCTGTCTATTTTTATTCTAGTGTTCATTTCCTTTTTGTTTATTGTGCAGTTTGACTTTTTACTTTCCCATATTTCTATTTTCTTCCTTTTGTGTCTGTAGGTGATTCTCCCCATTCCTCTATCACTTTTGTCACTATGTCTCTTAGGAATTGAAATGGATTGAATATAAATGGTAGTTCCCACTCGAAGTTTTCTTATTCCCATGTTGTCTGAATTGTATGCGTGCGTTTGTGAGTATGTGTGTGTGTTTGTGTGTTTGTGTGTGTGTGTGTGTGTGTGTGTGCGTTTATGTGTGTGTGTGTGTGTTTGAATAACAAATTCCGTATCTATTGGTTTGTTTAACGTGGTTAGGTAAACTCCCCCTCGCTGTATTGGATGTGTCATTACTGAATTGTTTCGTCTGAGTTGCTCTCTCTCTCTCTCTCTCTCTCTCTCTCTCTCTCTCTCTCTCTCTCTCTCTCTCTCTCTCTCTCTCTCTCTCTCTCTCTCTCTCTCTTGATTCGTCTACAAAATTCATTAATTTTTTCTTCATTCCTCAATCTTTCTCTTCTAGTTTATTGGCAACCATTTTTATATTATAATGAGCAGCAATATACTGATGACAATAATAGTACATACGATACTATAAATTAAATCATAAATCTTCTTAATTAAATCGATGAGCATCCACACAAAGACGTGGCAACTGTTCGTGGTGATAGCAAGATGTAAGCAAGACTTGACAGGAACAATCACGGAATAATAAATATAGAAAATTCTGCCTTGAAATTCTCTGAGGAACATATTAATGTCATGATACCACAGAAGAAAACCCACCCACCCCAAAAACCAAAATCATTTGTTGGAAATATTGGTGATTTAAACAAAGTGATATTGATTTTCATCAATTGATGCACTCAAAATCCATAGTGGAAGTGGCTTATTGGTAACAACTGATAGTGGAAGTAGCCTGTTAGTAACAATGGATAGTGGAAGTGGCCTGTTGGTTCAAACGGATAGTGGAAGTGGCCTGTTGGTTACAACGGATAGTGGAAATGGCATGTTGGTTACAACGGATATTGAAAGTGGCCTTTTGGTTACAACGGATAGTGGAAGTGGCCTGTTGGCCTGTTGGTAACAATGGATAGTGGAAGTGGCCTGTTGGTTACAACGGATAGTGGAAGTGGCCTGTTGGTAACAATGGATAGTGGAAGTGGCCTGTTGATTACAACGGATAGTGGAAGTGGCCTGTTGTTTACAACGGATAGTGGAAATGGCCTGTTGGTTACAACGGATATACAAATTTACTCATTTTGGTCTTGAGACCAATAACTCAATAGAGAAAAGCAAAACAATCGGAAATTTTGGTCAACCAATACAGTAAAAAACGCACCAAAACATAAATATGTTGATCAAACATGTCTACATTTGATGATACTAAATCCACTCAGTTCGAATATTTCATATTGCTCTGTTCACATATATTTAGATACAATTCATTAAAATTAAGTGTTTTTATTTGATGTTATTTATTTAACAAATTAGTCCGCTAAAAAATTATCTAACAGGATATAAAGTAAGCATAAATGTGAAATATGTTTGTTGCCTTGATGAAGTTCCCGATCTTGCTTAACCGCATAAAGTTCTCGCCAATTTGTTTTTCTTTTCTACAATCCAAATTAGTTGTAATCCGGTTTGCAGCTGATTGTTGTTCTGTACCGTTTGTCATAACACTATAAGGTTTAATCTATGTAAGACATTTCAGTGAGGTATATTGCATCAATGGAAATAATAAATTTTGATATTGAGCAAAATAAACAAAATTAAAAGGATTAAACATTTTTTTTCTTGCAGGACTACCACAGTGTGATTGTTTAGTTACATCATACATGGCTACACTACTTTAATTAAAATATTTTTGTATCTTTAGACAAAATTACATTACCGTATGTACTATAAATGATACACAGCTAGAAATATAGCATATTGCATCAATTACTCAACACAAATGGCATATTGCATGAATTACTCAACACTAATATGGCATATTGCATGAATTACTCAACACAAATATGGCATATTGCATGAATTACTCAACACAAATATGGCATATTGCATGAATTACTCAATACAAATATGGCATATTGCATGAATTACTCAATACAAATATGGCATATTGCATGAATTACTCAACACTAATATGGCATATTACATCAATTATTCAACACGAATATGGCATTAATAAGCACAAATATGACATATTGCTTGAATTACTCAACACAAAGATAGCATATTTCATGAATTACTCAGCACAATTATATCACATTGCATGTAATCATTGAACACAAATATAGCATATTGCATGAATTACTCAACACATAAGAAACGGAAATTAATTATAACATACTGTTTCTGATCATGCTGAGAGTCTTAATATCAGAACAAACAAAACACGACTGATAATACTAATAAGAAAATGATGAAAGAAAAGGAATACCAAATGTTTGTTGCCATTATATGGACTTTATGATAAAGATCTACTCAGGTCGACGGACAATGTTTTACACAATTTTACATGGAAGCAGCAGACAATTCACATTCGTGTTTTAGATGAGATGAAACAAGCACAATCACACCAGATGGATAATGATCTTGATAATTTTTACTCAAGCTGTACACAAAAAATCATTTCTATAGCAAAATAATGCAATATAGTGACAAATAATACCATTATAATGTACAATATTACAAACATTTATATTGGCAATGTTTCACTTCATATTGGAGAGCTTTCCTTTCTGATTTAGTTTGATAAATAAATACTTAGAATGTTCTTTATGAATTTTATTATATTAACTTCTTACCATATAGTTAAAAAAATATTATAGTTTCCCTTTATAAAATCCCTAATATAGTCCCTTAAAATTCCTAATACAGCTTTTTCAAGTCATTATATAATTCAATAGAATTATTTGATATAGATTTTCAAACTTCTCTGGAATTTTAATTGAGAGATTATTTCAAGGTTTGGTTGTAGTAGTGTGAAGTTATTTGGTCGGTTTATTGGTGAATGTATGCTTGGCGAAAAGAGCATTAACGTTGTCAAGTTGACAATATTGCCCTTACATTAACATCAAATATTATTCTTATGAATATAATTTTATTATCAGATACATATGCATTGGTAACAATTATCTTTCCAGCAAGATTATCATCAGCTCTTATATTTCGCATGTACTATTTTGTGCGGTTGGGCTGGGTTTTTTTAGGTCGCATAGCGTGCATGAAATAGAATATTAGCAGAGAGAGAGAGAGAGAGAGAGAGAGAGAGAGAGAGAGAGAGAGAGAGAGAGAGAGAGAGAGAGAGAGAGAGAGAGAGAGAGAGAGAGAGAGAGAGAGAGAGAGAGAGAGAGAGATCCCAGACCTACTTTCATGACTTCGAGACTTTCTTTCCTAACTTCATCAAGTTAGTGTTGTGTATGACTAACTGAAGTGTCACAAGATCCGTATGCTGCAAATCAGAATTCTTGCGTGCCTAAACATTACATTTGAAAATCCGCCTCTCTTCCAAAATATGTTTTGACTAGAACTACTCATTTTGTGATAGGTTGCGGATTCAACTACTTCTGATACCTAGCTAATAAACACTTAATCAAGAATAATTTCGATGGTAGCATCTTATCGCATCCTGCCATGTTTAGATGTCCTCATTCTCAGATGAATTGTATCGCTTCAGCGTGACGCATTAAGTTGCATCAGAAGCGGAATGTGTTTTGGTACCCTAAATATCTCGCAGTTAAGTCGATATCGAAAATATAACAGACTTGAAAATAAAATGTTCATTTTTTATGATGATTTGCTATAGAACTTAAGTCATCTTTGAACATAAACCACGTGAAATATTTAATTCATATTCAATATGCAGAAACGTGTGGAGAGACAAACATACCGCATATGTTCACTGATAGGTCGGTTGAATATACAAACAATAGAATATACAAACGATAGAAAATACAAACAACGGCGCATATTGCGACGGCTAATTTGCTCTATGAAATTGGGATCTAAGATGTGAGTATAAACGGTGTCATTTCAGAAGAAGTTCTAAAGTATATATATGAAAAGCATATTGCTAAAATCATTGCTGGTATAATATACATCAATGCTAATATGCAAGGGTCAGCATGATACATACTTTACAATTATTGTATCATTAGCAAGTTTAAATTCACAACTTACTTTCTCAAAACCATTGCATACATATACACATACACATAAATACACATAGATACACTCACATGCATACATACATACATACATACATACATACATACATACATACATACATACATACATACATACATACATACATACATACATACACACACACACACACACACATACATACATACATACATACATACATACATACATACATACATACATACATACATACATACATACATACATACATACATACATACATACATACATACATACATACATACACACATACATACATACACACATGCATACATACATACATACATACATACATACATACATACATACATACATACATACATACATACATACATACATACATACATACATACATACATACATACATACATACATACATACATACATACATACATACATACATACATACATACATATAAATACACTCACAGGAATACATACATACATACATACATACATACATACATACATACATACATACATACATACATACATACATACATACATACATACATACATACATACATACATACATACATACATACATACATACATACATACATACATACATACATACATACATATAAATACACTCACAGGAATACATACATACATACATACATACATACATACATACATACATACATACATACATACATACATACATACATACATACATACATACATACATACATACATACATACATACATACATACATACATACATACATGTTAACAGGTCTGAATTCAACAATTATATATATATATATATATATATATATATATATATATATATATATATATAAATAGATATATAAATACATATATAGATATATATATATATATTGTTGAATTCAGACCTGTTAACATTTGGAGAGTTAAGATATGTCAAACGTTCCTTCTTGTATCTTATAGGTTACCATTAAAACAAATCATCAATGGAGAATATCACCGAGTTATTGAACAACAGCTCGTACTATATTCATGACGTAAAGAATGTGACACAAGGAAGCCAGGAGGAGACAACATTGATTTGCATTCTCTCTATATTCACTGTACTTGGATCACTAGGAAATGGCTTAGTTCTATATATCTTCAAAAAGAAGACATTAAAGCATAGCGCTACAGTTTTCATCATTGCTCTTGCAGGAACCGATCTCATCGTTTGTTTAGTCGTCATTCCTGTTGTTATCAGTGAAACAATTTTGGCACTTCGCTTCGATTTCCTTTGTAAATTCTACTCATTTCTTATAACATCTATCGTTCCATTATCTGCATTCATTATTGTGTCCATAGGTGTTGACCGTTACTTGTGCATTTGCCATCCATTCGCACACATTATAACGGTCAAGAGAGCAAAAATTATCGTCGGCATTTTGGCTGCATTTGCCACAGTGTTGGGAATCATTACATCTCTATGTTTTACTATCAATGAAAAACAAGGAAGGTGTGCCTATTCAACAGCTATATTACCTGCAAACTTTATAAAAGTATATATGAAACTATATTCATCACTGTTTTTTATACCCCTTGTTAGTGTACTTGTTCTGTATGGAATGATATACCGCTCAATCTTCAAACAAAGAGAAAACAAAAGGCTGCAAAATTTAGAGGGGTCTTTAAGTCAAACGGATGAATCCATGGTCTGTCTAAATAATACGATTCCAGGAACTGGATCACCTAATAACCTTTCCGTTATGGTTGAATGGGTTGAAATGAATGAAATGACAAGACCGATACCAATAACGTATAAACAAAGTGGTCATTCAGATGTAAAAACTACCTCATCCAATAGACGTTTCGTGTCTAGTTCATCTGCCTCATCCAATAGACGTTTCGGGTCTAGTTCATCTGCCTCATCCAATAGACGTTTCGGGTCTAGTTCATCTGCCTCATCCAATAGACGTTTCGGGTCTAGTTCATCTGCCTCATCCAATAGACGTTTCGTGTCTAGTTTCTCTGCCTCATCCAATAGACGTTTCGGGTCTAGTTCATCTGCCTCATCCAATATACATTTCGGGTCTAGTTCATCCACAAAAGGGGAAAAGGAGAGAATTCGTGTTGCCAATATCAAGACTGCCATGATACTTTTCATTGTCACAGTTATTTTCATTGTTGCGTTTCTACCTTCATGGCTGATTGTCAACGGATGGGTTGAGCGTAACATTGTTGCGTACCATATTTACTTTGTATATTACGTAGCTAATCCGTTCATTTATGCATTCATGAACCATATGTTTAGAGAAGATATAGTCAAGATGATAAGGAGATGCCAGAGATGTTTTCACCAATGACAAATAATTATCATAATCTTGATGGCATTTCCAAACCCCAGTAGCTGACACTGTACCAAAAAATACGTGAAAAGCAGCGATACATCGTTTCAGAGAGATGGTTTGTATTTGTCGATTGCAACAGAGCGGGAAATAAAATGAAATCATCAACCGGTTTAAGAGCTCGGTGAAAAGAGCCAGACTATCTATCCGGTACAAGCTTCCTCGTGCCATTTCTTTCAAGCCGATTTTAAGTCAAGATGGAGATTAAAGCAAACCTTGAATATAAATACATAACTAATGCTTTAACGATAAAAAGAATCACATAGTCACCTTCATCGTTTACAATCTATCAGGGCCGGATTATGGTTTCGGCACAAAGGGCACGTGCACCGCCACCATCCCCCCGCTCCCCCTTCAAGGTGTCCCCCCATGTTTCCGATGATAAATTTGTGTTTAAATCAATCACATATAGGTCTCAATCAGCGTACTATAGCTATATGCAGGCAAATACAGATTAAGTACCTCTTTCTATGTGTATTTGTAGTTCTACAAGGCTCCGCCATAACCTTGCGACCCGGCTGCCACAAAGCATGAATCATGTCCTAGTCATAAAGCTGCCTTGTAGAAAATGGACAGTGAACATTATTTTTCAACAAAAATTGTTCTTTGGCTATACCCGTATATATATATCTACTTGTTTTGTAAAAGAAAGGAAGGTTGTTAGTATTCTTGTTACTGCCCATTTCGATCTGTTATATATTCAATATCGATCTGCCATATATCCAATATCGATCTGCCATATAGTCAACATGAAAATGTATTAGAAACACTTCTCGACTTTGAAAAGTGAAAATAGATGCCTACATGTGTTGCATGGTCATGGAAGAACGAAGTACAACTTTCGAACTAAGTGTGTCTATAAACAAGTTTTCATTTGTTTGATTTGTTTTGTGGTTTTTAATTATTTTTAAATCTTTTCAATATCTGTTAATTTTGGTATCTTATTTATGCAACTCAATGATTCGTTTATAGCAGTGTAATAAGATTGCTACCTCTGTTTCACCCATTCCCCCCCCCATTAAAATTTTGGCTATGATTATTACGAGTTGATTTATTACCGTCTCTGATATAACGGGTCTTTGGTCGAAGACGCTTCTTTTTTATAATAGACAAAATACAAACTCTAATTTTGATTGACACCAACATGGACTGCATTGGTTCTCTTAGATGTTCAAAACTGAACTTGGCGAAGTTGAACTCACAATTTAATTCCGTTTCTACGGCAATTATTGTAAACGCGTATGACTCATATACCATTTGCTAAACACGTCCATCTAAAGCAAGAAAGACATACACAACTGATTTCACAGATGATGATAACATTTTGAAAAACGTCAAAATTTCCAATATTATATTTTGATGACGAGTCTATGTCACGATCCAAGATTATCTCCCCTTATTAAAGTCGTGTGCTAAGCTTTGGATCTGGAGTACGAACTATATACGTAAATACATAAGAAAACCCTTGTTGCATGTATCATATAGTTTCAGCATGAAATATTAATCTTTTTGTCATTTGTTCATTTCTTGTATTCAGATATACACGATTGAATCTCTAATAGCTGGACACGAAAGGCAGGCAAGTACAGGTATATTTTTCTCGAAATAAAAAAATCCCCTAGACACGCGTAAGCATAGACTTTCACCGTCTTCAAATTCACCCTACCAAAGATGATGCATAAGATGTAATCTTGTTTTCTAGCCTTATCAGGAAACGGAAGTAATTTTACAAAACATTAATATTACGTTCTTTGGAAATTAAATGAAATCTATTGGCCTAATAAAAAAAAAGAAATAAAATATACCTCAGTTCATTAAAATTTATATTGTAAACAATTATTATTTCTCATTATTTTCTTTATACGTTTTCCTATATTGTAGACATAAACAAATGTAATCAGTCTATTTTATTTTATTTGTTATCGTATGTTTGCAAAACACATTTTGTACATTATTAGTAACTACTTGTTTTACTATATCCAGATGATATGCAAGAGAGAGAGAGAGAGAGAGAGAGAGAGAGAGAGAGAGAGAGAGAGAGAGAGAGAGAGAGAGAGAGAGAGAGAGAGAGAGAGAGAGAGAGAGAGAGAGAAAGAGAGAGAGAAAGAGAGAGAGAGAAAGAGAGAGAGAGAGAGAGAGAGAGAGAGAGAGAGAGAGAGAGAGAGAGAGAGAGAGAGAGAGAGAGAGAGAGAGAGAGAGAGAGAAAGAGAGAGAGATTTTTTACTGCAAGTTCTTGAGACGTTTTATAATGATATTACGAATAAGTGCCATAGTAGATTTATTAAATGCACGTATTTTGTCAGCAGGGCTATTAATAAAGATTCTTCCTCGAAATTTATCTGTCAGGTCTCGACTTTGTAAATTAGAACAAAGATATTACCATAATTAAAGGTCAAGGAAGAAAGCATCGATTTTATACTAAAATCTGAATCCAAATATTACATTCTTGCGATTTTTTTCTAACCTGATATACTTACCTGTTGAAGATCAAAACAGGAAAAATGACCGCATAATTACCCATTTAGTATCATACATCTGTAACGCAGAAATTAAGTTTTGTTTGAAAAACTCAGTCTTGCCTGATTTGTAATGGGTGAATTTTTTTTTCTCTGTTTCGGGTTCAATGACTCATTTGGTCAAGAAACAACTTTTCACAGATAACAAAGTTCACATTTGAGAGTTCATATATTCCGGAATGGACAGCATGGTTTCTCAAAAAGTTGTGAAAACTGAAATACGTTTAGAAGAGGTTCCAATATCGTTTCCTTTTACTACGCCTATCAGTGTGCACATAAATGAACGTACAGGTTCTCTCTCACACAATGCACCCAAAATTCATATGAATGCATCCATTTCTTTCCTACATAAATTGATGGAGCCGAGGTAGCTCATTAGGTAAAGAGTAGGAATCATAAGCAAATGGTTCTTGTTTCGACATCCACCCAGGCGATATCGAGCCTGTCACCCATGTGTGCCCTAACCAGTGATTCCAGATTCGATATCCGCCCAGGCCATAGTGGGCCTGTCACCCACGTGTGTACTTGGGAAAGGTAGTCTGCTCGTAATTCATCAACATGTTACAGTCAACCAGGTACCATTTAAAACCCACCAGCGATTAATAATCCTGCTACATGCGGTAAATTATGTTGACTGCAAATAAGTTTTAGCATTGATATAAATTGATTGTAAAGATTAATAAATATTATTTTATTTTTCTTACCTTGTACAAGAGAGAGAGAGAGAGAGAGAGAGAGAGAGAGAGAGAGAGAGAGAGAGAGAGAGAGAGAGAGAGAGAGAGAGAAAGAAAGAGAGAGATATATTTCTCATTAGTCATGACAAATCTTGTAAATATGTAAATAATAGGTGATATGGTATATTTGTCCAAGAAAGAAAATATTTTTTTACACTTATTATGCAAATTGATTATCTTATTATTATTGTGTTATATTATTATTATTATTATTATTATTATTATTATTATTATTATTATTATTATTATTATTATTATTATTATTATTATTACTATTATTACTATTATTATTATTATTATTATTATTATTATTATTATTATTATTATTATTATTATTATTATTATTATTATTATTATTATTATTATTATTATTATTATTATTATTATTATTATTATTTTAGTCACTTAAGTTTTTATTACTAGCTTGTATAATTCCGTATTTTGGAGTGGAGCTAGATAACACAATTCGTAAAGGTCATGGAAGGAAAAGAGACAGGTTTTCAAATAAACCCTGCCCGAAATATTGCCTTTTTACATATTTTCTATTAGCGGGTACTTCTACCCAAAGAGGAGGAATAAAAATGATCATTGACTTTGGTATATTGCTTCTGTAAGTTAATAATGATCTTAGATAGGTGCTATTTAAAAGTATTCATTCTTTTTTATAATGTAGCAAATTTTACTACAGGTGTGCTTCTCTCGTTCTCAAATACAATAATGTCACTGGTCAAACATGGATATTCCTTGGTAAAATGATAATTTTGAGATTTCATTAAACAGAAAAACAGACGGTTTGGTATTTTAAAGCTGTGAAAAGTCGTCTTTTATTATTATTATAATTATTATTATTATTATTATTATTATTATTATTATTGTCATTATTATTATTATTATTATTATTATTATTATTATTATTATTATTATTATTATTATTATTATTATTATTATTATTATTATTATAAATTTAAAATACAGTGTTTTTGGACTGTTTGAATTTATTTAGAATTTGTGCTAATTTAGAATATTAAGCCTGTTGTTTTGTAGAAATGGTTTACTACAAACGTCATGCTAAAATAATTTATTTAGAAGTGAAATGCCTTCAAAATTACATGGAAAAATATTCTAGTTTAGCATTAAGATTTAATAAAATGCATTGACTGAAAATATCATTAGTACTGGTTTGCAATATTTTACCCTAGTATGTCTGCACTATTGGCAATTTATTTGGTTTTTAATTCTGAAATGCGGAAAATATAGGACGTTGTGAAGTTGGTTAGCTCTTATTAAATGAAACCTTTTAATCATGTATTTTAAATGAATTGTGTATATTTTGTTTTCTGTATCGATTACAGCTTGTTTTATTTTAATAGAATTACTGCCGTACACTTGGACCACTACTTTCTGATGCAACGTCTATATATATTGCTAGAGTGACACCGACGCTTAAGGAAGTCATAATTACACCTTCCTTTCTCCTTCTCTCTTTCTCTCTGTCTCTTTCTCTCTGTCTCTCTGTCTCTCTGTCTCTCTGTCTGTCTCTGTCTGTCTGTCTGTCTGTCTGTCTGTCTGTCTGTCTGTCTCTCTCTCTCTCTCTCTCTCTCTTTCTCTCTGTCTCTCTGTCTCTCTGTCTCTCTCTCTCTCTCTCTCTCTCTCTCAATCTGAGAGTTGTTCCCTCTAATGATATGGAAATAATGAAAGTGCTTTATTTACAAAATCGGCCCATCACAAAATGGGTTAATTTACACATTCACTACGGCATAAGAATTATTAAAATGTTTTTATTATTAAAAAAAAATTTCAAATATAAGCATGCATTGTATTTTATTATAAAAACACACTCTAAAACTTTATCCAAATAAATCACTATGTACTCTGTCAGTCTGTATGTCTTTTGTTGCGTATGTTAGTATGGATGTATATAAATAAACATTAGAGGGGAAAAAGTTAGATCATTTCTAAAAAAAACTGCGTGAACATATTATTATTATGATCGAGTATACTCCTTCTTGATACAAGATCACGTTTTAAATTGATTAGGGAATAATTACTATAATAAGGAAGCTATGTCCCATCGGTATCAGTATAATCTTTTCTGTTCAACCAACCAAGTCTATAACCAACACGAGGAATTCTGCTGAAATAAACGTCCAGAGATGGTATGTATTTTTTTTTGTTGTGAGAAACTCGAAGACGTGAAAGTTGTGGACCTTCAAAAACAGATGCGATTTCTGGCTATCCTAATACTGACCTAATCGAAGATTGATAAATGTCAACGGCGTAATCTGGCTATAATATTTTGATTGCATATGATAACGCTGGCTCGTGAACAGTAATGACAATCTTTGATTTTTTTCTGTTATAGATTTAATTCTGCGCTGGAATTCCTCATTGATCTGTTCTATTTGATAACTGCCCGTGTGTATACTGACTACATGGCAATAATTATTTCCATCAGGTTTATTTGTATTTGCAAATGATAATGAATTTTTCTGTTGCAGTGCACTAAACGATATTGACATAATATTTGGCCAATTAACATAAACTCATTGTTGCGATAATTTTATCTCGGAAGCTGGTAATGCAGTTGGAAAATTAACAATGAATTCAAAATTAGATGAACTTAAGGATATCGTCGTGGTTCTTACTGGAGCAGTATTGGTGACGGTCTTTTGTAATAATTCCAGTGACGAAATTATTATATTATTACACTTCATTGTATATATTCGCGCAAATATTGAATTCTTAAACATTGAGCAACGAAGAAATCGAATTGCAATACGTTTTTTCATTGTATACTCGTTAAATTTTTTATTCGTGCACGTATTTATCTTCTTCGCGAAAATATTAAATATTCCAGCAATCATGGTTGACGGAGAAACAACGATTTTACAACAATCGGCGCTGTCATCATCATCGCTTATAATGATACACCGGTTCCAGCAACAATCGCGAAAACCGAATAAACGATGATATCAATGACAAATGCATGTCGCTGATAATTTTTCATTTTTATTGTGTAATCATCGATGATGGTTTTCAGCTTATTCTGCCACGCACATACTCGGTCGATTACTAAAAATAATGTCTTTGATTGAATTATCGCTCGTCTTCAATTTTCCTGCACGGTTTTGAAATATGACAGTTCATTTGGATCAACGTTGCCAACGTTTGCTAGATTGAGCAGGTCAGATAATTCATAATTGACCTGTCTTGTTATTTGCTTGAGTTAGTCTTCACATGGTTCTTGTTGTGTTCCGAATGTTGTTATGGTTTTAGCGGATATTCCGTAAATATGTAACATTATGTGATTAGAGATTATTTAAAACGGAACTCCGTAACGTTGTTACGGAACTGGTATACCAACTTTATGAGAAGGCATTGATGATTTTGATACAGCGTCGAGCCCACATATTTTGGATCTGTTTTTGACTGTGCTGGTAATGTTGAATGCCAGTTTGGAGTATTCTGCTTGCTGATAATCTATTTTAAAACAAATTCTTTTGATGGTGTTAGTGCATAAAAATAGAAATAATTCCTCGTGGATCAATCGCGTAAATTTATCAATCAGGTTAACACTGGCTCTTAAATGTTCTGGTACCGGTATTTTGCCCTTCGCTTGGTTTGTATCCTCAGGCATTTCTTGCACTGGTTGAACCACAGTTATTTTAGAGGGAAGTTCTTTCAAAATCTGTTTTGTTTTCTAGGTTCTCCTGGCTGTTTTTTTAGTTGCTTCAGCGGTTTTCTCTAATGTTGGAAGAAGACATTTAGTAGCTTCTGTAGCATGTTTAAATAATTGTTCCGCACTTTCTGAAAATTCGGTCTGAGACTCCTGATGAGCATGAAATTGTTGCTTGACAGTCACAGGCAGGTATATATTTTTTAATTGGCTCTAGTCAATCTCTAGATAGAATAACTGTGTGAGATTCCATTTTTTTTATATAACAATGATTTAATTATAGCAGCAGAGAATGTGAACGACCGGATTTGAGTGACCGAAACATACGATTCAAATTTCAACAATGATGTAACCCAATTTGAGAAATTTTATGGTCATTTTGACGTTATTAATCTTGAAATTTCATTCTTTGCATTAACCTTTTATTTTCAAAAAATATGGTCTCCATTAAATGGTCTGGTTTGACGTTGTTGATCTTAAGGTCTCAATCAAATGGTCTGGTTTGACGCTATTGATCTTAAGCTCTCCATCAAATGGTCTGGTTTGATGTTATTGATCTTAAGGTCTCCATCAAATGGTCTGGATTGACGATATTGATCTTAATGTCTCCATCAAATGGTCTGGATTGACGTTATTGATCTTAAGGTCTCCATCAAATGGTCTGGTTTGACGTTATTGATCTTAAGGTCTCCATCAAATGGTCTGGTTTGACGTTATTGATCTTAAGGTCTCCATCAAATGGTCTGGTTTGACGTTATTGATCTTAAGGTCTCCATCAAATGGTCTGGTTTGACGTCATTTATCTTAAGGTCTCTATCAAATGGTCTGGTTTGACGTTATTGATCTGAAGGTCTCCATCAAATGGTCTGGATTGACGATATTGATCTTAAGGTCTCCATCAAATGGTCTGGTTTGACGTTATTGATCTTAAGGTCTCCATCAAATGGTCTGGTTTGACGTTATTGATCTTAAGGTCTACATCAAATGGTATGATTTGACGTCATTTATCTTAAGGTCTCTATCAAATGGTCTGGTTTGACGTTATTGATCTTAAGATCTCCATCAAATGGTCGGGTTTGATGTCATTTATCTTAAGGTCTCCATCAAATGGTCTGGTTTGACGTTATTGATCTTAAGATCTCCATCAAATGGTCGGGTTTGATGTCATTTATCTTAAGGTCTCCATCAAATGGTCTGGTTTGACGTTATTGATCTTAAGGTCTCCATCAAATGGTCTGGTTTGACGTTATTGATCTTAAGGTCTCCATCAAATGGTCTGGTTTGACGTTATTGATCTTAAGGTCTCCATTAATTGGTCTGGTTTGACGTTATTGATCTTAATGTCTCCATCAAATGGTCTGCTCACCCTCTTTTCTTCTATATTGCTCTCATCACTATGGCCTGTCTGATATGTAATTTGTATAGTTGACCAAAATTAAATATCCTGACTTTCAAGGCTAGATTGGTGGTAAAAGCACCTGGTTTGTAAGCGACTTTAATTCTTAATTAAGTAATCGATAATGCCTCTCATGCGGCGGACCTATCTCCCTCGTGAGAGCGACAACTGCACCCCATGTCATACAGATATATTCAACCATAAACTAAGTAATAAATCAACAATAAATATAGTCCAACGCTATATTATCGCGGTCACTATATTATCGCGGCAAATGGAATTTTCCGATTAATTTTGGACACGCGTTGTCTTGCGGTTGTTTACACATGTAAAGCTGTAGCTATTAAGGACGCAAATATCTTATAGCGCAGGTTCATCTAAAATGTTAACCTTTTTTTAAAAAAAAAATTATAGTGAAAAAGAATAGACATCACTTTGTTTTGTAAAGTGCATTGAATTACGTTGATCCCCGTAAACAAACCTCCAGTCGAACTTGCTGTACATGCATTTGATTTGATTACGAAATTTATTCAGTGTATTGTCTGATGTTTGATGATTATAGGACAGTAGTAGAGGAAAACCAGGTTTTCAACTCACTTTGTTTTTTTTACCCTCCAAACAAGTATAAATTATAGTCCTAAATTATCCCCCACCCCACCCCCTTTTTTTCCAAAATAAAACAGGGTTTTGACTCACCCTCCCCCGCCTCTTTTTTTCCCCCTACTACTACTATGTAAACAGGTATTTTGTAACCAAACAAAACAACAGGTGTTGGAATGCGATAAGCTCTTTACACAGAGGTGACTAATTTGTTAGAACAGCGCATGTGTGGAATACAATTATTCTAAAGACGGCAAACGGGTTTTTACCACAAGATAACAGGATGAAAATTAAACTGTGCATTAGAATGTTTCAGTTAACAAGGTGGAAATTAAACTAGCATTAGAATGAAAATGATATTATTTTAGTTATATTATATCTTAAGTTTAGATAAAATTTTACGTTACTCATATTTTTTTGATATTTTTTTCATACTTGCTAACCCTCATTGGTAGAATGTCTGTTAACATATTATCAATAATACGAAATTCACGTAATAAATCATCCATATTATATTTGACTCCTCGTAGGTAAGACCGGATCTGATCAAGTAGTTTCTTGTAAGTTTTAATTGATGTTAAACATCCATGCTTTTTTATCAAAAGTCTTGGTTCTACTTTTTTACACGCCGCTGTAAGTGAAACACCAATACCAGATATAATTAACAAAAAGGGATTTAACGATATCCCACTTGAAATTATACCGGAACTGGTCATTAACAATGGTAGATATGATATTACTCGAAGGATCTTGTTGTAGTATTTGTAACATTTTTTCACACACCAAAGTTTTTTATGATAATATTTATAGTATTGTATTAGTGCGTCCACATCCTGTTCTGAAATATCTTTTGAAATATGATTAAAATCAACTATACTTTTTTCATTATAATATTTATTTACATAGTTATGATAAATCAGTTACAAATTCCAAACACCAATGATAATCGGCTTCAACTACTGGAATTGTATCAACCAGTTCAATTGAAAATTCTTTTTCAATACCTTTTAGTAATAATATAATTACAGTTCCAGAAGACCTATTAAAATTATGTAATGAAGATGATGTGGTATATATTTTAAAATTTACAGTGCTAATCACTGACAATCTATACATACCAGTAACTTCTGCAGTGTATTTGATAGAATTATTTTGCCTCGTCCATGTACTAGACCCAGATGCAACAGTATACACAATATTTTTAATCTGTTTGTGAGGAATTTTAATCATACTCGTTTTCTCAGCAATATTAGGAATTCCACTAATAATATCATTGAGTTTTGTGTTAATATCATTGAGATTTGTGTTAATATTAGCGAGTGTAATGCTAACATTTGATGGATTTCCAAAAAATTCATCTCTAATTTTGTTTATGTTTCTGCGAAAACTTAAAAATGTGTTCACGTGACTGGTAAAATCAGTTTTGAGCGCTGTGATTTCATTAGTAATTGAAGCGTCCCAATCATTGACGTATTTTTAGTGACAGCAACCCCATCCTCAGTTGGGTTTCCAAGATCTGTAATCTTGTTTTGTGTCATAACAATATTCCCACTTGGATTTCGTACAACTACATCTGACAGTTTTACGTTACTCGTCTTTAATCGTCCTTCTTTGTCCTGGAAAATGACGACTTCATCTGGATCTACGCTGGTAAGATTTAGTAAATTATTGATTTCATTTTTGAGCCGATCAAGAGTTGCATATTTGGATAAGTCACCTGTGGATAAATCTCCTAATAATGTTCCAAATTTTGTATAATAACTCATTATTTACTGTCCTAGATAAAATTATCAACACTAGTTTAATATTATACAAAATGGCAAAATCGTCGATACTAAACTTTGATACAGAGAGACTAGTGAAGCATAAACATAACAATGAACTTCCTGATTGTCATTATCTTATTGTTGGGCGAACTGGATCGGGGAAAACAAATTTGCTTATGAACTTGCTTCTTGGTGATAATTTTAACTACGATAGAGTTTATATTTACACAATCAATCCACAGCAAGATAAGTATGAGTTATTAAGTGAGTATAATAACAAGCTTCGTGATGATCTTAAAGCTGGTGAAGATTTTTTTATAATTAGGCAGCCAGAAGATCTTATTCCAGTTAATCAACTTGATGCAGATGAACATAAGATAGTAGTTTTTGATGATATTCCGCTAAACAACATGGAGATGAACAAAATAAGATCATATTTCTCACTGTCACGTAACAAACAGTGTAATTCCGTTTATCTCGCTCAAGGATTTTATAATGTTGACAGGTTTATTAGGCGAAATACGGGTTGTTTTATTTTATTTCCAGGATTGGATAATGTTGACGTTAGAAATATTGCAAGCGAGCAATGCGGTGGCGTGACAAAAGATAAGTTTATTGAACTTTACCGTAATGCTACAAAAGACAAATTTAACTTTTTCTTGTTTGATAAACTTACAAATGATCCAACTAAAATGTTTCGCTGTTGTATTAACAGTTACTTACAGTAAAGCGTTTCAATTTTTTAAAATTTATAATTATAATAATGGACAAACGAGCAAGATACAGACAACACATAGAAGATCTAAAAAAAACTTGCTCAATCTCAGGCATCACTTAAGCAAAAAGTACAAGAAGCACGACGTGGGCAAATAACTGCTACAGAAGCAACAGCTACAATTTTCAAGCCGGTTACTGAAGCATTATTAGGTAAACAACCTGAAACTTAACCACTGTTAGAAGAAGAACTTAAACAACTGCAGGAAAAAGGTTTGGTTGGAATTGTTAAAGAACAACAAGAAGCAGCTGCTGCAAAACTTGTTACTAGATCTGATGAAGAAAAAAGAAAACTGATTGAGGAACTTACAGCAAATATAGCTGATCCTGCTGCTAGACAAGCTGAAACAGATCGATTGATAAACAATCCGCTGGAACTTGAGCGAAGATTAGCAGAGTTAACAACGCAAGGAATAACAAATATTATAACAAGTTTATCAGGAGATATAAAAGATATCAAAGAGGAGCAACAAAAAGTTGGTGAGCTTACTGTAAAGTTTATGGAAGTTGGAGATCAAAGACTTTATTTTACAAAAAGAGCAAATGATGAGATAAAAGGTAGTGAATATGATGATTTTTTAAACAAAGAAAATATAATAGATATTGATGATATAAACAAGTGGACTAATGTAGAATATCAAGAATTACTCGATAGATTAGATGTAATATTTAATGACCGAGCTGCTGCTAAAGATGAATTAAACATGGTTACAGAGATTAATAATATGATTCCACTTTATGAAAGAATGAGAAACGGTGTCATTGCTCTCACGTTTAAAAAAAAACAGCAGAAAATAGTAGAGCAAAACCTTTTGGTAAAGGGTGGAGTTTTAAAAGAAAATTTGATAAACTCGACAAATCTCGTGTAGAAAAATATAGAAAAGAAAAAACAGGAACTGGTGTAAAAGTATTTACTTCATTTACTGAAATGATAGGTAGATTAATGTTATTAATATCATCAAAGGAAGCTGGGAATGTTAGTGTTGAACTTGATAATGAAATCATTGACATACTTGATCATCTAAGATCGAGTGAATTATTAACATCTGACGAATATGAAACTTTACACCGCGACTTAATTTTGTAAAATGATATAATATTAAAGGAATGCAAACAACATTATTACTAAACTCTAGCGAGTCTACAGAAGATAGCGCAAATTTTTCAGTAAATTATATTCCACCTATCCAACTAGATCCTACAAAACAATATGAAATTGGATTAATTTCTTGTACTTGCTGGAATGCTATACCTAACGTGAAAAATGATGTTAACGATGAAATGTATTTTACTATGATTACAACATCTCCAATATCTACAACAAAAAAAATAAAAATTCCGCAAGGAGCTTATAATATTGAAGATCTAAACAAGACGATCAAAGAGCTCATAACAAAAGCTGACGGTGTGGCTGATAATTTTGAATTAGCAGCAAATTATAACACATTGCGAACTAGGATAACTTTGAAAAATATAGCAATCAATCTTGAACCAAGAGAAAGAAGTATTGCACAACTGTTAGGATTTACTGAAAAATCTTACACTGCACTTGATCAGCCTATTACATATGACAGTGAACTGCCAGCAAATATAACAGAAGTAAATACAATATTAGTAAATTGCTCTACTGCTTCTGGCTCTTATACATCAAAAGGTAGCAAAGGTCAAACGATTTACAGTTTCTCACCAGAAGTCCCACCAGGTTCTCTCATGCAAATAACTCCACGACATATTATATATTATCCTTTAAACGTTGAAGATCAAATATCAAGTATAAGGATGCAGTTGACAGATCAATCAGGAAAACAGTTACATGTTAGTAATGAAGTTGTAACTTATTATTTACATCTACGCGAGCAAAAGTAAAAATTATGAAACATCAAATATAATGAAACAAAGAAAAAAAGTTTATCGAAGAAAAATAGTAGGAGGATTTTTTGGAAATATATTCACTAAAGTTATTAAAAATATTCCAGGACTAGCGCGTAAAGTTGCACCAATTGCTATTGACGCGGGTAAAGCTTTTGCAACTGGGGCTGCATCTGCCGCTGGGACTGCGGTGGGACAAAAAATAGATAATAAAATAAAAGGAGATCCACCGACTGCATCTGAAATAAAACAAGCTATCTTAGAAATCGCTCCAACAAAAGAAACTCAAAAAGCTATGATAACAACAACAAAATAATTATTATCACCAAAGGGCGAGCAGATCATACAAAAATTAATATCTAAAGTAACAATGCCGCAATAAAATTTTATATAATCTAATAAAATAAAATGTCTACTAAAAATTATCTCGAGTTAACAGAAACTTATGACATCGACAACGATGTGACAGAATTCGAGTTTGTTGAGTACCTTGATGAAAATTCTAACGAACCAAATAAAACTGGTATTAGAACCTTTAACACCAGAGACGAAGATGTATTTCTACTGCCACATAAGGCTATGTTAGAAGTTCGTGGTCAGATTATGACAGTAGCCAATCCACCTGCTGCATTTGCAGTTGGAACAGAAGTAGCTTTTATAAATAACGGGTGGTGTTTATTCAAAAGTGCTAGATATCAACTGGCCAATCAAACTGTAGAAGATATTTCAAGTCATCTACAAGTTGCAAGTACAATTTTAAATATTATTTCATTTTCCGACGATTACTCGAGATCAACTGCAACTAATATGATGTGGTTTAAAGATACTGGACGGGGTATAGCTGAATCAACAGAATTTTTAAAGAGAGGCGCTATAGTACATGGAGCTAATGCTGATGAAAATACTGTAATTGTGAGAAATTTTCTCATTGCTAATGCTGCTGCACTAGATATTGTCGCACCTGCTGCAGATGCTAATGCAAACGCTACAAGAGTTTCTCTTACAGCAGCTTTTAATAATCTAAATATAACGCCACCAGGAGCAGCTGCAGACGGTACTGCAATGTTAAATTTACTTCTTAACACACTTGACGTGAGAAATCCACGTTATAACGAAGGCTTTGCTAGGCGAAGAAAACTTGCAGCAGGATCACGTCAAATTACAATGATGCTTCCGCTAAGCACAATTTTCGGCTTTTGTCGCGATTATGATAAAGTATTTCGCGGAGTAAAACATACGCTTATTTTAGATCGAGCAGACCAAAACGATTGCTTGTTTAGATCTGGAGGGGCTGATGTACAGTTTATCATAAACAAACTCGCTTTGTGGATGCCACGTATAACACCATCAATCACTAAAATGTCAGAATTAAATAGTACGCTTGATAAGCATACGACTAGAATTTACTTTAAGCAGCATAAGGTATATCAGACAGCGGTTCCAAATACTAATGACTACACATGGAGGGTCACAACAACATCAAGCGAACAACTGCCGAGAAATATCTTTGTCGTATTTCAAAAGCACGCTCGACGAGGAAACCAACAACAAAATAATGCAATATTTGACCACGCTGATGTCAGACGAATATACGCTAGATTAAATTCAAAGCAATATTCAGAACGAGCTATCGAGTGCAATTTTGCTGATGACGTTAATAAAAATATTTCTCGACCGTACATGTACCTGCTTGACGCAATGCAAAAATATCAAGATGTTGAAGATGGAACTCAAAAATCAGCAGAGGAATTTCGTACGCTTTATCCTATATTTCATTTTGATGTTAGTAAACATAACGAGCGAGCTGTAGACAGCACAGCGGATATTGAAATTACCTGGACACTTGGGGCGGTTCCAGTAGCGCCGTTGTACGTATACGCATTAGTGATTAGTGATAGATTTATCACAGTAGATTCTATTGGAGGTAAAATGACAGTTCAAGTTTAATCTACAGTTGTTATATAAAATGGCAAGGTATATTGTAAAAGAAGTGTATTTGACTGATGGTCAGGTCAAAAAATTAGTAGCTGCTATTGCAAAGCGAGAACAGGTATCATTAAAAATCAATCCTAATATTTCTGATGGTGTTTTAACAAAATTAATGCTAACAAAAAAATCAAGTAAAAAAGTATGATCGTAAAAAACTTTTATTTTAAATTTGAGTGCTGCACAAATGACAGCGATGGCAAAAGAAGGTGGTTTTCTTGGTCCGGCATTATCAGTATTAACTAGTACAATAATACCTAAACTTTTACCAGTCTTAGGCACATTAGGAATAGCAGCAGCGTCTGGAGCAATATCTGGCGCAACGGAGAAAGCAGTCAAAGGTAATGGTATCATTCGTGGAAGTGGAATACAAAAATTGTAAATTTTATGTAAATAATATATTATAATGCCACAAAAGAAAAAGAAATCACCAACAACAAAAAAAAAAAGAAAATAATAAAAACAAAATCACCAACACCAAAATGCAAATGCATATGCAATCAAACAAAACAAGGAGGAATTATACCGTTCGCTCCACTTTTGGCGGGACTAGCGGGAAGTCTGCTGCCAAATCTTTTAGGAATCGGACGTGGTCTAACATTACCAGGAACTCGTCGACCCCGTTGAGTAATTTTGATATCATTGATAAGTTAAAAGCGGTTCCTGGATTTCACGGAGTTTATTCTAAAGATGAGCTCGCAGCAATAAAATCACCATCAGCTGTAAGTTCGTGTGTTGCTAATATACAAGATTTCAATGACGGATCCGGCACACATTGGGTAGCAGTTTATAATAATAATTATTTTGACTCGTTTGGACTTCCTTCAAGCGATGTAATAAAAAAGTATATGAACAAAAAATTTAAAAAGATATATTATTCATCAAATCAACTCCAACCTGTTGGAACATCTGCTTGTGGATATTATTGTATTATGTTTATCCAACAGATGAGCAGAAATGTTAATTTTTTAAAATTTATTTTACAGTTTGACAAGCAACCTTCTCATGCTAATGATGAGATCGCACTTAATTATATCTAAACTTACAAGTATAATAATGTCAACATACTGTCTCAAGTGTAGAACTAAAACAGAAAATATTAATGAAACAACAGAAAAAACAAAAAACAACAGGATAATATTAAAAAGTTTTTGTGTAGTCTGTGGAAAAAGAAAAAATACATTTTTAAAGAAAACGTCCCCAGCGATAGTATCTCCAGCGACATCCCCAGCGATAGTGTCTCCAGCGACGTCGCTAGGATCTGGCTACCCTAATATTATTTTAGTCGATGATTAAAAATATAGAATGATATGCAACTGTGATTCTGACAGAGATTTGTGTCTTGAACAAAATAAAATTGTCGCATACTGTCAATGTTGTAACAACAGAGAAATAATAGGGTCAGGTATAGATATACATAAAATTATTGGAAAATTGCCAAAACCAAAAGGCGGTTGGACATTGCCAGGTCATCAGTATACTGGTCCGTGGAATCCGCTAGACCAACAACTAGATGAAAACGACAATCCATTGCCAGGCCAAGAGCCTTATAATCAAGTGGATGCAATAGCAATGCGTCATGATATCTGTTATAGTGATCATGAAAACTCAAAATTAGATTGTGATAAAGTAATGTTAGACGAATTACGTGATATGAAGCCAACAAATCTACGAGAACGTTTTGATAGAAGATTTGTTCAGGGAATGATAGGAGTAAAATATAAACTCGGACTCGGTAAAAAAGTATACGATGATCTTGCAGTCGAGCTGCACAGACCTAAAAAAAAAAGTTTCCACGACGTAAAGTTGTCGCTAATGGTGTAGATGATATCTGGGCAATAGATTTGTTGGATGTATCTAATCTAGCTCAGTTTAATGTTGGCGCTGATGGCGCTCCAAAAAGGTATTTGTTTAATGTTATAGATGTTTTTAGCAAATATGCTTTCAGTGTACCTGTTTCGGATAAGACAGGGACTTCAATGACCGATGCGCTAAAGCAGATAATAACGAGTACAGAAAGAAAACCAAACAAAATCTGGACTGATCACGAATCTGAGTTTTTTAACAAAAAGTTTGAACAGTTTCTAGAACAAAATAATATAAAAAGGTATGTTACAGGAAACGAAGGTAAAAGCGTTGTTGTTGAGAGATTTAATCGCACGCTAAACGAGAAAATACACAAACATATGACAGCTAAAAACACCAACAGGTACATCGATGACCTTTCTCAAATCGTAAGCGAATATAATAACACGAAACATCGAACCATCAAAATGACACCTAAAAAAGCTGTTAAAAATCCAATATTAGCAAATGAAAACATGTACCGCAGACATAAATTTAAGGTTGGTGATAAAGTTAGAATTTCTTTGATGAAAAAGGTATTTGCAAAAGGATTTACTCCGAACTGGAGCGAAGAAGTATTTGTGGTTGATAAGGTACTTTTAACATTACCTGTAACATATGTTTTAAAAGATCTGGCAGGGGAACCGATTGTAGGTAGTTTTTATGAACAAGAACTACAGAAAACTGAGCAGGATGTTTTTGTTATCGAGAAAGTGATTAGAAAAAAAGGGGATAAAAGTTTAGTCAAATGGCGTGGGTATAGTGATAAATTTAACAGTTGGATCCCAACCAAGCAGATTATGATATAATGCTATTATAAATTAACTCATACTTTTGTTTGACAGATTTACATTTTACTGGTTTACATAATGATATTAGATACTGCTTACGATCGTTAGAGATCGTCATTAGATTAAAAATCTTGACAAATATGAAATCGAATTTGATATTTTTCTGTCGGCCTGGGATCTTGATATTTAAAAAAGGTTTGATTAACTGCCAGAACAGTTGTTGTTCGGCAACGGTAAAATTAAATTTAATTATTTGCTTAGCAATGTGATACTTGACATTATACCGTTTAGTTGTTGATCTGCTGTAATTAGATCTGTCAGCAACAGTGACTATTTCACCATCATCATCAGATTCATTGTTATACAAAATATCATCTTCACTATAACCAACAGATTTGTCTACGAAATCTTTGGAAAATGTAATACTATGCGTGACCTCATCACTGACGACCTTATCGCTGGTGACTTTGTCGCTGGTGACCTTATCACTAGTATCTTCTTCGTAGAGTTCAGCGAGTCGTTTCATCAAGTCCATTATTATAATATATTTTTATCTAATTTATTATTATAAGATGACCGATGAGATAAAATATCACCAAAAAGTTAATATAGTAAATTATAACGAACTAGCCGAAGCGGTAAGAAAATGTTTGTTGTGTTATAGTGTTGATGTTATTGTAACGCAAGGTAATTCTCATAAAATATTACTAACAGAAGCAGAAAAAGATAAAATTAATGAAAATGTAGTAACAACGTTAAAATTTAATCACGATGATATCATAGCATTTGCTCATCATTGCTTGACTAAAACCGAGCTATCAAATATCATATCTAAAACCAATCCTAGCATCGTATTCTCTTGAAAAAGTTGATTTTGTTGCTCCATCAGCTATAATTTTTACGACTGCGGGATTTATCTTATAATATTTCGCCGCAGCTGAAATCGATTTGAATTCGATCTCCTCATCCGTTTCGAGGTTTTTTGAAATAACAGGTTTTATTAGGCATCTAAAATTAATACCATTACTATTTTTTCCTTTTCTCACATTTTCCTGTTGCGTTACTATCTCCAGATTTTCCAATCGATTATCAGTTTGTATATTATTGATGTGATTAATAACAAGACTATTGGGTATAGATCCATTGAACACCTCATAAACAAACCTATGACCAAGATAACGAACTTGATTTGTTGATGTTCCTCTAACGGTTACCCTGATATATCCCATATTGCTAATAGTACTAAAAACTTTTTTAGTTTTTATATTTCTAATAATACCGCGATCGTTAGCCTCATTTAAATCAAATACTGGGTGCGGCTGAAACTCATCTTGTAAGGATAAATTTTCAATATTATCATCAGTGACTTTACCATTATAATGATATACACGCTGTCCCTCTGGAATATCATCGCAAAACAACGTGTAAATAAAATCTTTTCTAAACATTGTAATCCTCTCGGCATTATCTCCCTTTACACTAATATTATAACCCGTTGACGTTAATTTGCCAACAGGTTTCTAGTTTTAATGTTAATAACCGAACCAATTACATTTCCAGCGTATAAGTTATACTTTGGGTGAATTTGATAAATCTCTTGCTCACGTGCGCTTGTCAGATTTACTCTCATTGTATTATAGGCAATATTTTTTATCTCTAATTGATTTTTAGCGCATGCGCAGTGTGAGATAAAGTTATATTTTGGGTGAACTTGATATGTTTCTTGCTCACATGTGTTTGTTCGATTTGCTGTCATTATATTATAGGTGATATTTTTTATCTCTAATTGCTTTTTAGCGCATGCGCAGTGTGAGGTAAAGTTATGTTTTGGGTGAACTTGATATGCTTCTTGCTCACATGTGTTTGTTAGATTTGCTGTCATTATATTATAGGAGATATTTTTTTATCTCTAATTGATTTTTAGCGCATGCGCAGTGTGAAAAAAATTATCAATTAGATATTACATTTTAGTATAATAATGTTAAAATTGCGTGATATAGCTAAGAGAAGCTTTATGGGAGAACCTAATAAAATAGCGACTGCTTTTGCAGGTTTTGATAATAGTTATCAGTTTGATAATCAAATTGTTTTAGTAAATTTTACTGCAACTAATCTTTACCACCTATTACAGAGCATTGTAAAACGTGAGCTCGAAAAACACAAAAGTATCAGATTATTTGTGCAATATCATGTTATATTTTCAAAGTTAGTTATAATGGAAGAATTAACTAACAAGGAAATTGCAGAACCTTATATGAACGCAAAATCAAGACGAGTTTTGCTTGGGACTGATCTGTTATCACTATCTGATGAAATACAACAAGAAATTTGGAAAAAAATAGAGGAATTTAGTCAATTAGGTTCGGGTTGGAAGTTTGAAATGATCAAAGGAATATTGTTTCACACGATGAAATATAATGTATTACGAGGTAGTTCATACGTCGACCTGCCACCAAAAATAAAAAGTAAAAGATGTTGTATAAACATCAAAAACGTAGATAACAAATGTTTCCAATGGGCTGTTCTTTCCGCACTATTTCCAGCAGAAAAAAAACGCTACTCGTGTTGAAAGGTATATCAGTCATGTGTCTAGATTAAATTTTAAAGATATTAACTTTCCAGTGGCAGAAAATCAAATACCAAAATTTGAAAAGCAGAATAATGTTTCAATTAACGTTTTCGGACTAGATGAAAAGGAGGACGTATATCCGAGATATATTTCAGAAAAAGCTTCACAATCAACTATAAATTTACTGTACTACAAAAATCATTATGTTTGGATTAAAAACTTTAACGGACTAGTTGGTAGACAGTACAATAAGGATAAGAACAAAAAGTTCTTTTGTTACCGCTGCTTGCATGGCTGTACAAACAATGAAACATTACAAAAGCATTTGCAGTACTGTAGTGATGTGCAAAGAATAACAATGCCATCTAAAAAAGATAGTGTGTTACAGTTTGTCCATCATAATCACAAACTAAAAATTCCTTTCGTCATATACGCTGATTTCGAATGCCTACTTCAACCTGTACTTGGTGTAGAAAATAATCCTAATCAATTGAGTACAAGAAAAGTTCAAAATCATGTTCCGTGTGGAGTAGCGTATAAGGTAGTTTGTTGTACTGATTCTAGATTATCTAAATCAATCAAATTATATCGTGGTAAAAATCCAGCTGTTTGGCTTCTCAAGCAGTTGATTAATGAAGTTGATAATATATTTACTCATTTGAAAAAAGTAACGCCAATGTTAAAATTAACACCTCAACAAGAATCCAATCACGAGCAAGCATAAATTTGTCATATTTGTGAAAAAGCTTTTGATGATGATAAAAAAGTACATGACCATTGTCATTTGACTGGACAGTATCGTGGAGCGGCTCATAATCAGTGTAATTTAAAATTTCATGCTCCAGATTTTATTCCGGTTATTCTTCACAATTTTCGAGGATATGATAGCCATATTATAGTAGAAGCTTTTGGTAATCCTGAGATAAAAGCTCATTTAAAACTCGATAACGTCATCAAATGCATCCCAAATAATTTTGAAAAGTACATGTCAGTTACGCTAGGTAAATTACGTTTTATTGACAGCCTGCAGTTTATGGCAACCTCGTTAGATGAGTTAGTGAAAGGTTGTAGTAAATTTGATAACCTAAGAGACTGTTTTGGAGATAAATTTAATCTACTAGCTAAAAAAGGAGTTTTTCCATACGAATACCTCGACGATTGGAGTAAATTTGATGAAATATCTTTACCTGACAAAGACAAATTTTACTCACAACTTAAAAACGAAAATATAACCGATGACGAGTACAGGTATGCACAAAATATCTGGAAAGAGTTTGATTGTAAGACTTTTGGTGATTATCATGATTTGTACTTGAAAACTGACGTGTTATTATTAGCAGATGTTTTTGAAAGTTTTCGTGAAGTGAGTTATAATAATTATGGACTAGATCCTTGCTGGTATTATTCTGCCCCTGGGTTGTCATGGGATGCTTTGCTAAAGTTTACTAAGGTAAGGTTAGAATTACTGACAGATGTGGATATGTTCAATTTTATCGAAAAAGGTATCCGAGGTGGTATTAGCGTGATAACAAAAAAAATATGCTGAAACAAACAACAAATACCTGAAACAGTATAACCCTGACCTTCCTTCGAAATATATAATTTATCTAGATTGTAATAATCTTACGGTGGTTCGATGGCAAAACCAATGCCTTTTAGCGGATTTTATTGGATCACGGTTGATCGATTTCTATCAGAGACAGAAAAAAATATACCCGATGATGTTTCCTATTTCGTTGAAGTTGATCTTGATTATCCAAATTCGCTACACAAATTACATAATGATTACCCTTTCTGTGCGGAATCGATGGTAATAGATTATAGTTTGTTATCAAAAGAACAACAAGCGTTAGCATCACCAAAGCAACATTCCATGGTCAAGAAACTAGTACCAAATTTACTTGATAAGAAAAATTACGTTTTGCATTACAAAGTTTTAAAACAAGCAGTCGATGCTGGTCTTGTGTTGAGAAAAGTTCATCGTGTACTAAAATTTAATCAGTCGCCGTGGATGAGAGGTTACATTAACTCGAACACTTCAAGAAGAGCTGTAGCGAAAACAGAGTTTGAGAAAAACTTCTTTAAACTGATGAACAATTCCGTTTTTGGTAAGACGATGGAGAATATTAGGAAACGCGTAAATATTGAAATAGTTAATGATGTCAATCGCAGAAACAAACTTGTGTCAGACGATGATTTTGTGAGCATGAAAATATTTAATGAAAATCTTGTTGCGATACAAAGAAGAAAAACAAATCTAAAACTAAACAAGCCGATCTATGTTGGAGCTGCAGTGTTAGATTTATCAAAGTGGATGATGTACGATTTTCATTACACTTTTGTTAAAAATCAGTGGCCGGCTAGTAGATTATTGTTTACTGATACTGATTCACTCGTATATGAAATCGAATGTGAGGACATCTATCAGGATATGTATAATAATCGACATCTGTTTGATCTTTCCGATTATCCACGTGACAGTAAATTTCATGACGACACAAATAAAAAGGTTATTGGTAAGTTTAAAGATGAAATGAACTCGAGCGCTATCAAATACTTTATCGGATTACGTAGTAAAATGTATGCCGTATTGTTAGATAATAATAAAATAACGAAAAAAGCTAAAGGTCTACCTCGTGATTTTGTTAAAAAGTTTATGAAATTTGATGACTACAGGTATGCGCTTGATGGTGGTGTGGTGGTGTTAGTTTTATGAGAGCTATGGCAATTCGAACTAATCATCATAAACTCGAAACAGATGTCATTATCAAACGTGGATTGTATAATTTTGATGACAAACGCTATTGTGAAAATGGGGTAGATACATTTGCCCTTGGGTATTGTTATGATGATAGATCTATACTCGACATTATCTTTTCCAACTGAAATTTTATCTAAACTTATAAAATAATGTTTGAAAATTTGACAATGACAAATAGCTACAATAGTAACATCAAATATCTAATGATGGACGGTAAACAATTGACATTTGAATTTAATAATGAAACATCAGGTATATGTTTTAATGGAACATGTGACAAGTTAAAACTTTCGCTCATCAGATCTGATGACAGCATGTATTTCAATTATCTCGAACAATTGTATCAAAAGTTGCTAACGGAATTTAAAAACTTTCACAGCCCCATTAGCCAACAAAACTATACTAAACTCACAATTGATCTCGATCGGTCAAAGGTATATTTTATCAACAAAAAATATCCTCTGAACAAACCAGAAATGAAAGATCTGTTTGAGTCCCGTCGCTGTGTGAGTGGTAAAGTAAAATTTAGTATCTATAGTCGTGATAGTGAAATATTTTTAATATCAACAGTTGAAATATTAATCATTGGTAACGAGATATAAAATAATATCATTTTCATTCTAATGCTAGTTTAATTACCACCTTGTTAACTGAAACATTCTAATGCACAGTTTAATTTTCATCCTGTTATCTTGTGGTAAAAACCCGTTTGCCGTCTTTAGAATAATTGTATTCCATACATGCGCTGTTCTAACAAATTAGTCACCTCTGTGTAAAGAGCTTATCGCATTCCAACACCTGTTGTTTTGTTTGGTTACAAAATACCTGTTTACATAGTAGTAGTAGGGGGAAAAAAAGAGGCGGGGGAGGGTGAGTCAAAACCCTGTTTTATTTTGGAAAAAAAGGGGGTGGGGTGGGGGATAATTTAGGACTATAATTTATACTTGTTTGGAGGGTAAAAAAAAACAAAGTGAGTTGAAAACCTGGTTTTCCTCTACTACTAGGACATATCCTGATAATGAAATACATGTCATAACAAAGTCAAGGTTGCAATTTGATTTTATGATAGCCATTATGGACCCAAATTGATACAACGCTTCTAATGAGCCTACTTATCGAACATAAATAGGAAAGCAATAATAGTTAACTACTTTTGAGATTAGTAACATTTCAATAATAAAATTATTAATAATTGATTTATTCGTACATATATAGATTTCTCTGCCCACATTGCACTTAATTCAAACAGTGATACATATATTTTTTCTACTGTAGTTATCATGGATTTCAACTTAACTGACATTAGTGTATTCAATTTAGTCATGAAATCCTTAAATTTCATGAAGTTCAAATTTGTATTTATTATAACAAGTGCGTGCTACCATACATAATATAGGTAAATACCTCGATAGTATAGAGTTGTTCCCCCATGGCACGGTAAGCTGGGTCAGCCGCCATAAGCGGTTTTATTTACATGAACGCAATTGGATTCACCGATATCTTTTATAAAAATAGAGTGAAGATGAGAGAAAATTTACATTTTTGAAGCAATGCAGCAATAACAGATCTGTTTTATTGTATATTGATAATAACATTATGTTCCGCGATAATACAGCGTCCCAGGCTATCAAATACTAAAACGCAACATTAGAAAGTGGAGGGAGAAATGGGATAATCCAGGTAGTGGATACAATAGGAATAGTGCAGGAAATGCTTGTCAAAAGGGAATATGGTTCCTATAGTCCCAACCGATAAAAATGGAAACCATTAAGTTAAGGAGAGGGAAGGAAATATTGAGGGAGTTTATAAAACAGGAAAAAGAAGAATAGGAGGATCTAGAGAGAAAAAGAAACAAATTAGAAGATGGAAAGCCATGCTTGAAAAAGAAGAAAATGAAAAGAAGCGAAATGAGGAGGAAGAGGAAAATGAAAAGAAGAAGCAGAAAAATGGAAGAAAACGAAAAATGTAGCAAAAGAGATAAGTAACTGGTTAAAAAGAAGACAGAAGAAGAAACCCAAATACCCTTTTCAGGGTCCCTCTATCGTCTCCAAAATATGCCAGAAAATGTTGTAGTCGATATTTTATGTGATAACTTTATGTATATTAATCTATGTATGTTTATGTCTCTGTCTATGTATGCAACCCTTTCTCTAGCCAGGTCTCTATATCTATGTCATTATTTGTCCCTAGAGTAGCGCTAATTCAAGTCAGCCCATTGCTATACAGTTTCGTCCGACAGAGGTAAGCCATTTGCAACATTTTTGACATTGCCTCCCTTGCGTTCAGTACTGTGACGTAACCCTTGTTCAATTCCTATCTAGTGCCCCATATAGTCCGACCAACTTAAATTCCCATTGACTTTCCCCTGGGTTCAACCACCTGTTTTTCCTTATATGTTCTCACATGCCGCACTATATACCTCTTCATTACTCTTGTGCATGAATTAGAGTTAATTTATTTTTCTTCTTTCCATTGTATACACATTCAATACAAATTTACAAACGCAAATAAAATACATGGAAAAAGGTCAGGAATATTGACTTGGAAATAAACAGACGTGTGCCGAAATTGGAGAGCTTATTACATGGACAATTGCAGCCTTCAGTTTTATCATTCCCGTTATCAATCTTATTGTCTTTATTATTTCCATCATTCGGATTCACAGTCACGTAAGGCACCCCAATTTTTACTTCTGCGTGCCCAATAGCAATGTCTGAGCAACCATAAAACTGTTCCTGAGGACCGCAACCAATACAAGATTTACCATCGGGATCCGTACCCCAACTGTTTCCGGTATTATACTTCCACTGAAGCACACAACTGATGCACGTAACATCGCTAGGCAGATGAACGTGCAAACTAAAGTCGACGTTCCATCTTTCATCTTTAATGTTGAATTTGGTGGTACCGGATTCTACCACCTGGAGAATATTATCGTCTAAACACTTTTGTGTAGCTTCTTGATTAGGATTGTCTTTTGCACACAACCGAAATTCGAAATAGCCTTTATGATTAGCAGTAATTTGGACCGTGACATTGATTATTGACCCACGTTCGTATTTTCGTACGATGATCCCTTGGGCGTATTTTCCTCCAACCTCGTTCTCTCTAGGTCCATCCCATGGGTCGCCACATATACCACATTTTCCGCCATTCGTATTCCATTGCACCTGAATAATAATAATAATAATAATAATAATAATAATAATAATAATAATAATAATAATAATAATAATAATAATAATAATAATAATGACAATGACGAACCAAACTTAGGCATTGGAGGAAGATTCTGAGAAAGAGGAAGAGAAGAAAACAAGACAAATTAGTTGAAAGTGACATAGAAGAATTAAACGACTTTGCAGCTTTTCACCTCGGTATCATCAAGGCCGAAGAGAGGGCCCATGGACTAATGGGTAAGAAACATCCGGGCTACTTCTAGTTCCTGTTCAAATAAAAGTTTTTTTTTATAAAACTGAAAAGTGTTATATCCCTTGCTCTCCCCCTCCACGGCCAACTCTTGCTGGCCCTGGGTATCGTCATCTACAAAGGTAATTAGGAAAACCAGACAGAAGCATTCACGAGCTAGATGAACGATAATTACAATGTTGTGAGACAGGCACAATTTTTTAAATAAAAAATAATGCATCGAAAATTCTGCAATCGTTGTTAACATTTGTAATCAAAGCTACAACATATCATATTCAAAATCCTATAAGTCCAATATGCATCTAATAGCGATTTAGTTTTCCAAGACTTCAAGCCATGTATCATTTAATACCATCTTGGTTTTCATAGATTTCAAATCAAGTAATACGTCAGTTTCTTTCTCAAATGACATTTAATGTTAGATGGGGCCCCAAGTGGCCGAGTGGTCTAAAGCGCTGTCCGTTACGGATAACTGCCATCTCACCTCTGCGTGGGTTCGAGTCTAGGATTCGGCGAATGAGGATATGTGAGAAAGCTTGCCAGTAGCTTCTCGTGGGTCGGTGGTTCATTCCGGTGATTTCCCGGTTTCTTCCTCCACCACCCTTACTACTGACCGCCATGAATAGCCTATTGTGTGCTGAAAAATGGCGTAAAGCCCAACAACAACAACAACAACAACAACAACAACATAATGTTAGACGATTACCTCTCTGCCACCACAGAAGAGTTGATTGTCGTTATAATTTTTCGCAGTCAAATAGCCCACTCTCCACATGCTGGATCTCGAAGGCGGTTCAATCAAACGACCATGAGCACTGATCTGCGGGATGAGATCCAAGAAAGTCAAGCAGAATATGATGTAGGGCTGCATGACGTTTTCTAAAACAGATGATAAGAAAAGTACATAAATGTAGTTTATACATTGGCATGACCGTCTCAGTAGGAACATATCAATACACAGCATATAGGAAATAAACAACGCCTGGTTTACCTAGTACTAATAAATGACAGCAAATCAAATTACCTGACATACTTGAAACATTATCAGCATCGGAACGCATTGAAATGCGTCCATTCCGGCAATATTCAACATAAAACAATCATATTTAAACGAAATAAATAAAAAAGTATATGTTACCTTTAGTGTTTCTTCTAAATGAATTCTAGCATGAGAATTTCTGGTTTCTAATAATGCTTGTAGATTATATAGTGTGACATACCTTGATTGTTGTATTAATGAAATAAAGGAATACATCCCTGCAGCCAACATGTAAATACATACGAAGCAATATGCATATAAATGCATGTTGATCATATTATATGTATGATTAGTTTAAATATTTTTTGAAAGAAGTACGCAATAATTATTTCGGTGAATGCAATGTGTAATTTATATAAAATATTTGTAAATGAAACAAACTAACAAAACATTAAATGACACATTCAGTGTTTAGAAATACAGTTTGGAATTGAAAAACTTATCTTTCAAATGTTACTAATTTGTGTATTGTGAGTTCAGTACACGAATAAGTTACATCGACGAAATAAAATGTATTAATTGACACCTAATGTGAAAATTAGACATGCATTATATCATAATTAGTGCACAGGAAACACGTTGGAGGCAAATCCGGCAATATTCAACATAGAACAATCATATTTAAACGAAATAAATAAAAAAGTATATTCCTAGGGTCACAGCTTTGCTTCTGTTTCATGTGCAATATGTTGCAGAAACATTCAAGACAAGATCCTTGTTATTAGACAAACTACAAGGAAGTGTCAAAATTAAGGAGCACGATGGACAGGCTCGTAGTCTGTTTGAAACAGTCATTCTATGTTCATTTTCCAATAGAAATTAAATTTGGTTTGGTTTCTATCATAAAATTATGGCATCGTAATCCTGATCAAGATAATTTTACATTCTTGAAGGTTTTGTTTCCATAAAGAATTTCTATCGTTAGAACTGAATTCATTTGATCTATTGTTTCTGCTTCCAATAGTACTACTATCGTAGTGTCAGATATTTTTAAATTGTCGCTTTCCTTTTTAGTTGCCGCTAACGGGTTAATATAAGGCCGTACAACAATATGTACTAATTGAATGGTACCACATAAGGTGGAGATAATACTAAAAGAAGTATAAAACACACAGTGTGCTATATTTGTGTGTGACCCTACAAATTAGGAGTTTTAAAATACTTCACTTCACATTGTAAACATCAGTTGACTAGACTAGAAGTATAAAAATGTCGTTCTATACTGAATATATACGAATCCGGTCATGTGATCTGGATTTTTAATGTGGCGTTAACAATTTTCAGTCATATCGCTAGTTTGTCGGCAGTATAACAGTTTATAATAATGTCAAGCACTAGGGCATCATACCGTATATACGTAGAATGATGCCCCACCCAGTCACATTATCCTTACACCTGGCCAGTCAGTCTTAACACTAAACTCTGGTATGGATGCTCATAACCACTAGTCCACGGGAGCGGTAACGGCCATTGTGACCTTTAGACCACACAGCTTACATTATTATTTTTTATCAATGTTAATAGAAATTGACACCGATATTATTTTTTTTTTAACGTTTCTTGTTTATTTCAGATTACACATATAAAGATCATTATTACATGGAAGTAAATCCATTTATGTGACCTTTTAATCATGGAAGTTTCTAGATGGAATCTCGTTTATGAATTTGATGGGAAAATGACCCTCATAATGGTTCTGCTATTGTGTGTCAGTTTTTAATATAAGGGAAAAATAAACAGATATTTATTATTCATATCTTAACTATCAAACTAGTGGAATCTAGTATGTCTTGGTTGTGTTCAGATTTAATTTGAAACAATTAATTTATTAAAACACTTTTGGAATTACAAACTGTTCATTATTAATTTGATTTGATTTGTGTGAAGTCATTTAGAACCATTTTGGATTATATCCTCGTGATAGATCAAAACTGATAGCATATCAACACTATTCCAGGCTATTAGTACATCAACACATTCAAAATTAGAGTCAATTCTGAATGACACTGGAATTTATTCAGAATAATGTTTACCAATGTTCTTGTGATACAACATTTAGAACTATTTTATCTAAATTCATAAAATTAAAAGTTCTTTGAAAAGTTTTACTTTATATATATTGTTAGCTTTAGAAAGAATGTTGGTGTTCGCCATTTTCTGCTACTTGATTTAAAACTTAAGATTCCAAACAATGTGGACTGAAAACTGTATACATTTACTGAACAATTGCAGTTTAGTGCATGATGCAAGTTTTCCTCGCTATCTTTCCAACCGCAAATGCAGACTGCGGTTGTTTTGGAAAAGTTGAGTTTCATGTCTGAAATCTTTTTAAATAAATTTAATAAAGCATTTTAAGATTTAGGAATTTCGTTTCAAATAGTTTACATTTTTTATATGATACCTTTTATATTTATGTTGTTCTTTTAAATGAATTGACAAACTATTTCCACATCTTAAAATAACATGGATATATTAGGTCATCAGATCTATAGTCACTAAATTAAAACTAAAGAACTAAAACCTTTATGAGAAATTGTTCACGACTTCTTACAATACACATTTTGACCCAGTGTCGTCTAACTAATCCAGTATAGCATGTTTAAAAATTTTGTCATGGAGCAATCTGATCCAAGACTATTAAATTCTAAACAATGTAAATCTCTTTCTGCATAATTTTATCTGTTAATTTTGAATACATGGCGTAACTGACGAATGTTTTAAATTCAACGAAGGTCAGTTAAAATTCTGTTCTCTCACATTTTACTCAGTATGAATATTTTGCTAAAAGTTCTTAACCACGTTTTGCATATCAAATTGATTAATTAAAATTTCATTCTTATTATTAATAACTCTTGTAGTTGCTATAGCGACGTATGAAATTCTTTCGTTATCTACTAATGTATTTCTAGTATATATATATATATATATATATATATATATATATATATATGTATATATATATATATCTATATATATGTGTATATATGTATATATATATGTAAATATATATATATATATATATATATATATATATCTATATATCTATATATATATATATATATATATATATATATATATATATATATATATATATATATACATACATGCACACACACACAAACACACACACACACACACACACACAATTCCAGGAACAGCGTATATATCAATATATCTCCATAATACATTTGCTCGGCATTTTTTTCAGTGACTGTTTAATATAAGCAAAATAAGTTATTGTTTGCAAGTTACAAGAATTGAATTACATGTGATTTGACTGTTAATATTAACCTTTTCTTTCCTTGTCTCTGTCTCTCTCTCTCTCTAAATGTTTCTAAATGAAATTGTTTTCCATTTCTTTCAAAATTTGTTATGCCTGAGGAAGCATATATTTTAACTCTCTCTCTCTCTCTCACACACACACACACATACACACACACACAAACAACACACACGTCAATTACACATTGGAATACTTACTCAATACTCCTCAGATGAATTCATGCCTCCTTGATCAATATTTGTCACTACTGAAACTGTGCGATCCAAGTTTCTACGCACCACAATAGACAATAAGAAACTTTGGTTCTCATATATCTAAGCAGGTTAGAATAAACCTGACTCCTCAGAGTGTTTTTATCTTGTCAAAATGTTTTAGCTTCTGACCTTTAAAATAATATACTTTTAAATCTCGGCAAAATTGCTTTGAAATTCGAGCGCTCCTGATGGATGGATGGAAAACACGCTTTATCTAATTTCATTCTATCTGACACACTCAGTGTATAGGATTAAGATACGTGGAATCCGTTCCGGAACGTCACGTTAACATGTATACTTCCTGTCTATGTACTGAATATATCACAAGTCGTGAAAAGATATGTTGGCTTGTTTATAAGTCACCAAATATATATTCTATATCTATCTATCTATCTATCTATCTATCTATCTATCTATCTATCTATCTATCTATCTATCTATCTATCCATCCATCCATCCATCCATCCATCCATCCATCCATCCATCCATCCATCCATCCATCCATCCATCCATCTATATATCTATCTGTCTGTCTGTCTGTCTATCTATATATCTATCTATCTATCTATCTATCTATCTATCTATCTATCTATCTATCTATCTATCTATCTATCTATCTATCTATCTATCTATCTATCTATCTATCCATCCATCCATCCATCCATCCATCCATCCATCCATCCATCCATCCATCCATCCATCCATCCATCTATATATCTATCTGTCTGTCTGTCTATCTATCTATCTATCTATCTATCTATCTATCTATCTATCTATCTATCTATCTATCTATCTATCTATCTATCTATCTATCTATCTATCTATCTATCTATCTATCTATCTATCTATCTATCTATCTATCTATCTATCTATCTATCTATCTATCTATCTATCTATCTATCTATCTATCTATCTATCTATCTATCTATCTATCTATCTATCTATCTATCTATCTATCTATCTATCTATCTATCTATCTATCTATCTATCTATCTAAAGCGCTGTCCGTTACGGATCACTGCCATCTCACCTCTGTCTGCTAGGGTTCGAGTCTAAGATTCAGCGAATGTGGATAGTTGAGAAAGCTTGCCAGTAGCTTCTCGTGGGTCGTTGGTTCTTTCTGCGGATTTCCAGGTTTTTTTCCTCCAACATTAATACAGGCCGCCTGGTATAGCCTATCGTGTGCTGAAGAATGGCGTTAAGCCCCACATCAACAACAACAAATCCTTTTACATAAAGTCAGCTAAAAATCGTGACTATGTATAAAATTTGAACCACTTGTTTTACTAATCTAAATGTATCTAACTGTATGCATCCATGTGTCTAAAGATTTAACATTTGCATGGATGGATACGATGTGACGTCTGAAACATGGGACTGACATGTCCTGTATGTAGGTATGTAAGCAGGTTCAATTACACCAAATGCAACACAGAATAAAACTTCACCACCATAAATAGTGTTTTATCAGGTATAATAAATTAAAAACAAAAACCGGCTTAAATAACGTCAGGCATTCCATAGTGAAGGCTTTTGTTCAGCCGTGTCAAAATCTCTGACAGCAAAGAACGCAAGCAGCGCTAAGCGGGATATGGGTAGAAGAAAATGCAAAACAGATGAAAAGGTGATATATACGAAAGAAAATGCAAAAATCAAGCTCGGTTATGTGCTCTTTAAACACCCTGGTCCCAATTTAAGACAGTAATCATATATACAAGTTGAGTATATCCGTGGTGTACAGCTTAAGTAATACGGATAATGCAAGAGTACTAAGAGAAACGTCAGAAAACAATTAAATGTTATTTTAAAAGAATATTTAAATGTATATGACCGCATTCCGCGTATGCGTATGCCTTCAAAATATTGTACAGCTGACTTTTCTATAAGTTTTACCCTCTTGGAGTAAAATAAGACGTGTATATATTTAATCGTATACTTTTCAAAATATCAGAGTCTTAATTTTGCTCGACGGCCAATGTTCTACGCCGTACGCAGCAAATCAATGGAAAGGTAAAGAAGAACGACACAGTGTGAAGATTCATATTCGTGTTAAATGATTTTATTAGAGTCGGTAAAATATGGGTTACAAATTGGTACCTTAAGAATCACATGCGTTTTATCAGCTGGAGACTTGCCTGTGCCAGCCTCATCATATAATGGCATTGATATTTTGTTTATAAACCTCCAAGACTTTGCAATTTTCATGGCTGATAAAAGCAATATTGTCATATTTCCTAAAGAAATCTCTTACAAGAAACCTCCTTCCAGTTTTGAGATAGGCATATATCTACAACTAAGTGAAGAAGATATATTTGAGTTATACTTCCAACAGACATTTCTAATACTATTACATAAAAGATGTTGGTGAAAAACGAAGGTCAGTATTCTATTCCTTTGTAGGTTCGGCATAGGAAAAGATAGTATGAATCAGTAAAAATGAAACAAAAAATGATTTTGAATTTCCATACAGCTAAAGCCTTTCGAACAAGATCTGGAGTCCTATTCTGGGTCAACCACGAATTCGAAAATGGAACACCTCAGGGAAGTGTACTGAACCCTACCGTTTTAAATATTATAATAAGCAACATAGAACATTCAGAAAAAATATCCGGACCAAACCTATCAGGGTTTGCCGACCAAAGCAGAATTTAGAAAGCGGAAAATCCATTCATTACAGCTCTCATGGCTGAACTGCAATCTGGTTAAATAGGACTGGGATGATGGAATGAGCGTTTGACTATCTCCCGAAAACCTGTAAGGGTGTTTTGTCACCAACACATAAAATACGTAGGAAGAATTCGACACAGAAATCATATTTAAAAAGGAACCACATTCCTATGGTTGCTATTCGATTGGTATCTTTCATGGAACTATCATACAGCTGGGCTTGTAAGAAGATGTCAAGGTCTAAATCTAGGGAACCTTAAAGGAACCTATGAGGAGCGAATCACGACACACATCTAACCCTATTTCAAATATTAGTGCAATCTAGTAGATTATGAGCATCATTGCTATGCAATCCCACATTTATTAAAAACACTGGATCTTATCCAGTATCAAGCTCCAGTTATATTCTCCGGTGCAATCAAAAGAACATTGGAGGAAGTGTTACAAGTCATCGTAGGGGAACCATCATTCAAATTAAGGAGCGAGGAGCTTATCCTAAGATACGTGACAGAAATATTAATTCATGATACCTTGTATCCTAACATATATGTGTTAGAGAACCACAAACTTGTCATAAACTTAAGATTTGGACAGAGTCGATACTTCTTGATACATCCTCTATTTACACAAATGAATCCTGGTCAATCATTGAAGCAATAAAATTAATTTAAAACCTCAAGACTACAAAATGTGGTATATTTAGCTCCTCTTTGAGCGTGTTGCCATTCCTGGAAACAGGCATCTCCTCTAGCGGAGAAAATCTAGACGGAAAAATAAAGAAAACAAATCTTTCTCTGAAAAGCTTGGAAGTAAATAATTCTAATGAGAAATTGATGTGGATCCTTCCCACGTAGACATTTCTGAAAACGAACTGACCGGTAAAGAAGTTAAACTAAAATTCAATAAGCGTAATATCATGCGACTATTTTTCAGTGTCCAGGAAATCAACAGTTGTCAGGCAAAAATGGATAATAAATGGCAAATGGAATGGTACAGCATTGCTAAAGAACGCAAACCGTTAAACATTCAAAAGAAATAATCAGAAAATCAGAGCATCCAAAATTGGTAAACCAGCAAGACACTAGAGTAATCAAACGATTGAAACCAGAAAAATGCTAATAGATAGCAGTTGTGGAAATTTTGAACCAAATAATTTAACTATAGGCATCAAATACCCACATCGTCGCATCCCTGAAACCCTACAACATGTCATCAATCGTTATCTAATGTATAACACAAAATGCGCAGAATCCAAGAAACTCAGTAAAAGCTTAAAACCCCATTAACCGACCTAGAATTCACGCAACCATTAGCTAAAGATATTATTTCGATATACTTCAATATCAAGGCCATATTCTGCAACAGGTAAAATCGGCAAAATATAAAACTGAACAGTGGCATAAAAACCTTCAAAAATTATATACGACAAATATAATAAAGATAATAAATAATAAAAAAAATATATTTGGCAAATTAAAAATAACAGAAGTCAATATCACCAGTAAAAAAGACACCTAGTCTCTACAGCGAAATCTGATAACCCCTTGCATATAAATCTCTGCAACACTCTTTACCAAATAAAAGAGCATATATATATATATATATATATATATATATATATATATATATATATATATATATATATATATGTGTGTGTGTGTGTGTGTGTGTATGTGTATGTGTATGTGTGATGCGATTAAGATTTTTAAGGTAGCTTAAAAACATCTTCAGTCACGTCACTATGATCATTGCAGTGTGGAAGTTTATAGTGAAGTCTTGCACTGGACATCATGCTTCAGACACGTAGCATGATATCCCACCTATTAACATTATCCAGACACCAGGCCGACCAATAATAACACTAACCTTTTAATGCCGACGGTCAAGCGAGGCAGCTGTTTGTACCATTTTTGTAAGTCTTTGGTATGACTCGACCGGGGATCGAACCCAAGACCTCCCGCAACCGAAGCTGACGCTCTAACCACAAGACCACTAGAGAGGTTATATATATATATATATATATATATATATATATATATATATATATATATATATATATATATATATATATATATATATATATATATATATATATATATCTGCAACAAACTGATGATGACGACGAACAATGCAAAACTAGTATCTAACTAGCCTGAGCGCTTTCGACTCTCAAGGTGTCTATTTTAAAGACATATGCAAAACGTAGACAAAAACATGTAGAACACCAAAAACCGTTGTGTTTGCATAACTCTACATGGCAGTTGCTACATGTTTCTGCCGAAACATCCAGGTAGAATTTAGCCAAAGCAAGGGATTTTGTGTTTTATTTGTTTGTTTTGTCTATGTATTGTATATACCTTTGAAAAGGACTCCTTAAGAATCGAAATCGCTCAGACTATTTAGCTATTAGTTTTGCACTGTTCATCTTATATGTATATATACATATAAGGGCTGTTATTCGCCAGATGATTTGTAGTATATATATATATATATATATATATATATATATATATATATATATATATATATATATATATATATATATATATATATATATATATATATATATATATATATATATATATATATATATATTGTGTGTGTGTGTTTCCTAATGAAAGTCGAAACTGACTACTCAAGGCCGGATGGAGTATGAAGATTCACCGAGGAAGGTTAGTTTATTAAGAAATGGCTTTTGGCGTACGGACAATCTTCGGTCGAGGCGGGCACCACCACGCCTCATAATTTGGACATACCACAACAAATCTAAAACGAGATCAAAATTAAGATAAAGACAGTATACAAAATTAATATTAGCTAGAAATTATGTTTAGTAACATATTAAACATCAACATGCAAGACTAATTTCGCCAGTAACAATGTCAAATTATTCCTAAAATGTAAAATGATATCCCTTGCATAAAGAAATCGCTGCCACAATTATCCACAAAACAACACAGCAACCTAATACCTAAAAACACCACTAATCTCCCATATATTATCTGTTGAAACAAACAACATTAATCCATTACTAAAATACTATCTGTATATATTAAAATACGGCGTAAAGCTATAGATGGATATAAAATATAACCCTTACCTTAAACCTTAGCAAAATATAAGATGGCCCAAAATTCAAGCCGTCAGGCCGAGGTTATCAAGGTGGCCATAACTGATACACAAATAGAAGTTTCCTAGACTAGAAATAGACAAAAGTACACGCATGGGTTTATAAATAAAAATGTAAATAATTCCTATAAAAATAGCTACAATTAAATTTCAAGATCCAATAGTTGCAGGTTTTATCGCCGCTAAAGTCATCCAGGTCAACTACATCGATCTCTCCTTGGGATACAAACATCATGATGAAGCCAATTTGTATTAATGTCCTGTCTTCATAATTTAATTGTATGAAGCATTCCAAATCTCTATGCAATAGTCTTTATGCATTTACTTTTCTTTTTCTCAGTGCTTGTTTTAGTTTGCTTTCCTTAAGTGTGCATGTCCTTGACAGAGCTGTAACATGCAAAGTTTATCGGGTAACCAAATTTGTGTCCTTCTCTTTATCCAGAGCTGCATTTCGAATCCAATGACATATATATATATATATATATATATATATATATATATATATATATATATATATATATATATATATATATATATATATATCTGTGAGATATATTGTTGTTACAAGAGTTCGCATAAAATTCGTTTTTACTGCAATAATGACTGAACTAAGTACCACTATAAAACCATAATGAATCATCACAAAATTCAGTGTTATGTACATTAATACAGTCTTTAGGCAAATCGTATCTAACACAACAATTACTGTTTATATGTGAATGCATATTTAACAAAACCCTACATCACTCACATGAGCAGAAAATGACAAAAAATGTATGTATGTATGTATGTATGTATGAATGTATGTATGTATGTATCTTTGTATCTTTGTATCTATTTATACATACACAGACACACACACACATCTATCTATCTATATAAGGCATATAAGGTACGGCATGTTGGTAGAAGTTGTGAAAAATGTGCATGTAGTTACAACTCATATGACCAAGGGACGTTACTCTTACTAGAACGTTGATTATCTTTGTCAGGTTGTGTTGACTATCCATGTTCCCTCGTATACATGTATTACTTGTATACATGTATTACTTGTATACATGTATTACTTGTATACATGTATTACTTGTATACATGTATTACTTGTATACATGTATTACTTGTATATAAATCCTTATTCCAACTGAAGTCAATATTAATTCCGTATATGCAGTGGCGTGGTCATTCCAGTGCCAGATTAAACCCTGTGAAGGCCACTAGTCAGTCGAAATCTCAGTCCCCCTCGCAAAGTATCTTCTAATACGTCAAGATCAAATAAATTCAATATTATTTTGATCCTTTGTTGCGTGGCACCTAAAAGGCGTGGGACCCATAGGCCGGTGCTTTCTCTGCCTGTTGAGTAATCTGGCACTGGGTCAGTTGCCTAAGCCGTCTGGACAACTGTTTGTTGGGAGGGGCTGGCTCTTTGGGGGATACAAAATTCCCATCTAATAACCCTTTTTTATTCGTAAGGGATCCCAAAGGTAAATTGTGCAGGCAATTACATAACAAGTCTTGCTACCCCATTGTTCAAATGATGATTTTCTCAAATCCACATGAACAAATTGACTTCAAAGAAATCGGCATCAGTTTTAAGCTTACGTCAAATTGTCTTCCATCGTTAATGATTAGATATATTATAAGAACAATAGACCAGACGCTTACTATGAATGAACGTACAGGAATTCAATCAATCCCCGCTTTTTCATCCAATGTTTCAGAGCAAGTTTCATAATTTTTTCCCCTAATTTTGCCCCTAATGGTTTTAAAACCATCAGCCTATATGTGTATTTTTATTTTTCCTTAATATACTATCCAATATTTATACTGAGAGAGAGAGAGAGAGAGAGAGAGAGAGAGAGAGAGAGAGAGAGAGAGAGAGAGAGAGAGAGAGATTTTATGTTCGTATAAGTTATCAGCGCACTTATTAAATGATGTAAGTATGTGATAATGATTTTTTAACGTAGCTTTAAAAAATGTTCAGTCATATCGCTACGATGTCTGCAGTGTGGCAGTTTATTGTGATAGCTAAAGTTGAGATGATGATGATGATGATGATGATGATAGCAATTATAGTCGTATATGCATGTTCGTTTGCTTGACGACTTTTGGAGCCCCTTATTTTCATAAGAGACTAGAGAACCCACCCGAAGGGTGGGCCTTCAATAACACCCCTCCGTGGTTAGCCATCGGCCCGGATCCACGTGGAGAGCCTTGACCCAGGGCTGGGTCTTATCGCTTCGTACCAGACCTTAAGACCTTGACGTTCAACACCCAGATACAAGCAGAAAGCCTCCCAACCCAACAACAGGCCAATGCGCCAAGAAAGCCGCCACCAAAACAACACCCATTTGTGTTGTTGAGGTGAGGGGTTCAATACAATTGCAATTGATCCACTTCTGTTGTAAACTTCTTTATAATTCTCAGTTGATTGCAATTGCTTTACTATAGTTGTGATCTTCGTTATAGTCTGCTTATTCCCTTTTGAAGAGTATGAGTCAGGGGCATTGCAATTTGTCCACTTCTATTGAAGTCTTCTTTATAGTTCTCGGTTGATTGTAATGTTTCCGCAGTATGTAATATCTTCATTATAGTCAGCATGCCTCCTGTCGTTGGAGTGTGTCGAGTAATTTAATGTTCTAACTATCAATAACTTTATTATATACAAATGACTACTCTGAAGTCTTAACACCGAGAGCTATCAGAGAGGCAGTTGCCTGTAGATAGTACCAGTGGAACTATGACTCATACACAGAGAGTGCTGATTGGTCAGTTACACATGTATAATGTTACATCTCTCTTCTTACAAAGAAAAAGTTTTAATAAAACTTTTAACAAACTAAATGAATCAAAAGCCATTATAATTAACATATCAGAATTAAGCGCGTCTTTGATATCAAAGATTACAATTAACTACGTACACATGTCTGAGACAGACTGAGAATGCATTATACATTTTTTAGAAATCGTATTGATGGTTTGATAGATATTTAATGTAAACTGATGGTCCTTATCTTGAATTACCGTCAGTGTTTATCAATAAAACCATACACTGTGCTACACTAATGAGTTTTCTATTAGCTGAGTCTCTCTTATCTCCGAGTGCCGGATTTCACAGTTGTTTCATATCCAGGTTATGTCCATGTTTTTGGAACTGATATTATACTGACACTCTTATCTTTGGTTTCACTAGCCTCCCAGAACGTTTGTAACATCCGCCTTGCGGACGAACCCATGAGACCGTTGCGTCAGGCTCAGGCGTACTTTAGCTGAAACATTTAGATTCCATTGCCTTTGAAATTGATTTACTGGCATTTGCGAGGGGTGGTGATGCAACTGTACAAGATGTGTTTTCAATCTGAGGGGAGGGCGGTGGTGGTATTCCATTAGTTTTCATGAGTAAACGTCTATTGCGACGATAAATGGTACCATCTTTGGTGCGAACTGTATATGACCTTTCGCTGTTTTTTCTTGCTACTACGGCAGGTTCCCATTTTTGACCTTTCAATTGAACTCGGGCTGATACCCCTTCCTTAAGTGGTTTTAGTGGTTTTGCGTTTTTGTCATAATAATTCTTAGTTTTCCTCTTGCAAAGTGTAATTTTCTTTTTGACCTCAACGGTCATAGGTGTTTTTGGAATTAATTTTTGCGGGTTGTTGGGATAATTGATCGAAGCTGTCTCCCCATAAACAATTCTGCTGGTGAGAACCCGATATCAAGAGCAGTGGCTCGGTACTCTAATATGCCTATAAGTGGTTCTCTGCCGTCGGCTTTTGCTTTTGAGAGAATTCTCTTTACAGTTTGAAATGTTTTCTCTACTAGGCCGTTTGACTGAGGGTATGTGGGACTCGATGTCACGTGTTTAAAGTCCCATTCTTTCGCGAAGCTTGCGAACTCGCGGGAAGAATAGCATGTTTGATTGTCGCTGACAACGACTTCCGGTATTCCAAAGCGCGCGAAAATGCTTTTCATGTGATTGATAACAGTGCAACTTTTTGAGCTAACGAGTGCCTTGACTTCGAAGTAGCGACTGAAATAATCTACTACAACAATGTACTCTTTATTATCCCATGTAAATAGGTCTGTGGCGACTGTTTGCCATGGATATTCAGGGACGTCATGATTAATGAGAGGGTCCTTTTGGTTAGAGCTTCTGCGCTCTAAGCAGATAGAGCATTTTGACACCAAATCGGAAATGTCGGCTGAGATTCTTGGCCAAAACAAAACATCTCTGGCTCTTTTCAGACACTTTTCAATACCTAAATGTCCTGAATGTACAGTTTCTAGCATTTTCTGCCTGAGGGCTTGCGGTATGACTATTTTGTGGCCTTTCAAGATTAACCCATCTACAACTGAAAGTGTATCTCTATAATTCTAATAGTCGATTATCTCTGATTGACAGCTTGACCTCTTTTCAGGCTAACCTTCACTTATGACCTGTTTCAGTATGACCATCTGGGAGTCTTGTTCAGTGAGAGATTGAATTTCTTCCTTCTTACGATCAGATACAGGTAATGCTGATAACGCCATATGCACCTGCATATATATATACCGTCAGATAAGATTGGGTACGTATCCGATGAGAACTTACGGAAGAGAGTATCTGCTACGGGTATGTTCTTACCTTGGTAATGTTTTACCTCAAGGTCATAACGCTGTAGTTGCAAAAGCATGCGTTTTAGTCGCGGTGGGGCTGCATAGAGGGGCTTTTTCTTTATAGAAACAAGTGGAAGGTGGTCAGTTTGAACGTGTACCTTTCTCGCGTATACATATTGATGAAACCGTTTGCATCCGAACAGTATAGCAAACATTTCTTTCTCTATCTGAGCGTAATTAATCTCAGTTGTGGTCAAGAATTTTGATGCATATGCCACGGGCTTATCATCTTGCATTAGGGCGGTACCCAGCCCATATTTTGATGCGTCAACTTGCAAAGTCAGTGGTTTCTTAGGGTCAAATAGGACAGAACAGGTCCAGGGCTTATAGTAATTATGTCTTTGACCTTTTGAAATGCGTCTATTTGAGGAGAGTCCCATGAAAACTCTACGTCTAATTGCAAGTCTTCTTCTTTCGCAGGGCACTTGTTCTGGCTTGAATGTGTTTTGTATCCGCAGTGTGCACAGGTCGCGTTTACGCTTGGTCTGGAAGACGTGGTCCATTTCTTCTTCGGATGTAGTTCTTTTGTCTTGGCCTGTCTTTGAATTGTCGCATTTACTTCTGGTCTGGCTGATGCAGACATGGTCTGTAACTGCTCCTGGGCATATTCGTGGCTTTGACCAATGTTAATAGCCCTTTCCAAGGTCAAATATTCACCTTCGTTGATCAGTTTTTCTCGCATCCTTAATGACGATACCCCGAAAACAATTCTATCACGAATCATGTCGTCTTCATCTTTGAAGAGACAGTCCTTGGCTAAGAGTTTCAATGATGTGACATATTGGTCTATTGTCCTGGAGCCTTGAATTTCATTGTTAAATTTAAATCTTGCAAAGACCGGATTTAATTTTGGTTGTACGTGATGTTTGAATTTTGTAAATAGCGTTGATAGGTCCTTTTTTTCTTCCTCCGTCAGAGTCCATGTGTTAAAAATATCTCTACCTTTGTCGCCTACCCAGAGTAGAATGTAGTTGGCTTTGACCGCATCACTTCTACTCATCGGTCCGTTAAATATTATTTCACAGTGTTGTTGGAATTTATCCCATGATGTGGTAACGTTAGAATTGTCCCAGTCCATGGCAGGCGTTGGACAGCCGGAAAGATCCATTTCGGTGGTATTAAATTCGTATGCAGAAATTTTAACGTTTTCATGGTTTTAAATTCGTGCAAAATCTTCCGTGGATTGTAAAGTTATTGTTTCAAGATATCCATTTACGATCTATGTGCTATTCCAACCATGATATCCCACTTCTGACACCATGTTGTGTTATTGTGTTAAAACATAATAAGAGACGCCGTGTTTTAACTATCAATAACTTTAATATATACAAGTGACTACTGTGAAGTCTTAACACCGAGAGCGATCGGAGAGGCAGTTGCTTGTAGATAGTACCAGTGGAACTATGAATCATACACAGAGAGTGCTGATTGGTCAGTTACACATGTATAATGTTACAGTTGATGAAAGGGGAGTGAATTAGTAATTACCAATCAGGTTTCAAGGGCCAAGCAAAGTTGTAAACCAAAAGAGGGCTCAAGTGGGTCAAAAATTGAGTCCTTTTTTAAATGAAATAACATATTTTGGACAGTAGATCACAACAATAAACAAAAGACAAAACAAGCCATGGTAAGAAATCGTTGTTCTGTATGAGCTTACAGACTTTCGGATCCTACCCAGGTATTTGCTAGTATGTATTCCTAGCACCTATTGGTATGGCAACAAATTTAAAATAAACAGGACTATACAACATATATGGGTTAAACACACTCATCGAGTGAGTTTGACGTTGTCCGGGGGGAAGGGGGATTTTTGGAAAATAGGTAGTGCTTCCTATTTCCCTTATTGAAAAATTGTTTTTAAATTTATCAGTCTGTAACTTATGTCATCTTATTTACAGATTATAACAATTAGCAGAATATAATAATTTGATTAAAAGAATATAATTTATAGTTATTAAAATTTAAGTTAATATTATAAGTGTAATTGTTATAGGGGCAAATTATTTAAGGTAAAGTATCGATGTCTTTATAAATGTATATAATTACAAGAAGAGTTTAAATAAATAATGAAATTGGACACCAGCCAATTTTTCGACCGCTATTGTATGCCTGTTGGGGAGAGTTTGAAGTAAACAAGTGATTGGGTTGTGTAATTTAATCTCAAGTCGAGGGTGTTGCTAAGTAACGGGAGTTGAGAAGTGAAAGCATGTATTTAACATCTGTTGTTGACAAACTAGGTAGGGTTATTTATAGATTATTAGATAGTAGGAGGGGGTAAAAGTTTAAGTTGTATGTTAAAATAGATATGGGAAAGGTTTGTGTACTAATAATTATACATTTAATTTAGTTACAGATTTTAGTTGTAATTATATAACGATAAGGTGATAACATTTTACATATTTATTATAAGAGTTATTATGTAAATTATATGTACCTGTCGGTCGGTCCAAAGAATTAGTAATCCGATAAAATACAATAAAATAAATGGTCCAGAATATCGTTGAAACTGTTCCGATATTTGTAAGATGTGTGATCTATGTCCATTACATTTTTATCCACTTCTGTTGAAATCTTTTTTATAGTTCTCGGTTGATTACAATTTAACCTTTAATATGTATCTTCGTTATAGTTTCTTGTGCCGAAGTCCGGGTGCATTGCAATTGATCCACTTCTGTTGAATTCTTCGTTATAGTTCTCTGTTGATTGCAATGTATTCAGCATAATTTATCTTCGTTATAGTTTTCTTTTCTGTAGTCTTGGTGAATTGCAATTTATCCACTTCTGTTTTCTTCATTATACTTCTCTGTTGATTGCAATTTATCCCTCATCTAAGTCTTCTTTAATTTCTGCATGTAGTCGGAGCTCCGAGAAAGCTAACGCTGAGGCATCATGCAGCTTACTTATAGTATGATGTCCCATCCAGTCACATTATCCTGACACCAGGCTAACCAGTCGTAACACTAATCTCTTAATGCTGAGAGCCAAGCGAGGCAGCTGTTAGTATCATTTTTTTAGTCTTTGATATGACTCGACCAGGTATATAACCAACGATCTACCGCATAAGAGGCGGATGCTCAATGCCGATGCCACCGGAAAGGTATAAATGATTCAAATCACCTGATCATAATCATTATTTTATGGTTTGACTCTATTAATTCGATTCTTAACCTCTTACACTAAATCCACATCATATAATAATCTGCAATTAAACTTTTATAACCCCTTTTGCGTTTTAAAGTTTGTTGCGATTAGAAACTAATGAGTGAACAGATCTGTAGCTGGGTTTAACACAGAACGTACATGAGATTTTCTGAAACCTAGCTTGTTTAAGTGATCTTTTCGTCTATATCTGTACCTCTTTACAAAGATTTTGTTCATTTCCAAAACAATTTCTCTTGCTTTGGAATAATTAGCATGTACTTATTTATATAAATCCAAAGTAGTAAGGGAGAGTGTTGATTCTAGCTCAAGACCTCCTCTCAACCACATTTCAACTATCAGAAAAATAATAATTGCTCTCTCAGAGACACTAAAACTCCAACTCCAATTGATTTTATAACTCAACATGTATCTTGAGAGTAATTGGGCTCATCCTCAGACTACTACTACAGGAAATCAATACTCTAACAAGTACGCAGTCTGAAAAATCAATATCTCCATATCAACCAAAGCCAAGTAACATGCCTTAGTCATACTGAAACGTCACGTGGAGGTGTGTCATAGTATTCCAAAAAACACCCTCACTCAAAATATTAAAACTTGTCAGCCGTGAGATTTCAGAACATTCCAGAAGATATTCACGCAAGAATATAAGGCGGTCAAATTCTCTCATAGTCACTGAACTACTGCACGTTCAAGGGAACATCTTCACCAGGCGAAATCAAGTAAGTGATATTATTTTATACCTCATTACCAATGATCAATGTTTCAACTGTTGATATTAGAAATATTTCATTATCACGATGATAGAGACTAAACTTGACTTTACCGCTCACACATTCAAAAAAATCTTTATGGATATTTATTTAGAGGATATTTATTGTCGATACAATATACTTTTGACCGATCAAGATCAACTGTAAGTTTAGTATATTTTTGTTGGCTGATCGGATCATGAAAGGTTTTAAATTCCGCTAACAACTTTTGATTCAATTGCTCGAGGAAATTAAAATAACCGCTGTTACCACTCAAATATATACCTGATGTTTCATTATTAATTTCAACTGTTAACTGTTTGACGTCTATCATTAGATATTTGATCTTGCTATTGTAACTATTTGTCACTGTCAAAGTTGCAAACATTATAACTTAAGTTTAGACAAAATTTCAGTCAGAAAATATAACGTCAAGTATAGATCTATTATCATGACAGTACCAAAGTGCAAGTGTATCTACCCCATTTTCGCAATAACGTTTATCATCAAAATTGCTCAATCCACGTATGATAATTACATATGCTTCGAGTTTATGACGATTCGTTCGAATAGCCATATCTCTTATAATACTATCACCGCTATCATGTGCGTACTTGTAATCCTCAAATTTCATAACTTTTTAACAAAATCGCGAGGCAGACCATTTACTTTTTTCGTTATCTTACTATTGTCTAAAAAAAACTGCATATATTTTGCTGCGTAATCCAATAAAATATTTGATAATGCTCGAGTTCATTTCGTTTTTGAACTTACCAATAACCTTTTATTTATGTCGACATGAAATTTACTGTCTCTAGGGTAATCAGAAAGATCAAACAGATATCGATTATATCGTGATAGACATCCTCACATTCGATTTCATATACGAGCAAATTGGTATCAGTAAACAATAATCTACCGGCTGACCATTGATTTATAACAAAATTATAATGAAAATCGTACATCAGCCAGTTTGATAAATCTAACAAGGAAGCTCCAACTTAAATATGTTTGTTTAGTTTTAGATTTGTTTTTATTCTTTGTATCTCTACATGATTTTCATTATATATTTTCATGCTAACAAAATGATCGTCTGACACAAGCTTGTTTCTGCGATGGATATCATTAATTAACTACTTCGATATTTACGCGTTTTCTAATATTCTCAATCGTCTTACCAAAAACAAAAACGGAACTGTTCATCAGTTTAAAGAAGGTTTTTCTTTCAAAATCAGTTTTAGCCACAGCTCTTCATGAAGTGTTCTAGTTAATATTACCTTTCATCCAAGGTGATTGATTAAATTTTAGAACACATTGAAATTATTTGAACACATGTCAGCATCAACGGCTTGTTGTAAAACTTTGTAATGCAAAACATAATTTTTCTTATCGAGTAAATTTGGTACTCGTTTTCTGACCACAAAATTTTGTCTTGGTGAAGCCAACGCTTGTTGTACTTGAGATAACATACCATAATCTATTACCATCGATTCCGCACAAAAAGGATAATCATTGTGCAAATGATGTAGCGAAATAGGATAATTGAGATCAACCTCAAGGAAGTACGAAACATCGTCGGGTATATTGTTTTCTGTCTCCGATAGAAATTGCTCAACCGTGATCCAACGAAATCCACCAAAAGGCATTTGTTCTGCCATGGAATATCCGTCCAAATAATTACAATCTAAATAAATAATATACTTCGAAGGAAGCTGAGGATTATACTCTTTCAAGTATTTGTTGTTTGATTCAGCATATTTCTTTGTGATCACACTAATGCCGCCTCGGATACCTTTCTCAATAAAATTAAACATATCAACGTCAGTCAGTAATTCTAACCTTACCTTTCTAAACTTTAACAATGTGTCCCAAGACAGCCCGGGATGCAGAATAATACCAACACGAATCTATTCCGTAATTATTATAACTCACTTCTCGAAAACTTTCAAAGACATCTGCTAGTAATAAAACATCTGTTTTCAAATATAAATCCTGATATTCGCCAAACGTCTTGCAATCAAATTCTTTCCAGATATCTTGTGCATATTTATACCCATCATCGGTTATATGTTCATTTTTAAGTTGGGAATAAAATTTATCTTTGTTAGGTAAAGGTGTTTCATCAAATTTACTCTAGTGGTCATGATACTCATACGGAAATGCTCTTTGTTTGGTTAGTAGAGTGTATTTATCTCTAACACAGTCTTGTAGGTTATCAAATTTACTACCAGCTTTCACTGCATTTTCTACAAGATCTCCTAAAGATACTAATGTGAACTGCAGGCTGTCAATGAAACGCAACTTACCTACAGTAACTGACATACACTTTTCAAAATTATTGGGAATGTATTTGATAACGTTGTCTAGTTTTAAACGAGCTTTAATGACATGATCACCAAAATCTTCAACGATAATGTGACTATCATATCGTCGAAAGTTGTGAAGAACAACCGGAAGAAAATCTGGAGCATGAAATTTTAAATTACATTGACCTTGAGCCGCTCCACTGTACTATCTGGTCAATTGGCAATAGTCATGTACTATTTTGTTATCGGCAAAAGGATTTTTCACAAATATGACAAAATTCCACTTCGTCATGATCGGATTCTTGTTGAGGTGTTAGTTAAATCATTGGAGTTACTCTGTTGAAACGAGTAAATATGTGATCAACTTCGCTAATTAACTGCTTGAGAAGTTAGACAGCTGGAATTTTACCAGGATATAACTGGATTGGTTTGCATAATCTTGAATCAGCACAGCAGATTATCTTGTACGCTACTCCGCACGGAACATGATTTTGAGTTTTTCTTGTACTCGATTGGTCAGGAATATTTTCTACGCCAAGCACAAGTTGAAGTAAGCATTCGATATCAGCTTATGTGAGAAAATTTTGAGTTTATGATTGTGATGGACAATCTGTAACACACTACCTTTTTTTAGATGGCATCGTTCGTCATTGTACATCACTACAGTACAGGAAATGATTTTGTAATGTTTCATTGTCTGTATAACTCTGCAAGCAGCGATAACATAATAACGTTTTATTGTTACGTTTATTGTACTCTCTGCCAATTAGTCCATTATTATTTTAGATGCAAACGTAATTATTTATATAAGACAATAAATTTATAGTCGATTGTGAAGCTTTTCTCTGAAATATATCTCGGATAGATGTTTTCTTTTTCATCAAGTCCAAAAGCGTTGATCGAAACATTATTTTGCTTTTCAAACTTTCGTATTTAATTTTCCGGCACTGGAAAGTGAATATCTTTAAAATTTAATCTTGACACGTGACTAATATATTTCTCAACACGTTCAGCATTTTCTTCTGCTGAAGATATTGCAAAAAGAACAGCCCATTGGAAATATCTGTTATCAAAGTTTTTGACGTTTATACAACATTTATTTTTTCATTTTGGTGACAGGTCGATATACGAACTACTGAATATTGTGCCATATTTGATTGTGTGAAATAAAATTTCCTTGATCATTTCAAACTTTTAACCCGAACCCAATTCGACAAATTCCTCTATCTTTTTTCAAATTTTTGGTGTGTTTCATCAGTTAATGACAAAAGATTAGCCCTAATCAAAGCACGTCTTAACTTTGCATTAATGCAAGGATATGCACTTTCCTTGTCAGTCGATTCTTCCGTTACAAGTATGGTCGTAAAAATAATATGATACTGCAACAATAGACTTATACCCTTGTGTTTTTCAAGCTCACATTTTACTGTTAACTATAGCAGGTGGTAAAGATTTGTTGCAGTAAAATTTATCGGTACAATTTGTTTATCGAAACGATAACTGTTATCAAATCCTGTAAACGCAGTCGCTTTTTTCCGGTTCTCCAATAGGGTTCGTCTTGGCTATATCACGCAAATTCAACATTGCTATACTATAGTTTAATATTATATGTCTAATTGATTATTCGATTGATAAGTCACAGCGCCAGCTGAACAAACAATTAGAGTTATATAATCCTTATAGAATAATAACAAGCGCATACGAGCAAGAGTATTATTACATTCACCATAAGTATAACATATACGCTGAAAATGCATTAGATTCGGTGATACGTGTCCAACACAAACATACGATAGGTAAAGCAATGTCGACGGGTTTATAAGATTAGCGTAAAGGGAGATAATACCGAGAGGATTATAATGCTTAAAAAGATTTTTTTACCCATTATTCTGCGAGGATATTCCAGAGGGATAGCGTGTATATCATGTGAACAGCGCAATCACTGATGATAATATCAAAAACTTATCTTTGCAAAACGAGTTTCAGCCGCAACCGATCTTTGATTTATTTGAGGCTAACGTTCGCGGTATTACTAGAAAGAGAAAAACTAAAAATGTTCTTGGTGTTATAAATAACATGGGGTATCTCACGGTAACTGTAAGAGGAACACTAACAGATTTTATCAAATATATATCACATAGTTTTGTTTACGTGTTGTTCAACGGACCCATACCAGATGGTCTAGTTATTATTCATATTAATAATGTAAAGACAGACAATCGACTTTCTCCCTCGTTTCCTGCAACATAATGTTGATATATGTTTGTTCTAAAAACTGTTCGAAGGTTTTATTTAAAAACTCTGCTCCGTGATCAATCAATATTTTATTTGGTTTTATTTCTGTACTCGATATTATCTGTTTTGACGCATCAGTGATTGACGTACCAATCTTATCCGAAACAGGTACACTAAACGCGTATTTGCAAAAAAATGTATATGACATTAAACAAATATATTTTGTAATCGTTAAACTTAGCCAGATTGGATACATAAACCAAATCTATTGCCCAGATATCATCAACGGCATTAGCAACAACTTTACGTTTCGTAATCTTTGTTTAGGTTCTGTGTAGTTCGGCTGCAAGATCATCGTAATCATTTTTTTTCCAAGCCCTAATTTGTATTTTACTCCAATCATTCTATCAAATCATTCTCGTAGATTTGTCGTTTCATATTACGTAATTCGTCTAACATTACTTTATCACAATCTTCTTTCGAGTCTTCATGATCACGATTACATGTATCATGACGCATAGCTATTGCATCCACCTGATTGTACGGCTCTTGTCTTGGCAGTTAATTATCATTTTCGTCCAGTTGCTGATCTAGCGGATTATAAGATCCAGTAAACCTGTATACCTGTGATCTGGCAATGTTCAACCACCTTTTGGTGTCGGTAATTTACCAATGATTTTGTGAATGTCGATTCCGCTGCCAATGATCTCACGGCGATTTTTTTATTATGTTTCATAAAATTGATCATCGATCAAATAACTCTGTCGGGACAAATTTCTGCTCCAGATTTCAAAAACATAATTTTCTTTCTACCACAAATACTTTTTAGCATCATTATTCTATTACTTTTCTTTGTTTTTCCCATCGTCTCATCCTTTTTCTGTTTTAGTTGTACATTTGAGACAGTATGTTGATATTATTATACTTATATGTTTAGACAAAAGTAATTGCAAACGTTATCGATAAATCCCATCAGGAGTGCAATACTTATTTCTCTTGGTTCAAAACCGATTAACATATTTCTCAGTGTTATCATAGCTCGTAACGTGCTATAATTCGCTACCAACTCGAAATTTTCAGCCACACCGCCGGCTTTTGTTTTGAGCTCTTTGATTGTCTTGTTTAGATCAGTAATGTTATAAGCTCTTTTGGAATTTTTAATCTTTTTGTTATAGATGTTGGAGATTCTGTTACCGGAGTAAATGAAATTTCATCGTTGACCCCAGTTATCACGTTGGGCATTGCATTCCAAGAAGTACAAGAAATAATCCAATCTCATACTGTTTTGTAGGATCGAGTTTTATTGGTGGATTATAATGCACAGTAAACGTTTACGCTGTTTCCTGTTGTATGCGATGAATCAAGCAAAAATGTTGCTGACATTATATTAATATTTTAGATAATATCGCGATGCAAAATTTCATACTCGGATGATGTTATTAATTCGCTCGATCTTAGATGATCGGTATCGATCTCTATACTTTCTTTACCAGCTTATTTGAATGATATCAACAATATTAGTCGATCAACTATTTCTGTGTTTGATGTAACACTTCGACTCCAGATCCAGTGGTTTCCTCCTGTAATTTTTATTTCATTCGCTTTCATATCTATTAAACAGTCTTTTGAAATTCCAACTTTTAACATAAACTCCTGGTTTATTTCGATATTGATCTGTTGGTTTAAGTAAAACCTCAGCACTAATTCCATCTCTAATATAATTGAGTAGTACTGGAAGACCATTTTTATCTTCTAATTTTTTAATTCCTTCATCAGCAGAGTTACCATCTTCTATAAGACTTTCTAGTTTTTCTGTCAAATTATTATATTTTTCTTCTGGCAAAATTCTAATATTGTCAATATCAGTGATATCATGTTTTCTAATAAACTAGCTATATTCACTATCATCTATTTTTAACCCAGGTTTTTTCCTTGGTTCTTCCTCCACCATTTAAACTGGCCGCCATGTATAGCCTATCTTGTGCTCAAAATGGCGTTAAACCTTACACCATCACCTCCACCACCATTAACAAATCCTTGACCTAAAGTCGGGAGTGTTTTAATACTTAGCACCTGTGTTTCCCTTGCAACGAACGCGGCAAGAATAACAGCGGCTAGCGGGCGTTTTTGTTCTGATTTATCATCTTGAGGTCAACGGGCCTATGTGCACGTTTTTCTCTCTTCTACGACAAGTAATCACTTTGTGGTTGCCGTCATACTTTTCTGAAATACGATAATAGAACTGGATTTATATTGCTATTCATCTAAGATGTGAATATTTATATTGAATCGGACTAAACAAACAAGATTTTGTTTCCCGTGTACAGTGTGTTTATTGTTCACAGTTTTGGAAAAATCAAATGTTCTGCAACTAGGTATATACGTCAAGGTGGTGCATAGGTACTGTCACAAGCAAAAGCAACTGTCACAAAAGAAAGAGCAACTACAATGGCCATAGCAATTGTAGGGTGTATCTGCAAACACAATTGCCTATATGAAAAGAAATGACTACGATTGCCAATCAGACAACACAATTGCCATTACGAAAATATTGATGGCTTTCATTGCCTATGCAAAAGGAAATAACTGATCAACAATTGCCTAAAACGCAAGTAAGGGTCAGTAGAGGAAGCTCTACCCGTTGTCCCACAATCCCCCAACCCCCACTCACACACCAAATACCTGACAGGTGTTGGCATTGTATCAAAGGTAAGGACAGCCGAGGACAAACCTCTTTTCCCCTACTATCCCAAAACTCCCTCCCTGGAGGGAGTTGTGGGATATATATATATACATTTATGTGTATATATATATACATTTTTACATACATACATACATACATACATACATACATACATACATACATACATACATACATACATACATACATACATACATACATACATACATACATACATACATACATACATACATACATACATACATACATACATACATACATACATACATACATACATACATACATACACCATCACTCATACCTGTACATATATAGACAAGCTATATAGACAAGGACAGTCCGGACCGCGCGTCCAACTGTCCAGAGTATTATTTCCAAACTCAGTCTTTACTTCGGCCCTAGAAGGCCATCAAGCATTCATGATCCTTTGGAAAGGCGGTCCAAATTTAACAACCAGACCTAGCTAATCGGGTATAAAATTTCAAAAGGGTGACATACACCCTACAGATTGGATATACTTTTGGCTCTTGTAAGTACGCTAAATACACAAAATTCCAACATGATTTTATTCCAAATTTCCAACTCTGCAATATTTGGTAAACTGCTTAGGTGACTTACACAATATTGGTATATGACACCTGTAGGCACGACTGGTTACAATTTGACTCGCTAGACTGCCTGACTGAGATAAAGTCAAGTAGGCTTTTTTGGTGACTTGGTGGACGGGACATGGGGTTCTGGTAGAAAACCTAGGTGCGGGTCTGCCGTGGGGGAGATGTAGGACGTCTGGTTTGTGACCTTCACTAGTTCCAGAGATACCCAGCTCGGGGCCAAGCGCCCTCTTAAAGAGACTGCCGACCGAAAGGGCCACAATCAGTCACAAAATGTCAAGGAGCGCTGTACGCGACTATAATAACAAGCCAAGCCAAGCCAACCCTAATACCTACCTACCAACCTACCCTAACATCACGATTGTTTTGCGATTGTATTGAAAGAAGCAAGACGTGTTTCAACTACGCTCACGATTCTTCGAGGAAATTCTATGGAACAGGGATTAGACCAAGGATACAAGAGCAGTGGAGGAATACGGAAATATATCCACATCGGAGAGGACACCCTACTAATAATCCTGCTAATAACAAGTATGCATTTTGGGAACTACGGACCACACAATGGAAAATTCACGGGGACAAAAACCAAGAGGATACATCTTCCTCAACACGGACAAAAGGTAAGTAAGACTTTCCGACCTCCCCTATTTGGCGCACTAAACATCCATAAAAAATATGCATAATCCTAAAATATACGATAAAAACGATATAAAACATCATGTTTATTCCTCTGTAAAAATAGATAATTTAACGAAACCTGGCTTTCAAAACTCCCAATAGGAATCGACTAATGCGCATCACCTGCCCAGGTAAAAATCCAGAGTAATACTAAATATATTCCTATTGTGTATCCAGGAATCTAAAAATAGATATTCAAACATAAGCTCTCACCACAAACAAACATATCACAATATTTTATAACAGTAGGGCACCTCAAACGCGAACACTTAGTAATAAAAGTCTCATACAACAATCCCTATCTCAATCAAAGGAAAACAACATTATATAAATTTTTCTTTAGCACCTGGAAACACACTAGATTAGTAACTTCGGATGGGATTGGAACTTTACAATAGTATAATAGCCTAGAGACCGCCAGAGCGGGAGACTAGCGCTCGCAAAGCTAAATTCGATTGGAACAAAGCTTACAGCCGATTGGTTAATTACGAACATTACAATCCGCTTCGCTCGATAACATCAACATAACTTGAAGATAAGTAACTCATAAAAGATAATAGCATTATATGGCCGGGAAACTAATAGTCACCGGTAATCTAATAAAAACACGAAAGTAATCATCCCCTTATAACTGTTATCTTCCGACTTACCAGTAAAAGTTAACAGACTAGGTAATACAAATATATTATCTATCCTCGCCAATTGCACATCTACAACTATATATTTTATTTCATTTCCACTACTCACTTGCGCTTCCCGACAACAATGTAAAACTACATACTTAAAGCTATGAATAAATCGAAGACAATCAATCGGCGTTGATGGAGTGACCGACCTACATATGGAAGGCTCACACCAATCAGTGCATTGCTCACAATTGATTGGCCGTTAACCTACACAATTCCAATCTTATGCAAACAGGATACACTGAGTTAATACAAAACCTTAAAACGATAAAACGCTACTGGGTAACCACTACAAGCTGACTGGGTGCCGAGATTGGAAATTTCAATCCACTCGGTAACGACACTGGGGCAGAAATATATACATACTAATAAAATTAATTGACTACGCAACCCAATATTAAGACTATCGGATATTTATTAAATGCATCACTATAACTACATTCATTCCACATCATTATGATTTAAACTAATTAGTTAATTATTTTCAATTTTTCCAGCCAGAATCTATCTCTCCCTATTAAATTGTTCACCTGCAGACAATATACAAAAATACTCCTTTATCTACAAAACGGATTGAAATCTTTCGAACGTTCGGTATCACATGTACGACCGATTCATGTCAGGCCAACGCTGACTGTTAAGCAGCTCACGATTGATTGGCTGTTAACACGCACAATTCCAATCCTTTGAAAGCAGAGAACATAGAATCAACACAGAAAGTTACAACGAACTTACGCTACGGTGTCATTGATGTAATCGGATTGAAAGCCACGGTCGGGAAAATCGATTCGTTCTGTAACAACACTTAGCACAGAGTAGGAACAAAAAACAACAATACCAAACAGGACACCAAATAGCACGGGAACTGCCCACTACTTACATTATCTCTTACTTTTATAAACACTTAAATAACAACACTCTATTAAATACATACCTAACAAACATGCAATACAATAGCCCAAAATATCAAATTTATAAGATAATAAACTAGCTCCAATTAGATCAAACTGACAGACTGACTGACCCAGTTATCTGGTTATATGACTGGTTGAAGAATTATTATCCTATAAAACCATCAACATTGACTTCTATCAACCAAATTCAACATTTTGACTATCAAATAATTGTAAATTAAAACTCTATAAAAACATATTTTTGTTCAATTAGGCAGTAATGCACCAAGTCGCTTACATTGTCTTTTCCACCCCATATCTATCCAACTCCCCCTACCCGATTTCTCTATGATTACATTTTTTGGAGAGAGGGCACCAAACAGATACACCCTCACTAATTAGTAAAATAAATTAAAAGTATTTCATGTATTCGTGTTTTCCCCCAGATGCGCTGTGATGTATATTTTTATATACTGAACGGTTTATAAAAAATTTATTTGAAGTTCATTTTTGACTGGGTATTTATTCGCTAGTGTATCTAAAAGGTTCGTTCATTTGATTAAGTTTCAATTACTTTCTCGTAGTTACTCCCCTTTTTCAAACACTCTGTGACCTTTGCCAAGGGACTCCCTCCAATGTCCAGTGTATGCTATATGTAATATGCTATAATGTGTGTTTGCTATAAAGTGTTTAGTAAGGACCGCGATTAATCAAATTAAGATATATCTTAAATTATCCTATTTCATGTATATATATATATATATATATATATATATATATATATATATATATATATATATATATATATATATACATATACATACATACATACATACATACATACATACATACATACATACATACATACATACATACATACATACATACATACATACGTACATACATACATACATACATACACCATCACTCATACCTGTACATATATACACTATGCACCTTTCATTCAAATACACATCTACATCCATATATATATGCATATATACATTGTTATAAATACATTCAATTCACCTTAAAAGAATAAAATAGAGATTTGACAATTTTGGAATCTCTGACTTATTTTTGAGAATGAGACGGTGCACTAAAGAAAAAGAAGAAAAACCCCTATGTTTTACTTGTGGTATTTGTTTTGTGTCGTCTCCTCTTTATAATTATATCATAAATTAAAGTTAGAAGTTAAGTAAAATTTGATAATGACAGTTATTATCATGAAACTGTGTATTTGAATTGCATCCTGCAGTTTGTAGCATTTCTTTTATTTTTTCTATGTCACTCACTTCAATTTGCTCCCAAATCTCACGTAGTATTATATAGAGTTAGTTTGATGTTAGACTAGGTCACCCTTGTTAGTCATTTTTCCTTATTTCCCATTTGTATGTTCTGTCTGTCCATGTGCTATACATGGATTTTTCTGATTCTTTATCGTCAGCGTGTCCATTTCGTGTAGCGCCATGTGGCAAAGCCCTACGACGTCTTCGTCTCTTACTTATTCCATGTGTAGGTTCTATGACCCATACATATATAGAGAAAAAAAATAGATTAGATTTAATAGGATAGGTTAGGTAAATCCAGGTGAATTATTAGGTTATATTATATTCAAATTAAATTGTTAAAAATTCCTTATATTTGATTTTTTCATCATACTAACTTGCCCACATGTCTTCATTATTGTTGTAACGTATTCTGTTAACTTCATATATGTTTATTTGGTAAAGTTTCAATCAAGTTATAATAGCATATTTTTCATGTATTGCTCAGTTTTTGATATTTGCACTATAATTTTATTCCGTTCTATTGTTGTTTTTTCCATATTCCGTTATTGCGTGTATTTTTGTATAATTTGCTTTATTACACATGGGGCATTGGGCATCTGTTTGATTATATGCCTCCGCATGGCTACATCCCCTGTTAGCCATGCAGTGTGTAAGTATTTAAGAATACTACTTTGAATTTTGAGTGATTTAATTTTCTCCCATTGTCCCTATATTTTCCCCCAGCTCACTTCCCAAACTTCTTGTTCTATTTTATTTCTTGTGTTTTTGGTGCTTGTTTCTCTTATCAATTCGTATGTGCTTTTTTACATTTATTATCCACAATTCATTGTTATCCCTGTATGGTAACAACGTACTATGATATTCCTAAAGTTTCTAGGCGCTTCAATTATCATGCTTAGGGAGTTGTTCTTATTAAAATCCTGTATATTTCTTGCCGCATAGCTAAACCAATACATGCATAAAGCTTCTCATTGCATGTTGGGTTTTGATTTTATAACTTTAAAAAGGTTTAAGATATTCGTGGTTGTTTTTTTTAGAGTAATTGGATTTGGTAAGTTTAATCTCCCTCTCTTTCTTGACTTGTATAATCTGTCATTTTGCATATAATGTGTTTTGCAACACCCTATGTACTTTATTATTTCATTGTCTAATGTCCCTATGTTTTTACGTCCATGTCGGTTGATTTAGGTATGTAATTCATGTTTGAATAGAAGTAGGTTTTTGCATTTTATATTTTTTTCCAGTATTTGTTTGTAGTTTTCTTTTTCTTCGTTGAGTAAAAAATCCCAGGGCTTTCACATTGGTTTTTATATATTGGAGGGGTAAACCAGGGTGATATCCCATCCATTTTCCTATTTTTAGTATTTCCGTCTTATCGTGATTTATTTTTTTTACCTTGATGCTTTACCGAATTTCTCGTATTCCTTTTCTTGGTTTTTTAAATGATTTGGGATCTTTTATAAAATTAGTGCAATCATCAGCATGTTGGAGCATTTTAATTTCATTTTTTAAATTTGGTATATTTGTCCCTTTTATATGGTTGTTGTTTCTTATTTTAATACTCAGTATTTCTGTTGCTTTTACGTATAATAGTACTGATAGTGGGTACCCTTGCCCCACAGATCATTGTATATCAATCTATCCGTTTCATACCTATTTACCTGTACTTTTGTAGTGATTCTACTGTACAGGATTGCAGTCCTTTTTCTGGAATTTTCTCCAAAGCCAATTTTTTTTTCTAAATCCTTTTGTATGTAGTTATGCTCAATTTCATCAAAAGCATTTTTCTTGGTCAATTAGCACCATGGAGCCCATTTTTCCAGTTTCTTTAATATAGTCAATTATTGTTGTAATGTATAATATATTATTTTGTATGTTTCTACCTTTTGTCCCACAGGTCTGGTTTTGTATTGATCATTTTGTTCCATGCAGTTTTTAACTCTGTTTGCTAAAATTTTGCTAATAATTTTTAGTAGTTAAATAGGAGGGAGATGGGCCGCCAATTTTTAAAATCCTTCCTATATCATTTTCCTTTGTATATAAGGAAAATTAGACCCTCTAGATTTTGTCATTGTGTAATTTTCAAATATTATATAAAAATTCTAGGATCGGCGATAACTCATCTCGGAATTTTTGATACAATTCCGCATTGAGTCCCTGTGGATTTTCTTTTTAATAATTGTTTTATAGTATTCATTATTAAATCACTGGTGATGAATTCATCACGCATGTAAATATGTACTGATGGTATTTTTTCACATTCAATTTCATCTAGATACTCATTTATTAACTCTGGTTTAATCTTCCGGGTTGTGTATAGTTCACTGTAGTGTTCTTTTATTCTATTTAAAATTTCTCTTTTGCCTGAAAGTAGTTTCTAACAATTATCTTTCATGTTTTCTGTACTGTTTCACCTCCTTTCCTGAATTCTTCTCTTTTATAAAGACATTTTGCCTTTCTGTATATTCCTTGAAATTTTCCAGCTTTTATTTCTTTACCATATTCCCTTTCTTCTTCTATTTGATTAAGTTTAAACTTTAATACTTTTTATTTTTCTCTAGTGTTCTGTTTATTTAATAGTAATTTTATTTCTATTTCATCTTTGTTTCAATATTTCTCTTAGCCTTTTTGTGTACCTCATCGCCCTGTTTTTAAATTGTCCCTTTAAGTAATCCCAGGTTTTTATTATATCCATTTTCTTTTCTTCTATAAATGTTTTAAAAATCCATTAAATTTCCTCCTCAAATTCTTCAATCGCCAATATCTTATTATTCATTTTCCATGATCATTTCCACCATTTTGTATGTTTGAAAAATCTTCACCTCAAGTTCTATCATTTTATGATCTGAAATTTTTACATTTGTTATTTGAGATTTCTTAAAGCGTTTTTCATTAAAGTTTGTAGCAAAGAATATATCGAGTCTACTTGCCTGTCTATTTTTATAGTAGTAAGAATATTCAGTCCTTTGTATGTTTTAATTTCTGTACATATCAGTGAATGTATGTTTGTTTAATAGTTTAGACATTTCCACCTTAACATAATATCATTTGGCGTTAAAAATCCTGTTCTATCGATTGGAATCTGCTATCCAGTTAAAATTGCCCCAATTATTAAATCCTCCATAGTAAATTAAATATTTATTTAAATGTTCGATAAAATCTTGTTTTTATATTTATTCGCTGGAAAGTAAATATTCATTATACAGAAGTATTCCACTAGTATATGTAGTAATCTCCCTAGCCAAAATGCTACCTTCTTTCTTGCGTTCCCAATTTAATTCCCTATTACCTTTTATTATTATAGCAATTCTACACTTAGTGTCATCATACGCAGAGTTACTCGTAATTAATATTCCATTTAATATTTCTTCTAACATTTCAATTAATTCTTTGGTTAGTCCATTATGTGTTTCTTGTAAAATTATTATTATTACATATTTATTTTCTTTATTTAATTTTAAATATTATCCTCATCTATACCATTTATATTTACTGAAGCTATATGGAAGTTTTTCCCTCAATGTTTTGTTTTCCCACCATAAATCAGTCGAAATTATTTCAGATTAAAGTATACTTAATTTGTAAAAGTTAATTTTTTTTTTGAAATTATTCTCGTATGATGATTTTGAGGAATAAAGCTGCCACCTCTTGATTTTTAGTTAAGCTTTTGTTTGTATCAGAGTTTTCATTTTCTATTTTGTCCGTTTCGGTATCCTTTTCGTTTGATTTGTCTGTTCCAGTTTCGTCATCCTTTTCATTGTCCATGTCCATTTCCGTTTCGGTTTCTCTGATCTTTACTCCGTTTGATTCGTCTTTCTCTGTCTCATTTTCTTTCTCTCCACTTTCACTCATTGTGTTCTCTTCCTTCTACTTTATCCCTTTTCTACTCCTCTTTTTCTTCATTGGTGGTTTCTCCCCTTCTAATTTTTGCGCACTACTGTTGGAAGAGGATGCTGACAAGGGTGTTGCTAGTTTCCTTTTATGGTTCTGATTTTAGCAACTGGTGTTGAATTTAACAGTTTGATCCCTAACAGATCCTCTATCATTAACTTAGTTCCTGCTAGCTCTTCTTGAGAGTTTTCTATTTCTTCCTCCTCATCTTCTTCGTAGAGTACGAAGAATTTGTTTTTCCTCAGTAGGTCCCTTTGTTCCGTATTCAGGATTCCCGTAGTGTTAGGACTTAGGTAGTTAATCCATGTCGTATTGACCCCTCCAGATTGCCTTTACCATCTATCTTTTCTGGCTCTGGTACTGGGATTTCTTCACTTCCTAGGTTTATTAACTATATTGGCGATGTTTCAGGTTCTGGTTCGACCGTCTCTGTATGTTTGTCTGTGTTTATTCCCTGTGCTATTGTTTTCTGATTTAGGAGTTTGTTAATTTAATGTCCCCCCCCCTGAATTTCACTTTGCTATTCTTCATTTAGATTCACGTTTTGGTTCGTAATCGTGTTTACATATGTTTGGGGCGTAGACAGATTTTTGCAATCTTCTGGACTTAGGTATTTTATCCATTTCGTATTGACACACCTGTTTACATCTTGGGTATAGACGGTTGTTTTCGTACCATGTCTTGACGAGAAATCCCATGATGTAAAAATACGTAGGGATTTTTTTTTTGCATCTTCTTTATGAACCGTCGAAATCCTTACACCAGATTTTATACTACTGAATCACCATATTGTAGCTTATGTCTGGCCTACAACCTGAGCTTTCAATTTGTTTTGTATATTCTCAACAGTTCACTATTGTAAATTTCCAGAGGGAGGACAGAAATAAAAGCATCTATTTTTTGGCCTCTCTTACAACTGGTTTTGTTCCACATACTGTCGCTTTCAGCGCTTTCACCTCTATAAAATCATGTTTAAAAAAAATGTACCTTTTTAGTCTTATGGGTACAGGATAAACTTGTTTCTCCCCCCCCCTTTTGTAATCCATTAATGGAATTCACATCCACACCTTGAGCCCTCAGGGCAAGCAGAATATCCAATTGCCTGGGACAATTCGGACCGTCACCAAAATCAAGTTGTTGACATCCTGTGGGGTATAAAGCTATAAGCCTGTTCCCCTCCACCTGTGTTACAAACTATTTTTGCAGTTTTGTGCCTGCATATATGATGTTATCTATTTGCGCTTGAGTCTTTTCAAATATGTGAGAAGAAATCACCTATATTTTGTATTTCAGACTTCTAGGTCTCACACCCCTGTTTTTATAGACTTCTTTAAACAAAGTTTATTTCTCAGTTAATCAACTGATCAAGCTATATAAAAAGCGTATATTTTCTCTAGATAATGTAACTTTATTCAAAGGCAAATACGAAAATTGCTATTCAAACTAACACAATACAAAGAAAAAAAAAGAAAAAAGAAAGAAACGAAAGAAAAAAGAAATTATATAGTATTAATGAACAAATTCAACAGTGAGTAAAAATCAAAATATTTGCTCGCTAAGTCTAGATAAGAAAAAGCTTAGCCTAATGAAAACAAAAAGAAAGTGTAGTGCAAATAATGACTTACACTTTCACAGTGTGCTTTGTCATTTTTTGTCAAAAAGCAGTGGGCGTCAAGTTAATTATTGTTTATTGATACTGACTGACTCGTTTATGAAATCGAATGTGACGTCATCTATCATGATATCTTTGATAACCGACATCTGTTTGATCTACAATTACCCTCGCGATACTAAATTTCATGATGACACAAATAAAAAGAATATTGGTAAAAATAAGGATGAGATGAACTCAAAGCATTATCAAATACTTTATTGGATTGCGAAGAAAATGTACGCCGCGTTGTTAGACAATAATAAAAATCTCAAAAAGCAAAAGGTTTGCGTCGCGATTTTGTTAAAAAGTTTATGAAATTTGATGATTGCAAGTACGCGTTTGAACGCGGTGTTAGTTATATAAGATCAATGGATATTCTAACAAATCATAATAACTTGAAACAGATGTTATAATCATACGTGGGTTAAGTAATTTTGATGACAAATGCTATTGTTAAAACGGTGTAGATACCTTAGCACTTTGGTAATGTCGCGATCACAGATTTATGCTTGACATTATATTTGATAACTAGGGTATGAAATTTTATCTAAACTTTAGAGATAAATGTTTATAAATTTGACAGTGACAAACAGCACTAAGAGCAAATTAAAATATCTAACGATAGATGGAAAACAGCTGACAATTGAAATTAGTAATGAACTATCAGGAATATGTTTTAATAATCTTGACAAGCTGAAGCTTTCGCTCATCAAATCTGAAAACAATGAGTATTTCAATTATCTCGAAACAATAAACCATGAGTTAGCAAAGTAATTTAATAACTTTCTTAATCCTACCAGTCAAGAAAAGTACAATAAACTTACCATTGACCTCGATCGATCGAAAATATATTTCACTGATAAAAAATATCCACTTAACAAACTACAAATAAAATATTTATTCGACTATCGTCGTTGTGTAAGCGGTAGAATAAAGTTCAGTCTTTATTTTCACGATTATGAAATATTTCTAATATCTATAGTTGAAACATTTATGGTGGGCGATGAGGTCTATAATACGACCTAGAAACAATGTTGGTTGACTAAACCAAAATCGATAATGTGAAACAGCCTAGGGTCTTTGAGCCAGAAACCTTCTAAAGTGATAGGTTCTCAGGTCTAGAAATATCAAAGCGATGGCGAGAAAGGGTCTCTGGCTAATCTATGAAAAAAAAAATAGAATTGTATTTGAGCTATAAACCGCGTCATATTTTTTGATAAAACATGGCGTAGGATTTTGAGGGTCACCGGAGAGGAAATTTGTGTTTGTTTAGAGGTGGGCTGTGGTATTTGAGCCAAAAATTCCATAATCCCTTATTGCTTATATTATAAATTAATATTAAAGCAATTAAAATATAATTACTTTTATATATATATATATATATATATATATATATATATATATATATATATATATATATATATATATATATATATATAGTCTTTACAGAGGAAAAACAATAAAGAAATGGAGGAAAGAATAAAAAGATGCACTCTTAGCATCGTTTGAAACACGTTTCATAGGAGAGAGAGAGAGAGAGAGAGAGAGAGAGAGAGAGAGAGAGAGAGAGAGAGAGAGAGAGAGAGAGAGAGAGAGAGAGAGAGAGAGAGAGAGAGAGTTTGTGTGTCTCGAAAGAAATAGTGCTATGATGTTTTGAGAAAATGTCCTGTGTTGGCTGGTAGAGGCTGGCGAAATCTTGTTTTTTCAAGTGAAGAAAGAATGTGCTTGTAACAAGAAAACGTAAAAAGACAGCATTTGTAAGAAAATTAACCTAATTTTCATCTTGTGACGTCGTCTTTTTGAGCACTGTATCTAATATACTTGATGTGTGCTACAAAAACAGGCATGAAACTACAGAGCAAAGAAATATTTGTCCTGGCCATGCAAATGTATCCAAAACTGATAGTTTTGTATCATTGCCTCACAATATAATCAAACTGTTTACATCTGCATTCAAATTCACCTGAAGAATTTCGTGTCGAACTTATCTTTTTCCAATGACACTAAAGGTTCTGCCAAATATTTAATCTTGACCTATCACAGATCACAAAAAGTAAAAGAAAATGCTGTAAAGAGCTAAACATTTAAGCAGCTCATGCAGGTTTAAATACCAGTATACCTCTAAAATTGCATTGATTCCTCGGGTGGCAATATTTAAGTCATGACAATAAAGTTTTGGTCAAAAAAGGAACAACAAATATGTCAAAACAACGTGTAATCAAACGTTTCAATAACTGCCTGAAAATCAAAGATGTTCTAGTGATGAATTTTGTAGAATTTTAAGGTACGAAAACAATGTGTCTCCTTATGCTATAATAACAAGAAATATTATAGTACATATTGTACTGTGACTCTAGGAATTCAACAATATTCATTTTCTTGGTGTAGTGAAATTGACATTTATTGAAGTAATTTAGATAAATATGAAACAATCTATGTTTCCAAAATGTTCGTATAATATTGAGATAATTTTTGATGTTTTGAAGAAACACTTAGTATATTTAGAGGCTATCAAATTCAATACAGTAAAATAATATACTTAATACTATTATTGTAAAATGTGATATTTCACAAATTTGTCTCTAAGACTTTACTGTATTGACACATTGCAACGCGAAATAGAGTTGTTAGCTAATAAACATTTCAGTAGGCTTACATCAAATGTTGGGTGTTATTCTCTTTCACCGGGTAGAAAACTGGAGAAACACTTTATCGTTTAAAGTCATGAACATGGAAAAGCTCAATACGTCATTGTTTGAACAAACTTGCATATTCTTAAGATTATTTTATGAAGTATATAGAATACAAACATAATTTAGTCATATGAATTAATGCTTGTCAACACTAGCCACATTCATCGCTAGCAGACTTACAAATCAACTTGCGCTTGCTCATGCCTGTATGACGTCTTAAAATAGCAAGCTCGTTGTGATAGTTGTGATAATATGCCTACGTTCATCGCGTATTTCTTTGTCATGATAGTTGATTGAAATTATAAAATATTTTATTTTCTATACTAATTTCTATAGTACTTTGCATTGTTCCGTTTTTGTCTGCTTCGGTTTGTTTTTTATCCAGTTGTAGGTTTTCTGGATTAGTCTCAGAATATTGTTGTGAATATTCTACCGCAGGTTTCCTCAACAGCTTCTAATAAACCGGTGGATTTATTTTTGCAAAAAAATTTGCTATTTGATTTAGCTACTTTGTTTTATTTCGGTACAAATTCACACGCATAAACTTTTTCTCTAGTTTATTTATTTGATCTTTCGTGAGTTAACCTTAACTTTATTGAAATAAACTAATCAAACTGACATTGAGACCATTAACAATCAAGTCCAACAGTTTCACTAGAGAGAAACAATGAGTGGACCTGGCTATAAATCTACATTATCTAACTCAGCTATAGCCATAAAAGATAGGACAGGATTAAACATATGGGTTAATTTGGCAACATGAATTACTATGAGATTATTATACGATTCGACTAATCAATGTTTTCAAAGTATTGCGAATTAACTGAATGAGAGGCAAGTTTATATTTTGTAAATATCGAAGGTGAACTTTACTCATTTTTATTTAGACCGTAAACATCGCATTTTAAATTTAAATTTAGACCTTAAACATGGCGTTTTACCCAAGTTATGAGTTGCAGAGAAAGGAGGAAAACTTTTACAGTAATGATCACATCGTCATGGTCATTGTGGAATATGGGTTACGTTATAAACGTTTATTTGCTAAGTTTCATCTATCTGAATAATTACAACTTTCTCGTGATTTTAATCCCATCCATCGCTATATATTGCCTCTTCAAAGCTTTAGAGGTGCTTATGGGCATTTAAAAATCAGCAGCTGGACAAGACATTTTAATACTAAGACAAATTATTTTCAGTTGTCCATTGGTCAGCGATTTAACTGAGGTATATCATTAATCTTGTTGCAGCAATCTTTAAAATCCAAACATATCAATTCGTAAGTCAGGACCGTTTGCAAGATTGTGGGCCCTAGCAATATTATCAAGTAATGCCTTATGAATTACCAAATTGTGACGGCGGTGGGTCCCATGACATTTCTGGGCCCCGGGAAGTTTGTGTTTGTCCGAGGACAAGGTTTCATTATGAGCAAACAACACTTAAGATTCAGTTTCATGCCCAATTTAGTTTGTATACTAACGGCTGTAAATTTAAGAAAAGAAAAGATTTCGTGTTACTTATAACAGCCATTAAGTGTTTACTTAAAAATGATATAAATTTGGAAAAGATTTAAAATCAAATTTATTAGAGGAAATGGACATCTGTCTGATGGAAACTTTGTCCTATACAACGTATAGAAAGTTATTTATGCCGAGAAAATATGTCCCATTTCATAGATAATATGATATAATAATGAACGCAACTAGCAAAATATGGAAAGAAGAAGATAAATAACTCAATATATGGTGGAAATGTGCTATACAAAATAAAAACCCATACAATAATAAATTCTTTAAAACGAAACGTTCTTTGACTAGCTTTGTCTAGCTTTGTCATGTCTCGGAATTTCTCGTATGTAGAAAGGTTTAGCTGCATAAGTAGTACAGAAGATCCCATCTATATCTTTAATATCTAGTGTCATCCCTGATGGTTGCATCAACTCAACAACTCAAAACGCTGGACAGGACCGCTATTGAAAAGAAATAGCACCATTCTTGCCAAGGACTTCCCCAGACATTTTCTTCTCCCTTGAATGTAAGAAAGATTTTAAAAAGCTAATTGTTAAGACAAAACTCTGTTCAGAAGAACTCTAATATAGAAATAAGGTTGATCTAGCAAAGTGCCAAAAAGTATTGCTTCTATGCTAATTGCAGCAAACAGAACAATATCTGTACACATAAACAAACAAGAAAGCAGCGTTTGTTGCAATGAAACTTGGCTTTTGAAAGTAGAGATTTATCAAACTATTTTTTTAGTCGGTCATTTACCCATAACTATTTGAAATATGTCAACATTAGTTAGCAATACTATTAGATTCATTTCTGATTGCATATAAAATCTAATATAGACGTTTGTATATTTAATCACATCATTCATGGACATGAAAAAGAATTATTCAGAACTTTCCGAACATATCATCAGCCAAGTCTTAACAGTGAAGAACGGAATACATTTATCTGGCTTTATGAGAATCTCCTCTTCAATGGCGAACCTGCCTAATCCTAAGTTCTCAGGGTCACCCAAAACTGCAGGATCAGACAGAACAGACCTTATATCCGCGAAAATTAGCATTCATTTGGCAATGTGGTAACTTCCAATGCAAACATTTGTCACAGAACCATGTGAAACACTTACATTAGCGATTTTACACAGCCTCAATTCTGACATTATGTATTCCTCGGTGTAAACTATGCTATTCTTATCTTACATAGATGGGAATCTCTTCATTCCACCATTTGCATGTATTTCTTCAAAGATTCAACTTTGTATATCCGGTCTTTTTGCCAAGTAGAATGAATCCCATGTCACTTTGGTGGATGTGGTCTCGGCTCCGGCAATAACCAGATTCATTACTATGTCCACTAAATTTTCCTCTGAAAGATAAAACTTATATATATATATATATATATATATATATATATATATATATATATATATATATATATATATACAAGGACAATTTTTGGTCAAAAATAATTTCATCATTTGCCAAAGACTTGTGATTGTAGAGTATAAGAAATATATTTTCTGCTCTTTAACTATCGTTTGCTAAAGACAGGATAATCTTAAAGAATTTGAAAAGATATGTTCTTTCTTTATACGTATCAAATATATGTTATTTAACTCTTTATTTGCATTACTTCCAACTAACAAAAGGCTGATAGATTAAGGAATGATTTTCACACATAAATCTTTGTCTAAATCAACACATGAATAGTTAGTGTTAGTTATTAAAGAATTAGTTAGCCGTTTTTTGGAATTAATCTGCATTGAAGGTGGGCTAACTTGAGCAAAACGATGTGTGTAGTTCGGGTAAAGAGTTGAATTGGGAAAAATGATTTATTGCAATACCCTATGCAAATATAGTTTTAAGTTCAATACACTTAAATGATTGGTCAGTTCATTTTAGAACAGATGAATGGAGACCTCGAACAATAACATGCTCGGCCCATAACGGTGCCGCCCTGTAATAAGGCAAACCCTATATAGATTAGGCTAAAACAAATTAATATAAGTAAACCTTCCCATAACATATGTGGTAAATCATGTAGTTCACTCACAACAAACTTCGCCTTACAGTTGATCTTGTATGGCTTTGTAACTTTTGTTGTTACTGAACAAAATTAGCTAACAGAAACATCAATTTTGGACTAACGTCAAATTGTTTTTGGTGATCCGTGCTTTTGATCTTTAATCGCTTCATAAAGCATGAGTATGCAAACTCTACGGGTTTGATTAACTATCAGGAAAACAATAATCGTTCATAAATAGGCGTTATAAGCAAAAACGAAATTTAAAATGAATCGCCACTTCATCTTTGGATATATGATCATTGTGTCCCCACTTAAAAAGTGAAATGATAGGAACGAATAAATGAATACTGGCCATTTTTGTATGGAGGGTTCAATATATGTAAGTGCAAATAGTAACGCATAGTAAATACAGAGATTTTATTAAAGGTACTTTTCATCATTTATAGAACCCACCTGAAGGATAACAGTCTGTTGCCCAGTGATGCTTTCTTAGGACTGAAGAAGTAAAGGAAACTATTTTAAATGATAGCTTTAATTCGGCATTTGATAAAATAAAATTCAAGTCTTTTGTTTCTATTTTATCAAGTGGTCAAGAAAATTACAACGATTAAAAATTATGCATCAGAATAACGTCTGTTGTTGATGTTGTTGTTGTTGTTATAGGGTTTAACGCCATTTTTCAGCACAATATAGGCTATACATGGCGGCCAGTATTAATGGTGGAGGAAGAATCCTGGAGGTGAGATGGAGAATAACTTCTGCATAACTTTCGTTAAAAATGTCGCTTGATTGTAATTCGCAATTTAAATAATAGTTTGTACCGTTTTCTACGGCTTAGATATGATCATTACCTGGTGAAAGATAAATAAAACAGAGCAAAAATCAAGAATTCCTCGTTGATGTCAAAAATAAAGTTGTTCTTTCTAAAATTCTTCCGCTTATTCAGTAGATTGCATTAATGACAGATTTACCTTTTTGAACACTAAAATAAAAAGTGTAAAATATCGCATGAATTGATGTTTTGTTACCTGTTTTAGTTTGGAGTTTATTACTGTGTATCACAAAGTGGTTATGTATATGCATATACATATATTAAATTAGATATTACTTGTTGTCCTACAATGAAATATTTCTTTTTTTTTACCAGATCAATTCAATCCAGATAATTTAATGCTCGACACCGCAAATGTCATATAAACATCGTGACGAAAGTTGTTTGTTCTTTCTATATGCACAGAATCAAAACTGGCTCAAGAAAATAGCATATTGAATACTTGTATATATATATATATATATATATATATATATATATATATATATATATATATATATATATATATATATATATATATAAAGAATACAAATCATATGGCGAATAACAACCCTCTCAAGCGTACTGGATCCACCAAGGGATCACGTTTGTCAGGTATTAATTAAAATAGATGCAATAAACTGACGACGAACAGTACGAAACTAGCAACTAACTAGCCTAAGCGCTTTCGACTCTTAATGAGTCTTTTTCAAAAGCAAATACAAAACATAGTTACGACAAACAAATAAACACAAAAACGTTGCGTTTGTAAACCTCTACATTTCTATCTTCACATGTGCTAAAACTATAAATACAACCAGCTTGTATAGACTAGTTGCGGAAACTGAAAACGTTGTATAATTCCCCAAAAGTCTACAAGCCAAAGCGACATCTATTTTTACTTTGTGTACATATGTAACGCAGATTATATCCCGGATATTTGGTTCTATACCGGTTATTCTTATAGTAAAAATTGAAGGATAAGAAGACTCAAAAAACGTTAAATTCTACTAGTGCATAGTTTTCATTTTCTAGTCTTCTTGGTTTAGACCGCTTGGTTTCAATGTTCTAAGGCGGCGTATCCAGTATGATTCCTTTTCCCTCCTGGTTTCGGAACTTCAGCTGTGGTTGTTGGCAATAGCGATAAGTATTATATCACTGAAAGTGTGGCCAGGGGAGGAGAAGTGTTCTGCGACCGGGCTTCTGTACAAAAAATCCAATTGGTAATTTCAATGAATTATTATTGTGAAGATTAACTAAATATACACATGCAATGCTAGTTCATGCTTGTTTGAATAAACCCACAAAACTTGTGGGTTTTAGAACTGTGGGCTTTGTGGGCATTGTGGGTTTAGAACTGGGTTTTGTGGGCATCGTGGGTTTTGTCAGGAGTATATAAGGCTTTGTGGGCTGCTTGTGAGGGCAGTCAGTCAGTTAGCAGCAATTAACTAGATACATCACAGTGTTTGTGAGTTTTATTTATTTTTTTTTATTTTGTTTTCTTTTGTTTAGTGTATTATAGTTATGTAACTTTAGGCAATATTTTGGACAGTAATTTTTGTTAAAGTTTATTTAAGAACAAAGCAATATTTATTTAAGAAGTTTATTTATTTTATTTTATAATTCCTTCCCTCCAAATTGTATGCATTCTAGTCATATGATTTATTTTTATAAGCAAACTAGATGTTGTTATATCATTTTTATTTATACCTCAGTTATATGGTCAAGTGAGTGTTGTCCTCACAGACCAATACTTTTATTTTTTTCTTTCTTTTTATTTACTTGATTAGTTTTATAAAGCTAAAGACTTACAGAGAAGTTTCTCTACAAATATATAATTCCTTTTCTTAAATTAAAGGTCCAACAATGTTTTTAGGGAAATAAAATGTCTTTGTCATTATGAGTGTTTTCCTCACCGACTTGACATTCTAAATTCAATTCAACATTACTTGATTAATCTAGCAATTGATAAAAAACATAATTTATTCAAATTTCTTTATCTTTAATTTACTAGTGGTCTAAGTCATTGTGAGTGTTTTCCTCACAGACTTGACATTCTAAATTCATTTACACAATATGTGAACAATCTAACAGTCTATCAAACATAATTTAGTTAGATTTCTATTTTATAATTTATTAGTTGTCTAAGTCATTGTGAGTGTTTTCCTCACCGACTTGACAGCCAATTTACTTTCATCAATATTAATTCACCTCAAATAAGTAATATGCTGTATTTGAAGTGTGAAGTCAAGCAAGTGTTTTTCTTGCAGATTTTACATTTCATATATTACAGTCAAGTCATATTGTCTCTTTTGTAGTAAACTTCATTGCAATTAATTCCAAATATGGAAAGTCTTATATAATTTTCATTCATCAAAAGAAGTAATAATGTAATGAACTAAGAGTACAGTGCTAATGTGTACCCTGTGAAATTATCATATACTGCACCTCAAGACAATGATAATATTTTGGCTTAGTACACAAAACAACAAGACTGTCATGCTTGTGAACTGACTTTTTTGAATGTTTCTTAATAAATGGATCAGCATATTATGTTATGGTTGAAAAGAAATCAAGAGTTCGAGTTTACTCCATTTTCCCCTCCTTAGTCATCTCTCTTTAGAAGCATACTCATTCTTGGTGCTGTACCCCAGTGTAGTATTCTCAGGACCTAGCTTGGCTGTTTTAATATATATATATATATATATATATATATATATATATATATATATATATATATATATATATATATATATATATATATATATGATCTGTGCTTATCTTTTGTTTTAAACAATTGCATTTGTTTAGTTCAATATAGTCAGCGTTCTGTCAGGGACAGAGACATATTAAGCTTAGAATACTGGAAAATATATACTAATGTAACAAAACTGGTCGAAAGTAATCAGATTCACTCTTTCCACATGCGTTGGCAATCAAAAGAAGTAGAATGTTGTTGTTTTTGATGTTGTTTTTGTTGTGGTTATTGTTATAGGGCTAACACATTTTTCAGCACAGGATAAGCTATACATGGCGGCCAGTATCGACCCACTTGAAGCTACTGACAGGTTTTCTCACGTACTCACGTTAGCTGAATCTGAGGATCGAACCCTCACAAACAGGTGGCAGTGATCCCGAACGGTGAGCTCTCTTTATACCATTCGGCCACTCGGGCCCAATAGACGTAGAGTAGACGCGTGCTACCTTCAAGACAGTCAACAATTGAAATAACAGTTGGGCAGTGTCAAAATTTTCATTATATGGAACATATATGAATCTTGGATTATGATTTTTCTAGATATCTCTATTGCAAAAATAGCCATGATACTATTGCACAAATGCTGAACCGATAGCCCTAGTATGTATTGTGACGAGTACATTATAGGGCCGATCTGGGTAGGCCGAGTTCGTTATAGGACCAAAACTTTAATGGAACAAAACTGGTAAAAAAAAACAATGACAGGTGATTGATTACTGTGTAAGACGTTAACATAGACGACTTAGTATGTTTAAATAAAATGATGTTAAATTTATCCAGACCTTATCAACGGTGAATTCCAATTAAAGGCTCGTAAACTGTTAGTAGTTGACCACAACGTTTTATTTAAGAATACATCATTGCTATGGATGAAAAAGGTAGCCGAATACTTGTCCAAAATTAGAAACGGTAAGTGTTTTTCATTTATCCTTTAGTTTGCAAACGGTAGTGAGACAAATGTAAACATCTCAACATATTCGTTATTGTTGTGTTTGAAATTTTAATATTTCCTTACTTATAACAATATTATTTTCTCCGTTTTGCTGTTTCGTCATTTCTGCTATAAATGCATTTATAAAATCTTCGATATTTCCTTCATAAAGTTACTTCGTGTTTCTCAATAAGCAAATACACAAAATCTTTGACCACTTGCATTTTTTGACTTATGTTTCTGATTCCAAAGAAATTTCCTGGAACAAATTTTAATATGCACATGACTGTCAGCAACGAGCTAAATGAGTCCTAATGAAGAAAAGGAACTGAAGCAATCCATCATTGTTTTAAGCACAGGAGCTTCGTGGCTGAAGTGTTCAGCGAATACAAGATCAGAAATCATGTTTTGCAATGCTTGTTTGAATTGGTATCAACAACTGGAATGTCGTTTGGTTTACATTTTCTGTTTCGTAGAGAAAAAGCTTCACTTTAATGTGATATTTGGCTTCAGTTTGAACTGTCAAAATCCAGAATTCCTAATTGTCACGAGAATGAATTTCCTATGGTTCTTCCATGTGTCTCCTGAAATTGATATGATACATGTAAACAAAATAAAGCAACATTTTTTTACGCTTTTGTTTTGTACAACAAAGATCGATGTGTTTGTACAGACGATTACACATTTGTCACAGTGGAAAATTCCGTTACTTCTTACGATGGTTTAAGACTACAGAAGCATGTTATGCTAATGTTTAAATGAACTGAAATTATTTATCTGATACTTTTTTTAAGCTTATGCAGTTTGTAAAAAAGGATTCCACATGCATGGAACACCAGATCAGTTCTTTTCTCTACATCTCTAGATTGTAAACCGTATTTCTATGGCTGACCAAACGGTGAGCTGAAATATCGATATGAAGAAGAATTACCACAACTTACCAAGATACAGAATCTATGTATTGGACATTCACAATGAGTCATCTATTATATATCAAAAGTTTAAATATACAAAATATCTGAAAAAATTCAACAAACTGATAAATTCTGAACCAACATAATCGTTTATGTTTGAAATGATTTTCCACATGATGTTACTAGCATCAAACAAGGACAAATGAGGTAAGTCTCCTTTATTTGCTCGTACCTTTTTCTACATACATGTGTATCAGATATACTCATTTATAATCAAGTCCAACTGCAAACTGCATAGACCCAGACTTGCACTCGCAATAGAACAGAGTATATACACTTTGTTAGAACCATCAGGTGAATAATCAACATAGACCCTTACTCACGAGTACGAAAGTATCTCCTTTTATAGCATAAACGTAAGCGGTTGAGTTGTCGTAAACGTAAGTCTGGGTTACCTACCTCTAATTCCTGTAGCTTTTCGTTGAAGAAGAAACACAAGAGAAATCCTGCAGCCATGTGTTCCTGAACATACAGGTATTAAATTGTATCCATTTCTTATCAATAATTGAGTTCTAAACTCCACTACGTGACGAAGGAACTATGATTCTCATATACACGTGCGACTGAGCATACATTAAGCAACTTGGCTTGCCTCTTGTTCAGATACAGCAGTTGTCACCTACTCGATCAATTAAATTCGTTATTCACTCATTACAAGGACACGAGAGAGAGAGAGAGAGAGAGAGAGATTAAGAATTATTAAGAATTATTCGCGGAAGAAAGGCAGCTGATCGGTCCGAAAATTCTACACCACGTCTGATGAAGAGCTCTGTTAAAGGAATCATAACAAGAAACGATAACGGCTGGACTGGCTCCCAGTTACAATTTGTAGATGTCGCCATATTTCATTGACAGCCTTCGTAGGGGTATTCTAGTATAGGTCTCACTAGTCAGCTGCTTTGTATTACTCATCAAAAAAATCCAAACTGGTCCTGGAGGACGTTTGCCGTGATAGCGATGTCTAAAGAACATGATTGCGAGGAACCTTATAACAAGTAATACAAGTAACTTGGAAAGTAGATCAAAAGAGATTTATATACATATTATTCTTAGAACAAAAATAAATCAATGGATAATGATACAGTTATTCATTGAGGTAAATATGTGAGAGTCATAGTATTTCAGTTCCAAATGTCTTCATAATCTTAAAATCGCTACATATAGCTCCAACGTCTTTTATCATTACATGGAACAAAAATAAGTGGATTAACTCGATGGTCTAATATCTTCTGCTGCATATCGTAACAATAGCTTTTGCACAAAAGTACAAAACACAGTCAAAAATTTAAGTCAGGTACCTGCACTGTTTGGATTAAATTGCGAAAGTCTATGAACCACAAAGAGTGATGCATTGCTGTTGGAATTTTGATAGACTGATGTGCGCAATTCAAAGGACCAAAATGTGCGAAACATTGGCATGTTGATAAAATAGCATTCCCGGTGAAATTATTTAGCTCAAACCAGACGTTTATATTGGCAATTTAATGTGGTTTATGCTGTTCCTAGCCTTTTAAAGATGTAGAAGTTGTTCTTATATACAAAAATAATAGCACCGTTTTGTAACATTCACATACAAACTAATGACTTTAAATACTCTAAACATATACATTGCAGCGTTAATTATTATCTCTCTGTAGCAATATGAAAGATGATTGAGTACTAATATGTATATTGTACAATATTGTAATATATATCTGTTTTCTCTGGACCATCGTAGCAAACAACGGGCAAACATCCATGACAATACTGGCGTTGAGGGTTATCGCTTGCGTCGCTTGTGCCATAAGACATACGACAATGTCTCTGGACCTATGAATGATAGTAAAGTTAAGTCAAACCGGCCAAAAAAAAGGTAGAGAGAGAGAGAGAGAGAGAGAGAGAGAGAGAGAGAGAGAGAGAGAGAGAGAGAGAGAGAGAGAGAGAGAGAGAATTGTATTGTCAGTAGTAATTGTTGATTTTAATAAGCAGAATAATGATTTAGATCAACTATAAATGTATTCAAATATTCTATTTAGCTCTTGTTTGCTTGTCATTTCGCGTAGTTCTATTGCACACTAATTTACATAATCCAGTACGTAAATGCCTGAGCCTTCATTGCTTACAACGGATAAATGTGTCTGTAGTGCTCAACAATCTCTACAATTATTCATATTTTGATGATAAATGTGTCTTATATTGATATAGTCAATGTGAATTCAAATACAAACTCAAAAGAAAACAATCAACTTTCAATTTGTAAACGTGATTCTGAACAACAAGAAAATTATAGAAGTACATTTTGTAACGGAATAGCAGAGATGTGAACCCAACAAGGTTTTGTTGGCCTTATTTACAAATAATAAAGGTTCCTATGAAGGCTACAAACAAACTAAATAACGTTAAACTGAAGCTTCTAACCGAGAAGCTAGGTTTTGTTATCCCCTTGCTGACGTATTTTCTTCAAATTTTTATGTGATTTCTCTTACTTGGCGGGTCACTCAATTTTTTCGTTCACCCTTTCTGCTGCTATAAATTTAACATAAATTATGTTTACCCGTTCAAGCAACAACTGCAATCACGTCAAGAATCTCAAGTTCAATACGAAGAGGTTACAAAATAAATTTCCAGGCTCATTATAAAACAACCAACTGTCAAAATAGCAGAAAGAACCAAACAGACAAAGAAGCTTCTTCCAGTCGAAATAACTGTTGCTTTGCCACCACCTGAGATGTTATATGATGCTCTAGCGCCAGAGTCTGAAACACCAGAACCAGCGCCTGATGAACCAGAAGAAACAGAACCAACACGTGGCAGAGTTAACGTAGCTGACAAATTCACGGAAACTGACATTAATGACATCATAGCGGCTAAAATGTGTTCCAATTAGTTAAAAGAGAGGTGAGGATTTACAATAACCGGATACATTTATTAATTACCTAATTTATTAATTTACCTAATTATACAGATGATACAATTGGTCGTGAATTGTCGTACAAATGGATATTTCGCATCCACTATAATGTTGATCAAGCTAGAAATACCAATCAGAGATTTATTTATTATAATAATGCGATTGATAGCTATATCACATTTATGCAGCTAATACCACAACAGTAACATCAATTACGACAGCAGGAGAAAATGAAACAATCAAACATAAAGAGGAAGATCATTAAGTAAAGGAATCTAGTACAAAAATCGAAGGATCTTAGTACTTCATGTTCTGAAAATATCCTTGTTGATGTTGATCGATTAGAAATTCTGATTGGAGGAAAACGAGTTGGTAATAATTCTCCAAAATTCGTTAATGAAGCAGCAAATATTTGTGAAAGATTATTTTACAGGCGGAATCATAGATATTAATGTGTATCAGAGAATATTAGTAAACAAAATAAATCAGGATGCTAATCAAAAACTTTCAGAGATGGTTGATGTACCAGAAAAAGAAAAACATATGACCCCTAGTTTGGTGGCAGGAAGTGGTCTTCATGTTAGACGAATACAATAATAATAAATATGTTTAAGCGCACATCTAACGCCGCATTCGACATGGACGCACTAGTACTCAAAGATGAGTATGTGCATCATTATCAACATTATTCTTACGACGCACAAATTCCAGATCAGCATGGAAGAATATTGAACTTCAGGTTCAAGATACAAATAGGTATTTCTTACCCGCTAAAGCATTTTTTGAGGTTAAAGGTGAAATTTTAAATATTGCACCAGTTTATCAGGATCCATGAGAGCCACAGCGATCCGACTTCATCATACATATTAAGAAATTTATTTAACTTTTTAATATAAAAAAAACGTATCCATTTATAGAGATCACGCATGCTTATCGTTATTATACACATTATGCTAATTTTATAGATTTCATTCAAGGTAAAAAAGGCACAGAAAGAATATCGACATTTAATGCCGAATAAACTAACTCAAGGTCAAGGCCAAGACCAATTAAATCTGAACATGAGCGCGTACTAAATGATCTCAGAAATTTATTTTTTCAGCATCAACATGTTTTATAACGATGATTTGAAAAATCAGATAATTGAAACAATACATCATCTAAATCAAGTTTCAGTAGACTTAGAATGTGTAAAAAGGGTTATCGTTGACAGAGAAAAAGCAGTAAACGTATCGGCAGACAGATTTACTAGTTCTTACATATTTAATGAAGATAACCCAATTCAGCGTGTAAGTCATAAGCGATTATTTACGACTCTATTTTTGAAACATTATGGAATTACAGAAAAACAAATGCCAACATTAAAAATTCGGAGATTTAACTCTGAAGAGCTGAAGAAATCAGCTAGTGATCTTTTTGATGAACACTTTAAAAGATTATGTGATTCATGGAAAAAATTAATCCCACCAACAACAGTTCTCAGATATAATAATGATCTATTTTGAACAGGTCGTCATATTTCACATAATATTGTTAATATAACATCCACCATTGCAGTGAATCATGTGTGCGATATAATTGACAGCAGCTACCAAGTCGATCTTTTAAAGTCTAACCTGACCCAGCAGGGATATATATCATATTCATCCAGTATTCAAGTATCCCCTGGGTGGCTCATTATATCTGAGCCAATAAATCAAATTTTCTTGCGTTTACATAATCCATTATAGTCAAGAATGAATTTTAAACTCACGAATCAGGATGGATATATTATTGATTTGAGAAACGAAGATCATAATTTGTATATACGCTCCTAGAGTAAATATTATAATTAGAAGGAAACAATTAAGATATTTCAAATTGGCTAACACAACTGACCAAGTCTAGATAAAATCTTTACTTAATCCACAGCAGAAGAAGTGGTGAAGGACAACAATTGAGTGCCGTTTCTCAAGTAAACAAAATCGAATAAAAATCATGAAAAAATACGTCAATATTAGGGTAACTATAAACCTTTCTAGCGGTCTTGAAGATAACGGTATTGTTGTTACAATATTAAGTAAAACGAAAATAAATTTACGAAACTATTGCAAATTTCTCCTTATCTTGTATGCAAGAATATTTTACGACAAATTCAAGTCATTTGACTAGAGATGGCAATGCTAAGGATTGAAAAAATTAGAAGCAGGCACTGCGATGTGGCTGATGCAGGGAATAGTTATTATGTTAGTAACAAATTCGTATGGGACAGTTTAGTGTAGAGACAAGTCGGGAGATTTTTATGTCATCCTATAGTATTCGTTTCAAAGACAGGTTTTACTATATAAGTGTGTGAGATAGTACATTTGAATAGTTGTGTAGTAGTGCGTGTAATAATAATCGTAGAAATTTAACTGCATTTTTAAGTGTGAAGATAAATAACTGATTCATACGCACTACGTTTTGACCAAGTTCCCTGGATTCTGTTTGTCATTTCTTTTGCGCGTCTTATTAATATGCGTCTATTATTAAATAGTTTTAATTAATTTCAAACAATATTTACATGTGGCTTTCCAGCTCGCTTGTAAAAAAAATTCTGATTTGATTTGAATAAAATAATTAGCAGTAACATTATAAAATCTGATTGGAGAAAACACTTTGTCAACAACGTCACAAACTTCTACAAGTACCGGATGAATGGATCATCTGCTTGAAATTATCTCTGTACAATCTGATCCAGAAATACGCAACCCTTGAAACAGCCGAAAGTTCCATGAATCAGATTCTATCACCTGTGCTACTCCGAGCACACTATCTTCGGACTGCAATAGCTACATAAGCATTGGGATGCCATGAAGAGCGAAAATAATTGAAAGCGGAAATTGGGTCACGATCCAATATTGGTATAACTGATTGGCTCGACCTGGAAAAAAGAAAAAAGGTTTAGTAAGAATTGTTTCCAAGAGTGAGCATCCAGCTAGAAAGGTGCAGACGTAGAGAAAGTGTGTGTTTCATCTTTCTTTCTGTTATGTGCGCAATGTAGATCCTTCTTGTCATTCAAGGTCGATCAGAAATGCATCCATGTCTTACTTGTCTCAGGTACACTCCTGTTGTTTGCCATATTTAGTGGTAAAGTGGTAGATAATCTCCCATTCGAGTAGTTCGTATGAAACTGCATTACTGATTCAATTCTGGTGGCCGACGTTGACACGTTGTGTCTTTAAATAAAGAAAGATCGCCGTACAAGCAGTAGGCCTGAGGTTTGCGTTGCATGTATGCTGGCTAGTAAATGTCTGCCACGAATTAGTCATATTGAAATGCGAGTCGATGATGATATATAGGTACATGTATATTTTATCTCTACAGCCTTTAAGATGTGCATGTGTTTACTTTGGGTCTTTATGACCGGTGGAGCGAGTGATAGTCATGTCAAGGACAATGGGTAAATCTGCTTTTGTAAAAGATATCAACATAAACAACGACACTTCTGCGTCCTTGAGACTACCTAGTATGCGCAAACACCAGTCCTCTTTGTCAGATGCTCAAATAAGTCACGTTCACCTTCTTGAAATTTGCTACCGTGTTAAAATTTATGTTGCACACTGGGTCGCTTTTGTTCACTACCACTGTACTATGGAGCATCATTTGGTGGTAAAAAAAAATAATCGTTTTCAACCTAATAAGTCATGTGAGATTCGTGTATGCCAGTACATAGAAGTCCATTGGACCTGACATAGATTGCGTAATTCCCTCTCTTATTTGTGTCTCGATTATCAAGTGGTATTGGTGGTGTATGACTGTATGTTTGCATGTGATTTCTAAGCAGCTTGATAACGACTGGCATGTTCAGGCGGTTCACCAATACAGCAGCAAAAGACGTGACACCATTTTTATCACCGATGATTAGAACAGCAGTGTTGGTGTTTTGTATACCTTGAGAATTTACGTCCGTCCACTATTTGTTTTATCAGCTATAGCCATACACATTGTGATTTAAACAGCATTTGTACAAGGCTTCAAGCACATTTCGAAAATATAATATCCTACCAATCCCTAAGCCTTTAACGCCACCAGTAGCGTGCCTGGGTTAAACTAGGACATAGCAATACCAGGGGTGAGAACACACGTTTAATCACATAAACAATCCTGCACTTAGCAGCTATTCGTAACATAAAGAAATAGAAAAGAACATATATTAAAATATTTTAATGGAATATTACTATACTAAGCATCAATAATGTTATTAATAATGCTGGCGATTACCAGAAAGTGTACTATATTTGTATTAATGACTTTATGAAAGGATTAAAGACAAGAATCGTTACACATTACCTGGATGTTCATATTGTCTCTAATTTTAAGGTGATACGTTGGGGTGGGGCGAGGAGGAGGAAAAATGAATATTTTTGAAGAATACGGATACAGTTAGTTGCTGGGCTGGAAATGTTATATCAATCAAGCATTGATACTATCTTTCTGATATAATGTGCTTATAAAAAGCCTTTGTAAAATGTTGATGTTGAGATACTGAGGTCACTATCACCCCCCCCCATGTTCGGTCTGAATTAGACTCACCCATTTTCATCCTTTCGATTCTTTGGGTTATTTATTTTGTCTAATAGACAAATTAATACTGTCATTTATTTAAACGAGAACTATATAATTATTGGAGAGACTAATCCAAGAAACGTCAAATTATTCATTTGATAAGTATATTTTTTGTCCATATACTCAATACACTGGCCTATCATTTTTTTCTGCCCGTTCATCACCTCAGTCCGATTGCAGATTGTCCAGTTTGAGTTCGTCCAAACTCAGGAAAATTACGAAATAATCAGAAATGATTTAAAAACTGCTTCTTAGGTGAAAATAAGTCAAATTATTTTAGTGCACTAATATTATCTTCATAAGAAAAAAAGTGTGTAAATATTGATCTATGCGCCTGTTCGTGTTCTACAGACATAGTTTATGCGTATGTATATATGTTTTGTTAAATTGGAGAAGGGAGTTATCGCTCCATCTAAAAGGAAGGATATGGTATTAACATGTAAAGCAATAAAATGTCCTTCCCATAATTACATCCCAAATATAAATTCCTGTTCTAATTACCCAGCATTACTATGGAGACACAAGAAGAGGTAATAACTCTAAATGATTAAATGTAACTCATACAAGGAAAATATATATTCTAAATAAAATGTCATTCACTCTCATAAATCCTCACATGAACAGATAATCTGTACATGTAAGCCAGTATAAATAGTGAAAGAAAAACCTGACTCTGAAAATCCTGACAGTACCACCGACCCACGAAATAATACTGGCAAGCTTTCGCTCATACCCACATTGATCTAACCCGAGAGTTGAACACAGGCAGACGGAGGTAAGATGACAGTAAGCAAGAACGATGAGCACTTGAGACCACCCAGACCCTCAAGGTGCACGTATAGCGAATAAACAAATTACTAAAATTCCATTCTCTATTTGGTGAAGTTGTTTCAAAACTTCGTTATACTGAAGACTGACAATTCAACTAACATACCAACAGTTCAATAGCATTGCATCCCACGTTTAGTTCGTAAGGCTTGCGTTCAACTGTCCATATAAATGTCAAGAAGTGAACTAGACTTTAGACTAAACATTAGATTCTTGTTTACTACTTAGTGATGTTAGCGTGTGCATGAGATAATATCCAATGAGATGCACTGATAAAAGATATTAAAATAATTAGGTAGGTCAGACCTGATCGACAGATTTATCTCGATTCTTATTTAACGTTGCAGAATCAATACAAAATGTCTACACTTCTCTTTGGATTTGATCATTTGTATTACTGATTGCTTGTTTCCTTACAATCCTATTCTATAGACATCATCACTATCATGGCAAATTTCCCCGGGTCCAGCTTGGATCACTCTGGTAGGTAAAATAGCGGAGCTGACGAGTGGCCCAGATTTAAGAATACACCTAAGGAGATTACAGAAGAAATATGGTGACATCTACACATTGTACCTGGGACCCAGGCCAGCGGTTATTGTCTGTGGATATGATGCAATTAGAGAGATATTCATCAAACGTGGGGCAGAATTTTCGGACAGACCAGCTGCAATGAATCCGATGATAGTATTTAATGGCAGAAAATGATTCTATCTCTCTCTCACTTTCTCCAAACACACACACACACACACACACACACACACATATATATATATATATATATATATATATATATATATATATATATATATATATATATATATATATATATATATATATATATATATATATATATATACCTGTGTGTGTGTTTGAATATTTCGTTGTATTTCTTCGAGTGTGTAGCAAATCAATATCTGTACTTGTAGCATGCAGGGCATTTTACTTTATACTTAAACATATGTTATCTCCTAGAGATTGAAGCAAGGTCATATGTATGGTTTATTCTCTGTTTCCTGGTGCTTTCTGATTTTCCAAAACTGAAGATATAACCACCTGAATAAGATTCACTCAAACTTCAATGTATGAGAAAATGCATTAAAGAAAAAAAAATTCGCACAATCTAGGATATGAACGGGATTTATCTGTATCGGAAAGATGACATATTTTATTTCTTGGTATTGCTAATTTGCTTCTTCAGCAAAAAATGCATATTAAAACAATCCTGTTCATTCCTATTTCATGTACATTGTATCAATATTTAGTTTGAAAGGAAGATTAAATACTATATATTATATATTGAAAAGCACATTATGTAAATCAGTCATTGCACTTTGACTGCCAGTCTTTGGAAGTCAAATACTAATTGCAGTCCCAAGACGCGTTACATTCACTTTGCCTTCGTCATATGCATCCATGTCAACAGTAATAGTGGGTAGTATAGGGACTATAGGACTTGTCATTAAATTCGCCGTAGGTTAATGTTGGGACACGATTTATAGGGACAGAAAATCACCATTGGCCCATATAGTGATAATGGGAATTTTCTATAGGAACAAGACAAATGGAACAGGTGGCATGACGTTACAGTACTGAACATTTGCAACAATGTGCAAGTGACTGACATAAATATTCACAACAACCACTCACGGTAGGTAAAAATACAATACACACACACACACGCACACACACACACACACACACACACACACACATATATATATATATATATATATATATATATATATATATATATATATATATATATATATATATATATAAATGCAATACACTGACGACGAACAGTACGAAACTAGTAACTAATTAGCCTGAGCGCTTTCGACTCTTAATGAGTCTTTTTCAAAGGCAAATACAAAACATATATATATATATATATATATATATATATATATATATATATATATATGACAGATAAATAAACACAAAAACTTTGTGTTTGTAAACCTCTACATGGCTGTCTCCATAATTCCCTAAAAGTCTACAAGCCAAAGCGACATCTATTTTTTACTTTTTGTACATTTATGTAACGCAGATTATATCCCGGATATTTGATTCTATACCGGGTATTATGATAGTAAAAATTGAAGGATACTAAGAAGATTTAGAAAATGTTAAATTCTACAAGTGCATAGTTTTCATTTTCTAGTCTTCTTGGTGTAAAGGGTTGTTTTTCGCCATTTGATTTGTATTCTTTATATATATATATATATATATATATATATATATATATATATATATATATATATATATATATATATATATATATATATATATAATGCAAAAAGAGAATTAAAATCTTTGCGAGGCATGGGAAGTGGCTCTGAAAAGGACCGTTGTTTGTTATGTTCATTTCAATCCGTTAACATATAGGATATGGATAAGTCTTCTTATCATCCTTAAAGTTCTCAAACCTTGTCTCAAATTGTGTCTCACTTCTGGTCCTTAGACGAGGACTCTCTTCATACATACGTTGTCTTTCCACATAGCATCTTCTCTTCCAAACAGTGGTACCGGTGATTCTGATGATTTTCCATGTTGTTTTGACATACATGTCTAAGTCCGTACGGAACAGAATTGACGATACAAGAGTAGAGGATTCAATGTCTGTCTACGTCATTGTGACTAGGACGGGTGAAGGGAATGAAGTGAACTACGTTTATTTATAGTCTAAAAGCTGATCGATACGGATTGAAATTATTCACCAGTCCTAATACCCGTTACAAAATTCAGTCGCTTCGTTAGTGTCTGTGCGCAGTGAAACGATGCGACGTTGTTTTTTGAAACATGACGGAGTCAATGAAGATGATGAATTGAGGTGCACCGTCTATGGAGACGAAAAGCGATGGCTTCCAAAGTGAACAGAACGTTACTCTTCTCAAAGAGGTTAATTTCTACTGGGATTTGGTAAATTTTGTCTCTTCGTACCACAAAATATCGCGTCGCCTAATGATAAAATGTCAGTAGTAAAACTTTTTGGCCATTACATTTTATCCTGAATTGTATTATATTTTGGGTAGAGACACAAACTTAATCAAGATTAAAAACGAAATACCACTCGTGACCGGTAGTATGGATTTTGGGAAACATTTTACATTTCCCTGTAGACATGAACTATGAACTAAATTTGATCTTTATGTAATTGGTTTTGGTGGAGCACAACGTGGTGGGACACACCTCTGTAACGTTTATATGTGACATTCATTTAAAAATAATTTCTTCCTCGGCTGTTGACGAAGAAGTTGGATGCACCTATAACGTTTACTGAAAAGTTTTACAGCCTCAATATTTGACAGTTAGTAACTCGTATTATTATACTGTCAACATTACTAGAAAAGGAGATCTGGGACAAAATGTTCCATTCACTAAAGGGAAAGTCACAGTGAAACTTCATTTTCGAAAATGAGTACTCTATGCTCTTGTCATCCATGTATCATGTGTACCAGGAATTCTCTCGACAACGCAAATATGGTTAGGAGATATGCTCGTGTGTTGAAACCGATGGTGACACGGGTACTTCACGCCCTGAAAGATGCTGAGTTGACACTAGGTAAAGTCTTTCTCTAAAATATCATTATTGTCAAATAAAAGCATAATACTTTGTTGACTTAAGGCATAACTTCAAACAGGCAAAGACATTTTGGGACGACGCGAAGCTCCTATCAATGCCACGATTGCAGCTGAGGATTCCTGCTTCCCTGATGCCATGGCAAGGACAAATTACGACGACAACATCCACTGAGATCACTTCACACCCTTAGAGTTAGAAAGACGAAGAAAAGAAAATATGTTCAAGACATAGACGCTTCGGATTATTAAATTGCAAAATGACAAAGAAAATGAGGCACCGAAAGTCTTTTGCTTGTAACAAGTCGGAACTGAATTTGTTTGCCATGGCAACCAACATGGTGATGATTCAAGAATCCCAATGGGTCGAATTTCATCCCGTCTCATCTCCAACGGATTGCGCTCTCATCGGGTTGGAAATCAAAGGAAAACCCGATAATTACAACGATCTGAATAACAGTTACTTGTATCTGAAATTGGAAATGATGAAAATGGTCAACGATGATCCAGACGACAATATTTCACAAGTACCTGGCAATAATGTCAGCGAAATGGATTTGTTTTTGAATAACAAACTGATCAGCAGTTGCATGGATACTTACTCTTACCGAGAGTACCTGGAAAATCTCTTGACGTACTGAAGAGAGGCCAAGAACACATATAAGGATGATTGCGTGGTTTGGAAAACTGACACGTTGGAGAAGTGCAACGACATAGCAATTGCAGCATAAGTTGGCAATCTTCACAATACTGGATTTATAGCTTGACGAGGAAAATCATGCAAGGATGTCTCTTAGAACGGATGGATCGTATATATTTGTACAAGTGGTTGCAAGACAAGCATTTGCTTGAAGGTAGTGGATATTCGCTTGAGACTGAATTTCAGCAGTGCGGCTTTTCATTTTTTGGCTAATTCTACCAATTAAAAAAGCATCTTCAAAGAAGCCAAACTTTACTTGCGTCGCGTAGATGTGTTGCCTAAAACTGGAAACTAGATCAGTGTGATACCTTGACAAGAACGACCGCCAAGTATTCAATATGAAATTTAGAAGTGAAAACGTGCCCCCATTCCAAGAACAAAGATCATATGTTCCAAGGACATTTAGACAAACGTTTAATCGTTGGCGTCGTCTGCAATACAGCTCTAAACGGAACCGTCATTGTCAATGACTTCGAGTTTGTTGTTATTATTGTTTGGGCTTAACGCCATTTTTCAGCACACGATAGGCTATACATATCGACCAGTATTAAGGGTGGAGGAAGAAAACGTAAATTCAATGAAAAGAACCACCGACCCACGAGAAGCTACTGGCAAGCTTTCTCACATATCCACATTCGCCGAATCTTAGACTCAATCCCACGCAGACAGAGGTGAGATGGCAGTGATACGTAATGGACAACGCTTTAGACCACTCAGCCACTCTGGGCTTCCCTTTCGAGTTTAATCACTAAAAATTGTCCATGATAGTAAATGAGAAGAATCTAAGGAAATAAAATGGGATGCTACAATGAAAGAAGAACACCAAGACCAAGACGAAAAGAACATTGTGGTCAGGTCTAGATGGTCAGAACAAGAACAACATTTAATAATGTCCTGTTTTGCCCAACACCTATCCAATAAAATTACTGGCTTGGTCAAGAAAAATTGTTATGGATGTCAAAACGATCATCCCAGTCAAATTCAACACAAACACTGTCTGATGATGAGCCAAAAAGAAACAAATTTACGAATATCTCGGCGTCTCATCTCGGAAGAAGCAGAGTTGCATGAGTGGTATAAAGGCTTGGGTGATCATTCCTGTCCTACATTGTCTACTCTGGAGATCTATCACATATAAAACAATTAGCACAGAGTTTGGAAACGAAGCAAAGAAACTGTTACAGGTCAGATCTTTTCAAGCAAAACGTCAGAATTGAATTGATGACTCATCATTATCTCTGAAAGAAGAAAACAAAACAAGAAAAATAACCCCGGATACCTGGGAACTTTATTATCTTTTGAACAACAGTTCATACACTGTTTCTTGGAATCCTATCGTGTGTTCTAAGGATGAACTACCCCATCGGAAACATCAAGACCATCAAGTTTATGTTATCAATACGGACGACAGTCATCTTCCAGGAACTCCACTATAGCCATCTATTTTCCTCAAGAGAATTGTGAGGAGTATTTTAATTCGTATCGACTACTCACTTTATAAAATGAAATGACCATACGACTTGATACAATAATGTGAAATTAAAAGGCACATAATCCATGGTGTATTGACAATATTATGAGTAGTTTCTTTATCAAAGAAATCTTGGATATTCTTTATAACGTTTAGTGTCTCGAAAGTATGAGTATGTTGATATATTGTTATGTGATCGTTACGGGTATCTTTTGTTTTAGCTAGGAAACGTAGTGCACATCAATGGCCTCATGACTTCCATCATAGAAATCTCTCACTATTACACGACGTTCTTAACTTTGTCAAAAATAATTTGTTTGATTGATATTATTGCTCCTTGTTCCTTGTTCATTGTTACTTGAACAAAAAATTGTATTTTGAACAATGTGTCCGTCGTTTGTTCAAAACACGACACTGAGTATATATGCTCTACAACTTTCTATCTCTTACTATGACATTAGCTCTCGTAGCTCTTTCCGACACTAAACCAAGTATTGTTGTTTGCTATCGCGTCCGCGTTTGAACCATATACAACGGATGAATCTCCAGTCTTACAATCCACTATTGACTTCTCAACCGATGAGCATGTTTCCAAACAATCTAAACTAAACGAAGCTTACCTCAAATTAAATTGTGTCAGTCTCAACCTGATACATAAACCTGAAAAGATAGAGAATGTTAGGATGTAATCCAAAGATAAAGACCTCATAGAAGATGTCTTTAGAGAGAAAGATAAGAAAGAACAAAATGAAAGGACCGAGAAATACAGATTTCAGAAGCAGAGAGAATAACAACAACAGCAACAACCTTAACAGTAATAGCAGTAACAGTAATAATAAGGCAGACACTTTGGGACTATCGAGTAGACGCCAAGGAATTAACATTATCTTTTTGCTGAAGCAGGCCGTATCGTATAGAAAAGCCTGCTGCCAGATGAGGACGCAATCATAGAAAACAAGATTGTCACTATGTCCATGAACAAAAACAAACAGCCCTTTCAGGGCTACCCAACACTTTCGAAAATACATATTCATTCAATTTGCTAAAACTTTTAAAATTTGACAAATAAATAGAAGTGTGTATATAAGCACTTCTTTCTTTGGTTAAGTATAATATCAAAACTTTGTTTTCTAAGTCTTGTCCAATCGTGTATTTCAGTTTGTAAGTAAAAGAGTAAAAACAACATCTTGTAATTATACGTTTGTGTTTTAGGTTTGTGTGTTAGGGGATGCTTACCTCCACGTCAATGCTTCAAGTATGTATAAAGCGGTACAATTGTCTGTCTAGCTATCCATCGTTAACTCGTCAATTTAAAAATGAGTATCAGATTAAAAAATCTGATGAAAGTCCAAACGCTCCTCTCGTATACCAGGTTTCTTTTATACAAACTGACTAGGAAGTCCATAAAAGAGACAGACATGATAGAAGAGTTAAAGAAAAAGAAAAAAGCAGAATCAAAGAATTCTGCCTCACCTTTTCATCAGACCTCAGTGTGAGGTGAAGCCAGAGATAAGGACACCTCCACAACCACGACCAACACGACCACCTTAACCAACACTACAACATAATTATCCACAGTTGTGGTATAGGAGGAAAGCCTTCACTATCCCACAGACGAAAGACTGTAGACTAATGCAAATCAACCTCCCTCTGCATTCTCAGCTACACGCCTCGAATGAGAGAAAGATTGGAGTCGTCTTTGTGTGTGTGTGTGTGTGTGTGTGTGTGTGTGGTGCCCTTTCTGAAAGATGCCAACATTAAACAGGTGCAGTTGGAGTTCTTAACAAAATATTCCTCTTCAGTGCTAGTCAGACCTCTAGAAAAGCTACTATTCAATTTGCCAATTATTGTGAATGTAGTGTGACTATAAACACTCGTTTATTAATATGTGTGTACTTGTGTGTTTTTTTTTTCTTCTCTTCCTTCTTTGGTGAGGATAATGGTTTGTTTGTTTCAAGCTAGCTCATTTGTTTGTGTGGATAGTATACGGTTGTGTGTTTTTCTTCTCTTCCTTTGTTGGTGTGGATTATAGATTTGTGTGTTTTATATTTGCCCGTTTGTTGGTGTGGATAGTATATTGTTGTACGTTTTTTCTTTTCTTCCTTCGCCGTTGAGTATAGTATATAATGTTGATATGCTTGCTTCGTTAGTATGGATAGTAAATTGTGTCTTTTATGCTTGCTTGTTCGCTGGTGTGTGTTTTATGCTTGCTCCTTCGTTGATGTGGATAGTATATTGGTTTGTGTTTTCAGATCTTCTTTTCTTGTTGTGGATAAAATATCACACCTAAAGTAAATGTAATGATAAGACGGTTTAAAGAAAGGAGAAGAGATTATGAAAAAGGTAATGGGAGAAGAATCTTACAAAACTTGTGGAGTTTGACAGACAATCAGAACTGGATGAAAATACGATAATAGAGAGAAATGGGACATCCAGACTGGTTACCAGAAGAAGAAAATAAAACGAAAAAGAAAGAAATCATTGGAAAAGTGAAAAGCGCGTGGAAAAATGAAGTCAATAGATGCATACAATTCAAAGGCCCTTTTCAGGACCACATCCTATGCCTCGAAAAGTTTTTGATTCTTTATTTGCCATTTATGTGTTATATATGTATTTAACTACGCCTGCGGGGTCCCCGAGTGGTCTAAAGCGCTGTCCGTTATGGATCACTGCCATGTCATTTCTGTCTGCGTGAGTTCGAGTCTAGGATTCGGCGAATGTGGATATGTGAGAAAGCTTGCCAGTAGCTTCTCGTCGGTTGGTGGTTCTTTCTGGTTACTTCCCGGTTTCTTCCTCCAACATTAATACTGGCCGCCATGAATAGCCTATCGTGTGCTGGAAAATGGTGCTAAGACCAACAACAACTACGCCAGCGTCTCTATTGTATTTATACCTACCTAGAGTGGTAGCTGTGCGTTTTTAGGGCAGCAATTTGCAACATTGTTGCAATTGTTAAGTACCGTGACATTGTGCAACCTGTTCAATTCCTCTTGTTCTTATAGGAAATTCATGTTGTCTCTATATGAACCCAAGTTGATTTTCAGTCCCAATAAATCATATCCCTAAACTAGCCAAGGGTAACTTATAATGAAAATTCTTATTGTCGCTATACTACCACCTTTTAATACTCTTGTCCTTATGTACAATAGTCATCTAAACAATTAAACCTGACAACAACACTCTAAAAACATTAGCATGCCTTTTTGCAGTTGTATTTGTTACTACAATTACAACTGAGTCTTGCAGACAATCAGAACAATGTCAGTCTGCAACCTCCATCCACTCACATATGCTCCGACAATCTATTATATTATATATCTGATATCAAATGGTTGCGTGTGTTCCTCTATTTAAATCATTGGGTGATGCAATAAATGAAAACAGTTAGATAACTTTCATTGCAATTAAAAGTAAAACAGCATATCAAGAAAATACTAATTCGTTCCTTTGTAGTTTGAATGTGAATCATATTTTAAGCACTCGGGCACGTAAGTATCTGAAAAAAGACTTTGAACGTTACGGAGAGCATGTTATCGGCTGGAAAGTGAACTCCTTATTTTGTGTAATTCACTCCAGTGAAATATTCTAATGATTTTGTTAGAACAATCCAGTATTTCACAATCTGTCATACTGTATATTCGTAATTCTCCATAATTAATCCCATACGTTGATTTGTTATCTATAGGCAGATAAGCATTCGACGGATGCATTTTGGAAAGGAAAATTAAAATCATCCTACATATTTATTCACAAATGTATTTATATCTACTAAAACTTCAAAATAGTGTATTGAAGTGATTGTAAAATACAATCGCATGCATCGGAAAAATGCTCACTTGATGATTATTCAATTTGTGTATTAAATACAAAAAAACAACATACTAGCTTTGTTTTGAGTCGACGATATGAACACCAAAGGTATAACGTAAAGATACGTATAGACCCTTAGATTAAGATATATTCATACGTTTCTTCAAAAAAATCCACTTATGCGTATTGTACTTTTTACGTACACCTGCTGTATACTAATTAACCGGTGCGTATAAATGAAAATTAAAATAAAAGTAAATCTATATATGCGACTGACTGACTGACTGACTAGGTATTATAGTCGCGTATTGTACTCTTTGGCATTTTGCGAATGTTTGCGGCAACATAAACAATCTGCACATAGCAGCTATTCTTAATATGAAGAAAAAAAGAACATCTATAATAAAATATTTTAATGGAATATTTATACTATACTAATCATCAATAATGTTATTATTAATGCTGGCGATTACTAGAAAGTATACTATATTTGTATTAATGACTTTATGAAAGGATTAAAGGAAAGAATCGTTATACATTACCTGGTTGTTCAAATTGTCTCTAATTTCAAGGAGATACGTTGGGGTGGGGCTAGGAGGAGGAAAATAGACATTTGAAAGAATAAGGTTTCAATTAGTTGATTGGGTGGAAATGTTATATCATTTAAACGTTAGCATTATTTGCATGATATCATGTGCTTATAAAAAGCCTTTGTAAAATGTTGATGTTGAGATACTGACGTCACTATCATCCCCCAATGTTCGGTCTGAATTAGACTCACCCTTTTTCATCCATTCGATTCTTTGCGCTTTTTATTTTGTCTACTAAATAAGTTAACACTGTCTCTCATTTGTTTAAACGAGAACTATATAATTATTGGAAAGACTAATCCAAGTAACGTCAAATTATTCATTTGATAAGTATATTTTTGTCCATATACTCAATACACTGGCCTATCATTTTTTCTGTCCGTTCATCACCTCAGTCCGATTGCAGATTGTCTACGTTTGAGTTCGTCCAAACTCAGAAAAATTACGTAATAATCAGACATGATTTAAAAACTGCATTATAGGTGAAAAGAAGTCAAGTTATTTTAGTGCACTAATATTATCTTCAAACGAAAATAAGTTTGTAAATATTGATCTATGCGTGTGTTTGTGTTCTACAGTCAGAGTGTATGTGTATGTATATACGTTTTGTTAAATTGGAGAATGGAGTTATCGCTCCAGCTAAAACGAAGGATATGGTATTAACGTGTAAAGCAAAAAAATGTCCTTCCCACAATTACATCCCAGATATAAATTCCTGTTCTAATTACCAAACATTACCTTGGAGAGAAAGGAAAAAAGTAACAACTCCAAAGGATGCAAGTTAACACATAAATGGAAAATATCTATTCTAAATAAAATGTTTAAACATCTTTCACTCGCATAAATCAGAACCCGTATATATATATATATATATATATATATATATATATATATATATATATATATATATATATATATATATATATATATATATATAGGCTGCACATGATAGCCCGTTTAAATAGTGACAGAAGAACCTGACCTTGAAAAACCCGGAAAGTACCACCCACCCACGAAATGATACTGGCAAGCTTTCGCTCATACCCACATTGATCGAAAACGAGAGTCGAATACAGGCTGACTACAGGCAGACAGAGGTAAGATGGCAGTAATCCGTATCGATGAGCGCTTGAGACCAATCAGCCCCTCATGGTGTACCTACAAGGAATAAACAAACTACTAAAATTCCATCTCTATTTCTTGATGCTGTTTCAAACGTCCTGGTACTAAAGGCTGACAATTCAAATAATATACCAACAATTCAATAGCATTGCATCCCAAGTTTTGTTTGTAAGGCTTGCGTTCAAATGCCCAAAAAATATTTAGAAGTAAACTAGACTTTGGACTGAATATGAGACTCTTGTTTACTAGTCAGTGATGTTACCGTGTGCATCAGATATAACCAATGCGATGCACTGATGAATGAGATTCAAATAATTAGCTAGGTCAGATCAGATCGATAGATTTTTCTCGATTCTTAATTAACGTTGCAGAATCAATACAAAATGTCTACATTTTTCTTTGGATTGGATCTACTTTCCTCTTCATTTGTATATATGGTTGCTTGTTTCCTTGCAATCCTATTCTATAGACATTATCACTGTCATGGCAAATACCCCCCGGGTCCAGCTTGGATCCCTCTGGTAGGCAATATTAGGGAGCTGACGAGTGGTCCAGATTTAAGAATACACCTAAGGAGATTACAGAAGAAATATGGTGACATCTACACATTGTATCTGGGACCCAGTCCAGCGGTTATTGTCTGTGGATATGATGCAATTAAAGAGATATTTATCAAACGTGGGGCAGAATTTTCGGACAGACCAGCTGCAATGAATCCGATGATAATATTTAATGGCGGAAAAGGTCTCTCTCTCTCTCTCTCTCTCTCTCTCTCTCTCTCTCTCTCTCTCTCTCTCTCTCTCTCCATACACAAGCACGCATATATATATATATACACACACATATATATATATAGTATATATATATATATATATATATATATATATATATATATATATATATATATATATATATATATATATATATATATATATATATATATATATATATATATATATATATATATATACACACACCTGTGTATGTGCGTTTGGAGGGAACATATTTCCTTATAATGAACAAAATATCGGTTTTATTTCATCGAGTGGGTAGCAAGTTATTATTTCTACGTGTAACATGCAGAGTTTCTTACTTTTTACTTAAACATATGTTATCTCCTAGAGATTGAAGTTACGTTATATCTGCGGTTTAATCTTTATTTTTCCCTGTGTTTTCTGGTTATCCAGTTTGAAGATATAACCACTTAAACAAGATTCATTCAAACTTCAAAGTATTGGAAAATACATTAAGGAAAACAATTCGCACAAACTAGAATATGAAGGGGATTTATCTGTAGCGTGAAGATGACATAATTTTTTTCTTGTTATTGCTAATTTTTCTTCTTCAGCAAATCATATATATTCAAGCAATTCTGTTCATTCTAATTTCATACATATTTCATCAGTATTTTGCTTTAAAGGAGGATTAAATATTATTTAATGAAAAGAACATTATGCAAACCAGTCATTGCGCATTGACTGTCAGTCTTTGGAAGTCAAATACTAATAGCATAATAGCAGTATCAGGACGCATCTCATTCACAGTTTCTTGGTCATTTGCATACATGTCAATAGAAATAGTGGGTAGTATGGGACTTGCCATTAAAACTGCCCTGCACTAGTGTATGGACACGATTTATAGGGACAGAAAATCACCATTTGCTCACATAGTGATAATGGGAATTTTGTATAGGAACAAGACAAATGGAACAGGTGGCATGACGTCACAGTACTGAACATTTGCAACAATGTGCATGTGACTGACATATCTATATATAAATATATTCACAATAACCACTCACGGTAGGTACAAATACGACACACACACACACGCACACACACAGAAATATATATATATATATATATATATATATATATATATATATATATATATATATATATATATATATATATATATATATATATATATATATATATATATATAAAGTTAAAGTTGATTGCATCTCGTTTCTGAGTTTGTTATAACAAAAAAAACCCAACGTTCCTTTTCACAGTCACTCACTTATTTCGAAAAGAGAGATAACTGATTTTGCCAAAATTAATTAAAAACTCAAAATCCCTTGTTTAATCTTAAAACCAAGAGACACGTAGTTTTGTCATTCTAGTCTCTTCTTGTACAAATATTTATATCCAATTCACAACACAACACAGCATAACATTTTTAAAAAATCTCATGGACTTCTTTACTATTTGTTTAGTTTGCTCTCTTTGTTTCTTTTTAATTTCTTTGCTTTTACAGATTTTCCTTCTCTACTTCCTCCCTTTTCTCAACTTATTGTCTTCTCTTCCGGAACGTCTCGGAGTTCTTCTTTAGCCGAAAATACCTATTTTCCTTCCTCCCCGGATTCTTAGGGCACTTTGAAGACCAATGTCCAATCTCTTGCTAATGATAACATATATTATTGATTTTCTCTCTTCTGGCACTGGTCCTGCTTTTATGATGGTGTGAACATTCTGTAGCCCTGGGCTCTTTGTTTCTGGCAAATACAGAAAGTATCAAAATTTGTATCCCGAAAGTAGGGTGACTAGTCCATCGGCTTGTCTGAAGAAAACTTTCTTTTGACATTTCGCAAAGCTTTGATCAGAAGTTCCGTCTGTTTGGGCTCTTCTTTCGTACTGGTCAGCTTGGGACGTTTCCTTCATCTCGACAATTTGAAGTATCCTATTTGGATCGAGTTTTGCAGTAAACCTGAATTGACACATTCGAAAATCATCGAAAAGATACAACACGTACTGCATTCAAGCGACAAGTTTCACATCACCGAGGTTAATGCGACACTGTTCATGACACACATTTTCTTCCCCAAGGGACAGGATAGGGCAAAAAGTTGAAATTAACAATCTTGAAGACAGGTCTTGCTTAGACCCTGCCATCCAGGTGGAACAAACGTATGCTGACAAGATAAAGAGACTGAAAATATTCGAAAATCTAACCGAGCCAAACATTGAAGAGACAGAACACCGGTTAAAGCAAGTAGGGATAATAAAAGACACGTCTTGTGGCAATCATGAAATGCAAAAGGTGCAAGACGTCTTGGTACCGCGCTACGCCTTGAAAGTATATTTTCAATAAGTGAGCGGAATCGTTTGTTTCGAGTCAAATATTTCAAAGACGGAAGATATTTTCACGTCTATTATCAGGATGAATATTTGTTGCCATTACCTGCGTCATTGCATTCCTGTGGTAAAGTTATTACTGTGAGAAATGTGACTATGGCTATAGGAGTCGAGAGCAACACAAGCGTTGTGTATCGAAATGTGAGAGATGTTTAGCCTCTAAGCCCTTCCAGGACGAACTACATCCTGTCAACGTTCGTTTGTCAGTCCAACGTGTTACCAACACCATCTCAGGTCGCAAGGTTCATATCGGAAAAGTGCATGTCAACTCTTGAGATTGTGCCATACTTGAGGACAAGGCATGCGTACCAACAGCGCCACCTTATACGTCTATTCCGTAACGAAACGATGTCAAATTTGTAGCTAAACCGTCGACTTGGATAACAAATGCTACATTCAAAAATACTGTTCTAAACATGAAGAGGAAGAAGTAGAAGGTAATGATCATAAGAAAAAAGGCAATTGTATTGTTTTTGATTTCGATTGCATGCAGGAGACTATCATTCACATTCAAAATTTTTGCATAGCACACTTAGTATGGGAGAAGTGCATTTAAGAGCCTATCTTGACCCATTTCCCTAACTGTAGCAAGATTCTTTGATGACGTGAAAAAAATAGCTCGGTACCTAACATATTGACCCATTTTGCCTAATGGCTATTTTGCCTTAGACCCTATCGACGAGACGTGGAGTCAAGAAGACATCGAACGTTAAGGAGATTGTCATCGCTAGGCCACGGTGATGGCTCCCAATTTCTTGGGGTACGATGGACAGTTTCTTTTGAGATACTTTACGGAACAAAGTACCGAACATCCTAAAATGATTTTGAATGGAGCCACAATCATGTACATGCAGTTAGGCCAAGTGCAGTTTAAAGATAAAATAAATTACTTGGCCAGTCACTTGCCTAAAACATTAGGCATGACAGAAATGGCCAAAGGCTATTTTCTACACTTTTTGCAATACCAAAGCTAATTTACACACCATTCTACCCCATTTAGCCGAGGCTCAATACGACAACCCCGACAAAATGCATACCGAACAACGAGAAGCTTTCTACACATGGTACCAGACTCGTGCCTCAGAACCTTACCACTTTCAAGAAGAGATGTTAAAATATTGTCATTTCGACGTAGACATCTTACAGGTATTCGGTGAAAATCTTTGAGAACTGTTTATCGAACACAGAGGGAATGATCTCTTTTTAAGAAGGCTGCACCATTGCCAAAGCGTGTTCCTTAATGTACCGCCAACAATTTATACACTAGCGACTATATGTGTCATTAGTCCTGAAACAACCAATTTTGTCAAATGTCAATAGTAGTTCAAAGTCCTACGCTGGTTACTTTACTTGTGTTACACGGAAGACAAATGGAACAAAAACCATCGGAATGTATTTAGTAGATGGATGGGACTTGGAAAACAACAAGATCAAGGGGTACTTATTGCACGGATGTCCTATGACTATGGAAGACTGTACGAAGCCAGGTGTCAGCGGAACTTGAAGTTAGAAGAGAAGGGATAGCAAGTGGTGAAAATGTGGGAAGACGAGTGCGATCGAAAACCGATACCGACTTGAAACGCATCGTAAAACGTTACAAGCTGGTGAGCCCTCTGAACGTATGGAACAGTTTATACGGAGGACGGACGAATGCCACTTGTTTGCAGTACTTCAGCAACGAGGAGAAAGGAAAAGAAATTAATTACATGGACGTGTGTTCTTTTATCCGTACTTGTGCAAATATTTTCACTTTTCCGCAGGGCACCCACAATTGCTGTGAATTGCTTCTGAAGCACGATGGCACAACGATCTTGTTTACTCAAAATGTTGTTTGTTACAACCTTGTCGCTATTTCCAGATAATTGAGGACAAAAAATAGAACAAATACGTGGACGTCGTTCGTGAGGACATAATTTTGAGGAATTACGAAGTAGAAATTGACCTTGTAGAAGCAGGCAAATTTGGAAATGTTCTCATTGTGGTCTACGTGACATAATATGATCGCTTAAAATTGTATGAAGTTTTAGAACTGTTAGGAGATTGTGTGCTGTATTTTAAAACGGACAGTTGCATATACATCGATTGTCTGGGTCTACAACACCTTCAAATCGAAGAGGACCATTTAGAAGCTTTGGCCAGACGAGCATCCTGAGGACAAGATTCTAAGTTTTGCAAGTGGTTTTCCAAGCATTACACTTGCGAATAACGTGACCCCTAAGAAGAAGTGTACACAGAATGTGAAGTAAAAAGATTGACTCTCAATTATTGCATTTGTCAAGTGGTAAACTTTGGCGTATGAAAATAAGCCTTGCAATCTGGTTAGAATGGAATCTATAATTGGCCACTTACCAAACAAACAAAATTGTACGTCACCTACGCATGAAATTGTTAGTCAACCCGTCAAAAAAGTCTGTCAAATCGTGTACGGATTTTCAGCCACGTCCCTTTACTGTACGGTCACGCGGATATTAGTCAGCATATAGAAATGTAAAACTTCAACGAACAATAGTTCAGTGGCACTACCACGACAAAGATAGGAAGATTAATCCTATCACACAGCAAGTATCAAGGAAGAGCAAACTCGATTGCGATGCTGTGCCTTGCGCTTGCAAAGATGCCGTATGCTGTGACCTCAGTGATTCAGTACCACATCATGATGGGAGAATTGCTATAACTACAACTTCAATGAAAAGTGTGAATGATAGTGTAAGTGTTAAACGTGACGAATCCGAAAGAGATAACACTCGTTATTGCACAGCTTTTCCCTTTACTGGTTTGTATGTTCGATGACCATTTCCGCCGGAAATCAAACGGCTACCACCCTACGGATATCATGCATAACTGGGCAAAGTCCCAAGGATATCAGAGTACCACTATCGAAATGAACTGGTGAAAGACGAATATTCATTCCCAGAGCATTTTCCTGAATAATGTGACTTTTAAAGTCGATTGCAAACTTTCCACACAAAATGACCAAAATATCTGAGAGGGCCTACCACCGAAGAATTATCTTGCGCCGGATTTTTCTATATGGGCGAAGGGGATAAAGTCAAGTTCTTCAGTTGCGGTGTGTCACTTCACGAGTTGTGAGAGAAGGATTGTGCTTACCTGTAACATGCTCGATTGCCTCCGAATTGTCACTACCTACTTTTAGTGGGACGCAAGTAACTTTGTGTGGATACTTTGCAAGTGATTATTCATACTGTTAGGGTGGAGTTGTGAGAATGCACTAATAGAGAATTTTTCAAAATACAAGTCGAACTCAAAAACCAATTGCATCCGTTACGTCACCGATGTTTGAAACACTGGTACATAAATGCTTTAAGAGGATTGATTCTAATTATTGTTTTCCAGTAGTAAATTATTAATCAATAACCCGATACGGAGAAGTATTCGTTCGTTACTGACGTTACCGATTCTCTTTAATACAATATACACTTATTGCAACGAATACCAGAAAAAGTTAAAGAGTTACCAAAATCTTGTGCACAAGGTAAACTTATTTATGAGAGAACTTTTGAATGCTGTGTGATATGCAGGTTAGCGACTAAATTTTTTCACTACGTGGACTGAATACGGACACTTCTGTGCAAAACGTACACTTATTACATCCGACAAAAATATATATAAACACGTTCTACAATATGGATACTTTACAAGAAAACATTCGTGGTTTACCTGTGGAGTTGAGACAAAGCATTTACCGATAGTTGTTAAAAATTCATTTCGAACACAAAGAACAATTTCACCCGTCACTTCACCGATGTTTGAGTCACTGGTACCTAAGTGCTATAAGAGGATTAATTCTGATGAAAGTGTATAAGTCGTTAGACATTAATTAACTACTCGTGGGCAAGATGGATTATGTTAATGATATTGATTATTTTTACTACCAGGTACACTAACTGAATCGAATTCCAGAAGAAGAGTTAGAAGGTTACAAAATCTTATGGACATTTTAATATTAGTTAGAAAGGAAATGTCTGAACGACTTTTAATGTGCATGTAAGTAAATAAATAATTTTGATACGTCGACGGAATACGACCATTTTTGTGCAGAAAGTACACTTAAAAGGAAGATATACAAACGTTCTACTATGCCAGGAACTTTATCATTTGCGACACAACATATTCTGTGGAAGGAGATCAATGACAGTATTCAAACTGTGGGGGCTTTTCATTGCCTATCAAGAGAACTGTGTCCATTGAATTGGGATCGACGTGTAGTGTGTGTCTTTGTGACTTACTGTCTTGGATTTCGTTCACAGCGTGAAAGTGATCCCTTTAACTGTACACCAAAGACTCATTTGTTTCCAAAGATTTGCGAATTCATGTGGATACTTTTCGACCTCCACGGGAAAACAAGATTCACCAACTGTTAAGTACTGTAGATGTGAATGACGATGTTTGTATAGCTTGGACCGAACAAGTGGCTCACTAGGCCCGAGATTTGTAATCTTAGAAATTTTGAAACAAATCACTTTCATACCTATGTTATCGACAGTACCAGAACAAGAAAAACAGCTTGTCACCGATAAAACCACTCTCATCACGACAGAACGTTCAATGACATTCCCGAAAGACCAATTAAGGAGCACCATTGTGCGACCGTGCCAAGGAATGTAGAGACTCTCAGAACATTATACACTGTCTCTATAACTCCACATTTTGATCACAACGTATGTTGTAAAATGACTTGTTTGTATTCCAATATGATTATTTTGATATGTATTTTATTCATGTGCTTAACCTTTTGGATTTTATGTACTTTTGCTTTTCGTATTGGTAAGAACGAAAAATGATAATAAACGTGTCCCTTAAAAGTAAAAATGCTCTTGTCTTGTGTATCGTTCTGTCAAAAGAGACATTCCAATACACTACAATGGTTATCTCTGCTGTCTCTTCTCCCTCTTCCTCCACTTTCAGTCATCGACGAACATTTATATCATACTGGTTGGGAGGCATTGTATCTTTGGCATCCCACTGCTGAACACAGCGGTAAACAAAAAACAAATTTGTCAAACGTTTGATAGTACATAAACATCATTTGATCGATCATCTGCCTCATTGAATAGTGTGGTGTTTTAAAGAGTGGCAATCGGCGTATAGCGTTCTGTGAAAATGTCAAGGTGAGTCCATTGTGTTTGTCGAAGAAGACGGTATCGTGTCTGATCTAAGCCTTATCTTGGACGCCATGTTATAACAAAAGTTAAGAAGAAATTAAACTGTGGTTTACGCGCAAAGGACATCATCGTAATTCCAATTTACAATACCCATCAACAATGTAAAGCCAATCGTATGATCAGCCTCAATGCTCATTACGGGGTATTGTTTAAAAGGCTTTGAGATAAATAACAGGTACAAGTCTCAACCATACATTTAAGACCACCATGGCTGACACGTGCGTACCAAGGCGCCAGTCAAACCTTACATGACTATTTACTCGTGAACCCACTATTTGCGATGTTGTACCCATGTTTCACCATTGGTGAAAAGACGGAACAACTGTGGTGTAAATGTCGAATGACCACCCTTCGTCGAATTAACAACCACCAAAAGCATTGGCTCTGGCTCTTCATCAAAATAACGCGTGTTTTGCACGACATCAGTCGCGAAAAAAAGATCCAAAAGTGCGTGCTCATATTTTAGAATCCAGTCTCAAAGAAGTCTTACGATGGTGTATGGTTACAGGACGTCAATTGCTGCAAGGCATCATTCACATTTCACATCAAACGAAACTTTTTTTAGACACAAACAAGGTAGACTTAATGCAACTGACAGATCCTCGTATAGACACTCAAACTAAAAGGGAAATCATTTTGAAACCTGGAGGTAGCGGTTCGCTAGTGGATGTCATCATTTGTTGCATCTTAAAATCGGATCCCAATGCTCACAAATTTCTCCCAAAGAAGAAAACCACTCCCCGACGTTCCCAGAAGATAAAAAAAGTAGCAACAGTGCCAAGTTCATGTCACTGCCTCAGAAAAAGAAAACAATAAGCCCATATAAAACAGTTTCTACCCACAAGAGTGCGTTCCGAAAACTTCTCCAGTCGAGATACCCTCTTCCTCTTTAGGGACAGTGGCCGCTGATAATAACTTACCTGCCCCCATAATCAAAGTCCAAGAGAGTTCGGGATTATTACAGAGATTCCTGGATTTGTCCAAGCAAGAACTATTCCGTTTAGTCCCCTGCGAACTCCTCCATGACGTATGTTGCGTATCAGCAAGTAAAGACAGTCAGTGGCAACCATTCCAGTATATAAAAGACCGGAAGCAAACCATAAGGAACATAGTTTTGTGCTTCTGTACAGGGAAAGATGTTCTCATTAAGAAGTGCACAAGATTATCGTTCTTTTGTCAAAAACAGAAGTACAAATACAGTCACGTCGTCCGAAGCAAATTCTTAGCCAGATATTGACGTTGCTCTAAAAAGAAAACATACTTGTCCAAAGGAAAAGAGTGGTCACCAAAGAGGATAAATGTTTGATAATTTTGGAAAACACATTGTCACCTTTATGAGGAAGAGATAGTCCCAAAATGGTATGAAAGGTCGTTTGCCCAAGTCATTGATGTTAGTATCATTTTTGGTGTGTGATACAGAACTAAGAAAGATGATCCCCTAGAAAACGTACACACCACTATGTGGCTAAACAAGAAAAAGAAAAGTAAGGGACTGCCTCCTCGTTTAGCCAGACAATATGACATGTTGTCCGTCTTATTCAAAGCTCCTTAACCCATTAAAACAACAAATGCTTGAAACCGCTTCCAAAGATGACATCGATACAGTTGCTAATGTTGTCTGAATGTCTAGAAAGGAACGATACCTTTGTCTAAACATCAGAAGAAATGCTGAGCCAATCGTCGCCAAATGGTCCAAAAGAAAATATCCATTCGTCAATGGGAAGAAAATGTTGGTACAACGCGGAGGATATTTTACCCTTTTTGCCTATGTTATTAGCACACCTATTAAAATCCACAGTAGTCCCTCCTAGTTACAAATGTCTTGGCGGGAATTGATTCACAAATGTAAAAATAACATGATAAAAAGAGCCTCTGCGTCAAAGGGGCCTAATGTCAAAAGATCTCAGACGTAACCTTTGAAATCCAAAGAAAGGACAAAAACTGACTTTAGTCCCTTAGCAACGAAGGATGAGATACCATCGTTGGCAAGAATAACGGATCCCGCAGTTACCTCCCAATCTTCATTTGACCGAGATTTCCCAGTTGCAGCACAACTCGCAATCTTTGATGTATTGTAACGATTTGCCATAAACGGACACATCTAATCGGTACGGTCAACTGTTGCAACGACTGCAGTTCTTTCACCAGAAACCTTTAGATGACACAGGTCCACCCATTCTGAATGATTTTAAGGCCTTGGTGAAAAGTCCACCACTACCACCCCCAGTGGTCAAGATAGAAGCAGCCCCATGGATGACAGAGGAAGAAGAGGCAGGAGAAATCTTTCAAACACCGTCAGCAGCTCCAAATCAAATTACGATTGCATCGTCCTTGTTAATCACTTCTCCTCCCCCAAACAGAACTTAAAGCTTAGGTTAAAACTATTATGTTGTGACCACCTTTTACCAATGGGAAAAAGAAAGAAGGGAAACCAGAAGTGAAAAGAGAAAAGAAAAACAAATACATTCCATTACTACCACTGCCACCACCATTACCAAACCTACTTCTACTTCGACTCCCTTGGCACATCGGACACAAAAACCCGTTTCCAAACCAATCTCACCCCATCCTGATTAGCATCAGCGAAAAGTGGATCACTTATGAAAAATGGAAAAGGTCTTATCCAGTATCTATTACGAACCATCCCATCCTGGCGGTTACATAGGAGTTCAGAAATTGCATCGTGCTTCCAAAACAAGATGGAGAAGTGTCCGTTTACCTTAAGTGCAACAAAACCGAACACCTTACACAACCCTATTCGGCAAAAAGGTTCTATAAGACGCAGTCTAGTGTTAGGCATAGATGATCAATGGCAAGCTGATTTAGACGATGTCACTCATTTGGCCACCTACAATCGTGGTTACAAATGTTTCTTTTGTGTCATCGATATCTTTTCCAAATTCGCTTGGGTCGTGCCATTGACTTCCAAAATCGAGCACTGGTTTACTGTAAGCCCTGAACTGGTTTTGAAACAAAGTGCTCGCCACCCTCTTTGATGGAAATCAGACAAAGGCACCGAATGTCTGGACCAAGCAATGCAAAAAATTTATAAAAAAAACAAAATAAAACGTGGCAGTCCATGTTTACCACCGAGAATCCCGAAACCAAAGCCAACATCGTAGAACGTTTTCAACGCAACTAGAATGATCGCATCTGGAAATACTTTTCACATCAACACATTTTCAAGTATATTGACGTCTTGAAACACCTCGTCCAATCGAAGAACTAATGTTACCATCAGAGTTTTGGACGTGCCCCCACCCCACCAAGAAGTGACTCCCAACAAGAAGTTACTGTCTTCGAGCACCTGTCGGTAACTGTACGCATTGTTAAAGCCAAACGCACTTTCGACAATGTTTGCATACCCAAATGGACCATCGAATTTTATAGTGTCAGTGAACGAATGCGTGTCCGTTATCCCCAGTTGATAAATTGGATGACATGATTGGTGAAGTGTTAAAAGGAACGTTTTATTTATCTGAGTTACATCATGTGAACATAAAAAAGACGTCGTGTACAAGATAGAAAGCACTCTCGATCGAAGAACACGAATAGTATGTAGACGCCGTAGCAAAGATGCCAGAGTACATTGGAAATGATATGCGTCAAGTTTTGAGTTTTGGATCTATGCTTCTCAAATGTCATCGACTATAAAATAAAGTGACCATTATATCCTTTAACACAGACTCATCTACTTCAGTCACCACTTCTTCCTCTAGTTCTTCTCTGAAAGACATCCAAAAACAACCATTGTGTGTGTGGTTTGGAGAACATGTGCCTAAAACGCAAATCTTATTTTGTATGGCACATCTTTTGTCAATTTGAATTTCAAACAAAGAGACACATAGTTGTGGACCATTTTACTGAGCACTTGCATTGGTTACTTTCTTCATAATCCATCTAGAAAATTTTCATATAAACGAAACAACAACAAAAAATCCTCTTTTAGACACTTATTTGACTTGCAGTGAACCCTCGTACATTATAACTGAAACATTATGAAGTTCTATGGAGGTGTTTTACAATAACATTCTCTGCTTTTACATGGCTAGGTTTCCTTTTGCCATCCAATAGGATCACGAAGCCCTTTGGGAAGTGGCTTTGGTGGAAACAATTCTCCCTACATCGTCGAAAATAAGCACACTTTAACGATATAATTTTATGCGTATAAGTGCAAGAAGCCCTAAAGGATGTACACCGTAATGTTGCTGACTATAAAATTGCATAACCCAAAAACTCAACGAACCTCCTGTCTGTTGAAAATTCCTGTGGACTATTATTTAGTGGTCACCCTTGCTTGACAGGTTCAATATTATGTTTAGTAAGGCCTTAGAGTTGGTGAGAAAAATGTCACGATCGAGTACCACAAAATATCGCGTCGACTAATGATCAAATGTCAGTAGTAAAACGTTTTGACCATTACATTTTATCCTGAATTGTATTATATTTTGGGTGGAGACCCAAATTAATCAAGATTATAAACGAAATACCACTCGTGACCGGTGATATGGATTTTGGGAAACATTTTACATTTTCCTGTAGACATGAACTATGAACTAAATTTGATCTTTGTGTACTAGGTTGTGATGGAGTACAACGTGGTGGGACACACCTCCGTAACGTTAATGTGTCATTCATTTAAAAAATAATTTCTTCCACGGCCGCTGAAGAAGAAGTTGGATGCACCTATAACGTTCACTGAAAGTTTTACATCCTCAATATTTCCCGTTAGTAACTCGTATTATTATACTGTCAACATTATTATAAAAGGAGATCTGGGACAAAATGTTCCATTCCCGAAAGGGAAAGTCACAGTGAAACTTCATTTTCGAAAATGAGTATTCTATCCTCTTGTCATCCATGTATCCTGTGTACCACGGATTCGCTCGACAACGAAGACATGGTTAGGATATATGCTCGCGTGTTGAAACCGATGGTGACACGAGAACTTCACGCCTTAACACTCGGTAAAGACTTTCCCTAAGAATATCATTATTGCCAAACAAAAGCATAAATCTTTCTTGACGTAAGGCAAAACTTCAAACAGGCAAAGCTTCTATCAATGCCACGATTGCTGCTGAGTAAGAGATTCCTGCTTCACTGACGCCATGGCAAGGAAAAAACAGACAAATACGACGAGAACATCCAATGATATCACTTCACATCTTTAAATTTAGAAAGACGAAGAAAAGAAAATATGTTCGAGACATAGACGCTTCGGATTATTAAATTGCAAACAGACAAATAAAATGAGGCACCGAAAGTCTTTTGCTTGTACCAAGTCGGAACTGAATTTGTTTGCCATGACAACCAACATGGTGATGATTCAAGAATCCCAATGGGTCGAATTTCATCCCGTCTTATCTTCGACGGATTGCACTCCCATCGGGTTTGAAATCAAAGGAAAACCAGAGGATTACAAGGATCTGAATAACATATACTTGTATCTGAAATTGAAAATGAAGAAAATGGTCAACGATGATCCAGACGGCAGTATTCCAGAAGCACCTGGCAATAATGGCATACATTCCTTGTTCAGCGAAGTGGATTTGTACTTGAATAACAAACTGATCAGCAGTTGCATGGATATTTACTCTTACCGAGCGTACCTGGAAAATCTCTTGACGTACTGAAAAGAGGCCAAGAACACATATAAGTATGATTACGTGGTTTGTAAAACTGACACGTCGGAGAAGTGCAACGACAGAGCAATTGCAGCATAAGTTGGCAATCTTCACAATACTTGATTTATGGCTTGACGAGGAAAAACCATGCAAGGACGTTTCTTAGAACGGATGGATCGTATATATTTGTACAAGTGGTTGCAAGACAAGTATTTGAATGAAGGTAGTAAATATTCGCCTGGGACTGAATTTCAACAGTGCGGCTTTTCATTTTATGGCTAATTCTACCATTTAAAAATGCATCATTCAAGAAGCTAAACTTTACTTGCGTCGCGTAGATGTGTTACCTAAAACGGAAACTAGGTCAGTGTTACCTTGACAAGAACGGACACCAAATATTCAATACGAAATTTAGAAGTGAAACTTGCCCCATTGCTTCTGGACCCCGAGCCAAGAAGGAAGATCATATGTTCGAAGGACATGTAGACAAACGTTTAATCGTTGGTGTCTTCAGCAATACAGCTCTAAACGGAACCGTCATTGTCAATCCCTTCGAGTTTGTTGTTATTGTTGTTGGGGCTTAATGCCATTTTCAGCACACGATAGGCTATACATAGCGTCCAGTATTAAAGGTGGAGGAAGAAACAGGTAATTCAACGAAAAGAACCACCGACCTGGCAAGCTTTCTCACATATCCACATTCGCCGAATCTTAGACTCTAACCCATGCAGACAGAGGTGAGATGGCATTTATACGTAACGGATAGCGCTTTAGACTACTCAGCCACTCTGGGCCCCACTTTCGAGTTTAATCACTTCATATTGTTCAAGATAGTAAATGAGAAGAATCTATGGAAATAAAATGGGATGCTACAGTGAAAGAAAAACACCAAGACCAAGACGAAAAGAACATTGTAGTCAGGTCTAGATGGTCAGAACAAGAACAACATTTAATGATGTCATGTTTTGCCTAACACCTATCGAATAAAATTATTGACTTGGTCAAGAAAGATTGTTATGGATGTCAAAACGATCATCCCATTCAAATTCAACACGATAACTGTCTGATGATGAGCCAAGAAGAAACATTGGACGAATATCTGGACGAGTCTTGGAGTCTCATCTCGGAAGATGCACAGTTGCATGAGTGGTATAAAGGCTGGCGTGATCATTCCTGTCCTACATTGTCTTCTCTGGAGATCTATCGCATATAAATAATTAGCGCAGAGTTGGGAAACAAAGCGAAGAAACGGTTACAAGTCAGATCTTTTCAAGCAAAAAGTCAGAATTGAATTGATGACTCATTATTATCTCTGAAAGAAAAAAACAAAACAAGAAAAAGAAACCCGGATACCTGGGAACTATATTACCTTTTGAACAACAGTTCATACACTGCTTCTTGGAATTCTATCGTGTGTTCTAAGGCTGAACTATCTCATCGGAAACGTCAAGTCCATCATGTTTATCAACACAGACGACAGTCATCGTCCAGGAACTCACTCAGTAGCAATCTATTTTCCTCAAGAGAATTTTGAGGAGTATTTTAATTCGTATCTACTACTCACTTTATGAGAAGAAATGACCAGACGACTTGATACAATAATGTGAAATTTAAAGGCACATAATCCATGGATTGTTGACAATATTGTGAGTATTTTCGTCATCAAAGAAATCTTGGATATTCTTTATAACGTTTAGTGACTTTTTTTGATCTTCAGTCTTCTTGAAAGAATGAGAAAGTTGATCTATTGTTTTGTGATCGTTACGGTTATCTTTTGTTTTTAGCTAGGAAACGTAGTGTACATCAAAGGCCGTATGACTTCCATCATATAAATCGCACACTATTACACTAAATTCTTAACATTGTCAAAAATAATTTGTTTGATTGATATTATTGCTCCTTGTTCCTTGTTCATTGTTACTTGAATAAAAACTGTATTTTAAACAATGTGTCCGTCGTTTGTTCAAAACACGACACTGAGTATATATGCTCTATGACATTGTATCTCTTACCATGACATGAGATCTCGTAGCGTTCTGATACTAAACCCACTATTGTTGTTTGCTATCGCGTCCGCATTTGAACCATATACAACGGATGGATTTTACCATCCACTATTGACTTCTCAACCTATGAACTTACTTCCAAACTATCTAAACTAAACGAAGCTTACGTCAATTTAAATTGTGTCAGTCTAAACCTGATATCTAAAACTGAAAAGATAGAGAATGTTAGGATGTAATCCAAAGACAAAGACCTCATAGAAGATGTCTTTAGAGAGAAAGAAAAGAAAGGACAAAATGAATGGACCAAGAAATACATATTTCAGAAGCAGAGAGAATAACAACAAGAGCAAAAACCTTAATAGTAATAGCAGTAACAATAATAATAAGGCAGAGACTTTGGGACTATCGAGTAGACGCCAAGGAATTAGCTTTCTCTTTTTGCTGAAGCAGGCCGTATCGTATAGAAAAGCTTGCTGCCAGACGAGGAAGTAATCTTAGAAAACAAGATTGTCACTATGTCCGTGAACATAAACAAACAGCTTTTTCAGGGCTACCAAATACTCTCGAAAATATATACTCGTTCAATTTGCCGAAACGTTTAAAATTTCACAAATAAATAGAAGTGTGTATATAAGCACTTCTTGCTTTGATCAGTAAAATATCTACACTTTGTTTTCTAAGTCTTGTCCAATCGTGTATGTCATTTTGTAAGTAAAAAAGTAAAACCAATATCTGGTAATGATACGTTTGTGTGTTAGGTTTGTGTGTTAGGGGATGCTTACCTTCAGGTCCATGCTTCAAGTATGTATAAAACGGTACAATCGTCTGTCTAGCTACCCATCGTTAACTAGACAACTTAAAAATGAGTATCAGATTAACAAATCTGATGAAATGCTAAATGCACCTAGCGTATGCCATGTTTCTTTTAAGCGAACTGACTAGGAAGCCCATCTAGGAGAAAGACAGGATAGAAGAGGAAAAGAAAAAGAAAAAAGCAGAATCAAAGAATTCTGCCTCACATTTCAATCAGACCTCAGTGTGAGGTGAAGCCAGAGATAAAGACACCTCCACAACCAGGACCAACACAATCACTTCAACCAGCATCACAACAACATCATCCACAGTTGTGGTATAGTAGGGAAGCCTTCACTTACCCAGACACGAAAGACTGGAGACTAAAGCAAATCAACCTCCCTCTGCATTCTCAGCTACACGCATCAAATGAGGAAAAGATTTGAGTCGTCTTTGTGTGTGTGTGTGTGTGTTTGTGTGTGTGTGTGTAGTGCCCTTTCTGAAAGGTGCCTACTTTAACCAGGTGCAGTTGGAGTTCCTAACAAAATGTCCCTGTTCAGCGCTAGTTCGACCTCTAGAAAAGCGACTATTCAATTTGCCAATTATTGTGAATGTAGAGTAGTGTGACTATAAACACTCACTCTTTTACTAATATTTGTCTACGTGCGTGTGTGTGTATTTTTCTTCTATTCCTTCCTTGGTGTGGACAATAGTTTGTGTGTTTAATGCTAGCTCATTTCTTGGTGTGGATAGTATACTGTTGTGTATTTTTTCTTCTCTTCCTTTGTTAGTGTGGATTATAGATTTGTGTGTTTTATACTTGCCCGTTTGTTGGTGTGGATAGTATATGGGTGTACGTTTTTTCTTTTCTTCCTTCGCCGGTGAGTATAGTATATAATGTTGATATGCTTGCTTCGTTGGTATGGATAGTAAATTTGTGTCTTTTATGCTTGCTTGTTCGCTGGTGTGTGTTTTATGCTTGCTCCTTCGTTGATGTGGATAGTATATTGGTTTGTGTTTTCAGATCTTCTTTTCTTGTTGTGGATAAAATATCACACCTAAAGTAAATGTAATGATAAGACGGTTTAAAGAAAGGAGAAGAGATTATGAAAAAGGTAATGGGAGAAGAATCTTACAAAACTTGTGGAGTTTGACAGACAATCAGAACTGGATGAAAATACGATAATAGAGAGAAATGGGACATCCAGACTGGATACCAGACGAACAAAAGAAAAAGAAGAAGAAAGAAATCATTGCGAAAGTGAAAAGCGCGTGAAATAATGAAGTCAATAGAAGCATAAAATCCAAAGGCCCTTTATAGGGACACTTCCTATGTCTCGATAAGTTCTTGATTCTTTATATGCAATTTATGTGTTATATATGTATTTATCTATGCGTGTGTCTCTATTGTATTTGTACCTACCTTGAGTGGTAGCTGTGCGTATTTAGGTCAGCAATTTGCAACATTAATGCAAGTGTTAAGTACCGTGACATTGTGCCCCCTGTTCCATTCCTCTTGTTCTTATACAAAATTCCTGTTGTCTCTATATGAGCCCAGGTTGATTTTTCTGTCCCAATAAATCATACTAGCCAAGGGTAACTTATAATGAAAACTCCCATAGTCTCTATAATACCACCTATTAATACTCTTGTATTTATGTACAATACTCATCTGAACAATAAAACATCACAACAACACTCTTCATACATTAACATGTGTTTTACAGTTGTATTTGTTGCTACAATTACAAATGAGACTTGCAGACAATCAGAACAATGTCAGTCTGCATCCTCCAACCACTCACATATGCTCCGACAATCTATTATATTATATATCTGATATCAAATGGTTGCGTGTGTTCCTCTATTTAAATCATTGGGTGATGCAATAAATATAAACAGACAACTTTCATTGCAATTAAAAGTAAAACAGCATATCAAGAAAATACTAATTCGTTTCTTTGTAGTTTGAATGTGAATCATATTTTAAGCACTCGGGCACTTAAGCATCTGGAAAAATCTTTGATCGTTACGAAGAGCATGTTATCGGCTGGAAAGTGAAATCCTTTTTTGTGTAATTCACTCCAGTGAAATATTCTAATGATTTTGTTAGAACAATCGAGTATTTCACAATCTGGCATACTGTATATTCGTAATTCTCCATAATTAATCCCATACTTTGATTTGTTATCTATAGGTAGAAAAGCATTCGACGGATGCATTTTGGAAAGGAAAATTAAAATCATCCTTCATATTTATTCACAAATGTATTTATATCACACGAAAAAGCAATTCAGTATTTATCTACTAAAACTTCAAAATAGTGTATTGGAGTGATTGTAAAATACAATCGCATGCATCGGAAAAATGTTCACTCGATGATTATTCAATTTGCGTATTAAATACAGAAAACAACATACGCGCTTTGTTTTGAGTCGACGATATGAACACCTAAGGTATAACGTAAAGATACGTATAGACCCTTAGATTAAGATATATTCATACGCATCTCCAAACAAAACACTTATACGTATTTTACTTTTTACGTACCTTTGCTGTATACTAATTAACCGATGCGTATAAATGAAAATTAAAATAAAAGTAAATCTATATATTTGCGAATGACTGACTGACTGACTAGGTATTATAGTCGCGTATTGCACTCTTTGGCATTTTGCGAATGTTTGCGGCAACAGGCTGTGAGTGCGCTTGGTCCCAGTGCTGTGTCTTTATAGTGAATGTTATCAATCGGACGCTGTACACATCTCCCAAGGCAGACCCCCAAACTGGACTCCCACCTCGGTCCAGAGCCCCACCCATGCAATGGTATAGCCCACCCAACTTTATCTCAGTCAGGCAGTCTTATAGATCAAATCACCAGTTATACCTACGGATGTCCCTATACCAATTGTGCGTAAGCCACCTAAGCAATTGACCAAATGTCGCAGAGTTGTAAATTTGGAATGTTATCGTGTAGGAATTTGGCATACTTAGCGTACTTATAAGGATCAAAAGTGCTCCCAATCTGTTCGATGTATGCCATATATTATAAATGTAAGTCCGCGTAAATGAGGATCGTTAATTAATTTTGACATTTGTATTAAAATATCATGTTTGGTTGAGTGTCTTTGAGGGCCAAAGTGAAGACTGAGATTTAAAATGTCTCTGGGCAGCTGGCTGCACAGCCCGGGCTGTCCTACGCTTTAGTGCTTGTCCGTGCATGGAGTGTGTTATGGGACAGCAGGGGGTGGGGTGCATGTCCTGGACTGTCCTTACCTTTGGCACGATAACAATCACCTGTAAGGTGCTTTATGTGTGTGTGCATGGTTGGGGGTTTGTGGGACAGCAGATATAGCTTCCTGGACTGTCCATTGCTTTGAAGCTTGTCAGGCAATAGTTGTTGATTAGTTATATAATCTTTTCAGAAAAGGCAATGAAAGTTGATAAATCTTTTCATTAAGGCTATTGATGTTGATGTTGTTCCTCCAGGCAGTAAATCTTTTCATATAGGAATCTTTCTTCTTTGACTGGTTCTTCTGATGGTTTTAATTTTTTTTACTTCTTTCTGTTTTGTAGCCTCTTGGTTGCTCCAATTCTTATGATCCCGACGTCAAGTGGTCAGTTACTATGTTGTCCATAGTGTAATTGTGGTGATATAATTCTTAGTTGTTGTTAAAGCTATTACTACTATAATTCTGTTTAATTGATTATTATCTATGTTAATATTATTGATATGATATTATTATTATTATTAATATTATTATTATTATTATTATTATTATTATTATTATTATTATTATTATTATTATTATTATTATTATTATTATTATTATTATTATTATTATTATTATTATTATTGGTTTCCTTGTCATTATTAGTATTCTTATTATTGCTAGCAGTAATAGTAGAAGGAAAATTAATTTTAAATTTTAAGATTTATTATTATTGTTGGATGAATGAATAGTGTATACTGAGTACATATTAGTGTTGGTGACCTTTCATAGGTGGTCCGTTGTTAACTTTTGAATCCTTGGTGTTTTTGTCATTGGAGAAGCACACTAAGTCCGAACCAATCAGCTGAGTCATTACATTGCCTGCCTCTTAGTAGTATGGTCCCAATTTTATAACACGTTCCCACATTGCACGCGGTATGTCAAATGAAAAGATTTTAGAGGGCGATAAAGGTATGCTAATTTTGGTTGACAATAAAGCGTATTCAAGGGTTTCAAGTTTAATTTGAATGTCAGGTAGTTTTGATATAGTTCCTAAATAACATATGCTAAGTATCGAACGTTTAAATTGGTGCAATTTACTGAGTATGGTCGTTGTTATTGATGTTATTGCGTTGAAACGGCCGACTAGCATGCTTCATTATAGCGGGGTAGATGCAGGGTAGTTCGATTAAATGATGAGTAATGGGAGTCTTATATTAATTATTGAATTAAGTAGATAAATTAACGTGGTTATATTTGTATATTAGAATGAAAGGATATAAATAAATACCTTAATTTACTTTCTCTAAGTAAACATTTCCTTTACCTTAACCGTCATGTTATTGTGTGGTCGGTCCATAAAATCCTCGAACCATGCATCAAGAATTACAATTGTCGATATCCTCGGTTTCTTTCCTGTTATATAATCCAATTAAGCTTCTTTTCCTCCACCGTAGATATATCTATGTCCTTCCCGTTTATATTGTTTTAGCAATAAACCTCACGGTGGCGAGAGCTCTATAAAACACGTCCGTGTTCATAAAGGATTCCTAATGAAGACAATTATGGGTTAATGACCATCTAGGCAACAATAACAAGGATATAAAATATATTATGGACATGGTTAAAATAGGTGAATGCTATTGGAATGTAACAAGTATTTAAAAAATATCACGAAACAAATTAATCCCAATGATTATTCTAACCTTTCAGGCTCTTTACTATCGACCGCACGAACAGTTACTGAGAAATATCGAGTATATATTGTCGTATATATTCGCATATAAATAGTGCTCCATTCAAAATACCGTAAATCATGATATACCAAAATGCGCATGCATGTTTGGATATGTGCTTCTTATTCATCTTCTACTTCAAGCAGCGTACATATTCCTTTATAATGGGGCTCAATATAGGACTCTAGATCTGGGTCTCTGCAGTTTGCAGAGACCTGATCTAAAGGAGAGTATATGCACTAGATGTACATGAAGAAATAAAAATATAAGCAAAGAAAGGAGACAACATTCTCGTACGTCCTTATTAAAACTCTGATGTGAAAGAAACTCGTATATGACACTCGTGTACCTAGTGTGGAAAACTATTTCACATTCAAAATACTTAATTTAATAAGAATATATTAATTTTCAGGCCTTTTCTTTTCTTGATTGTTTGTTTAAACTTTTGTCGTATACTTGGTGATTCATTGTGAATATCCATTATACGGTTGTTATATCGCGGGTATTTGGGGCAATTTGGGGTGAGTCAATCTTCGTGAATCTCCAATACACGGTTGTTATATCGTTGATATTTAGGGCAATTTGTAGTGGGTCAGTTATATCGAGATTGAAATGCAGCTTTTAGCCAGCAAGGGTCATACTGTTTTCGGTTTGGGTGTGTAAAATAAGAATATGACTTTTTCAAGTACAGGCAATGAGTTTTATAAACTGAATAGCATTAAAATAGTCCGGTAATGTTAGTTCATTTAAGTTGGAAAATAATCTGTTTGTATTGTTTGAAATCCTTTACAGAAAACGGAAGAGACAGAGAATATTTCACCGAGTCAGATATGACTGTCGTATGTTCAAACATATCAAACATTTCTTTATAAAACAAAGGTTACAACATCATTTATTGTTTTCCTTGTTTGACAGGTATCATATCAACTTCTGGAAACATATGGAAAAACCAGAAGAAATTCATTCTCGCAGCACTTCAGAATCTTGGATTTGGAAAGTCCAAACTCGAAGAGAAAATTCACATGGAAGTTGGGCTCTTTCTCTCTCATATAGAAAGTCTGAACCAAACGCCGTTTAATATGATGTCCCCTATTCAGACAGGTGTTGGAAATGTGATTTCGCATCTTGTTTTCGGTGGCCATTTCAGTCATGAAGATTCTAGATTTAAAACACTGATCGATGGCTTAAACTCATTTATACATTACCTCTCATCTGGATCCGTGGTGACATTCATGCCCATATTACGATTCGTACCAGGAGATTTCTTTGGTGTCAAAATCGTAAGTCGAAAAGTTCAAGCGGTGAAACGTTTTGTAAATGAACTCATCGAGGAACACGAAAAGAAATTCGATGAAGGAAACATCGATGATTTTATTGATGCTTTTATATCAGGAATGAAGAAACAGAAGGATGAAGAAAATAATATTTTTACAAGTAAGGAAATAGTTTATCGTCAAACACAGCAATTTATTTGTCTATATTAGAATAGGAAAATATAACAAAATAAACAAATAAATTTTGTCCTTTAGGAGAATCTATTCTATTTAGGAAAAACAATATACTTTATGTGCTTTTATACTGTTATAGCCGGAACAAGATGTTGTTACAAGATATCTATGCCAATTACGCACAATACAAGAATTGTAGGCTACAATCAAAGTATTCTGTTCCAAATAAAGAATCTAGTTAGCTTAGTATATTTAGGCAAAATATTTCATAGTCGGCTTAGTCCAACCAAGCCATTGTTGGTTTATTTATTTATTTTTTTTTGCTTGTTGAGCATCTTTAATGAGCAACACTAAATTACATCCAAGTTAACGGCACAAGTGCCTCTATTTTCATATTTCGAATACGTCCAAGTTAGTCCTTGTAAACATACGTACAAATCATCAGGACATAACAATTGAATGAATATATATATATATATATATATATATATATATATATATATATATATATATATATATATATATATATATATATATATATATATATGAAACAAACAATTAGATGCCAAGTTCATTAGGAAATATGCCTCATCTATATTTTTCTTTCATCTTTAATATTTGTCACATTCATGCGATTATTTATTACATAGTCAGTACACTTTGCCTACAGAGTGTGCTGTTTTATATTTTGGATATTAGACATATGATCATATGACTTTATGTGATACTGATTGGTCCAAATAGGACAATGAAATTGTTGCTCAGTCCTTACTGGCTGCGAACCTGGGAAAACTATTTTAACCCCATCTTAAGGAATATTTTGTTTTCAATGAACATTATAGGGCGGCCAGTTCTTACTTGACTCGCGAAAGAGAATTGGGAAAAAAATGGTCTCGTCTGCTTCAGTATTGACAGTTTACCCTTACATGAATTTCATATGTCATGTATAACATGTCACTAGAAATGGCAAAGCCCTCATAACAAAAACAATAACAAGTAAAATTTCCGACATTTCTTACATGATAACAAGGTTGCTTGTGGGGATGGATGGGCATTATATCTGTAATATGGAATCTACCCTATATACAAGCTTGGTTTAAATGTAAATTTACTGACTTACCTTTGTTCAGAGAAGAATGTAGATATAAACTGTTTTCCCAAACTAACAGAACTTTATCGAGCATATTTACACAGTATGTGTTTATTGCAAGTCCGACTCAAAATATATTTGTTTACGTCTTCATTACAGTCTAATGTTCCAAATCAAATACTGCAAATATGCGATCACAAATATATTACGGAAAACATATGTGTTTCTTAATCCAGTAATCTTCTTTTCGCAAAAATGTTGCAACAATGTAATGTTATAGGAGTGGAAAGAATCTCAAATGTGTAATGATTTATATGAAACTCGTTAACAATAATTATTCAACTCGTTTCATAAATCCAGTATTAAATTGCTACCTAATTGAGATGTTCTATGTCCTTAGCTATATGTTAAACAAATGTAATAATATAAAAGTTTAACAGCTGTTTCCTAGTAATATTATAGAAAAGATTTTTCTTTCAGTTCGCAAAATCTTCCCTCTCAAAAGCACTTCTTTGTTAACATTTTTTTTCAATTCAAAATTATAATTCTTTTTCTGAGAAAAGGATATAAATAACTCGTTTACTATTGGTACTATAACAGCCATGTTTTATGATAATTATTTTTGTAGTTGCTAACTCTCATAGTCTCCCTCCATAAAATAGTATTTTCCGTTACAAATTATACTGATTTATACACACACGCACACATAAACACACATAAATCTCGACGGTCAGGTAATGTTATACAAGATAATTCCTTAACTACTATACGTATTATTTCCCTTCTTAATAAAAGAAGACGTACAGTTATCTTTTTGTAAAGAATTTTATCCCTTGCCCTAAAAACATTAATAGTAGTTTTTAGAAATATTTCATTGTCTTGTTTATATAAATACAATTAAAGTTTTCCTCTTACAGTTCTATTAAATTGAAACAACTGTCATTTGCTAAAATGCTGATAAATACGTACGAGCTTTTGCAAAAATTTTCGACCAGTTTAGGTCAATACTTACTTTCGTGTAATTTTCTTGACTGATCGGATCATGAACAAACTATTGTATTCAACATTAGCAGCTCATCAACCTTTCAAGATAATCGAAATATTTGATGTTATCTGATTTAATGAGAACGAGTTTCATTTTATAAAATTTAATAAAACAAATCATTAAATTCAAATGATAATTGATGGACATTAACATTTATTTTTTTAAAGTTTATTTCTAGCGCCATAGGCTTACGGTATATTTTCGAACAATACTTATAAAGCTTAGACAAAATTAATTAAAGATAAAAATTGAATATATCATTTTTGGTACTGGCATAGTATCTTAATTCAAATGAATTAATTGCGTCCTTGCAATCAATATATTTTGTCATCAACATTATTTAGTCACGTTTTATAATTGTATCTGTCTCAAGTTTGTGAAGATTTTGTTTTCTTTCTGACATTTATTTTAACAACATTAGTGCAGGTGCTAAGCGCAGCTTTAAAATTATAAAATTTCATACGCATTTTTACATATCCGCAAAGATTACCTTTTGATTTTTTGCCAGTTTATTTTCATCTAAAATTACAGCATATATTTTACTTCTTAGCCCAACAAATTATGTAACTGGCGCAAATATAAATTTATCAATTTAGCTGATTACTTTTTATTATTTGCATCATCTTGCTGGATAATCTGAAAACTGAAACAATTATTGTAAAAAATATTTTGATAAACATCATCATATTTATGTTATAAATAAGTGAGTTCAATATTTTAAAGAAATTGAGAAAATTTTCCCAGAAAATGTCAGTTATTTTGGAGTTGAACTTGATTATTCTAGTTCGTTACATGATCGAAATAACAACTATCCGTTTAGAGCAGACCCGAATCTGGCTTTTGCGTTTTAGTAAATTTATAGTGAACGTTTTACATGAACTATTTTGATATGCAAAGTGCAGCTGCACCAAAATCACAAGTTTAATTTAACTTTAAATTTACTTTTCATCTTTGTATTTCAACAAGAGTTTATTAAATATTTTCATACGTATAATACCGTCATCGTTAACTAATTTTTTATGTGATTTACATCATTTATAATTTCAATATTGACTCGCTTTCTGATAGTATGCATAGTTTACCAAACACGGAATTGTTAATTAAGTTGAAAACGTTTTTCTCAAAGTAGGTCTTAGCAAAAGCTCGACGATTAGTATTTAAATCAATATAATCTGCCATTCACCATAATTGATTAAATTTTAGCATGACATAAACATTTTTCAGAAATATTCCACAAACTAATGTCTGAAAACTTTGTAGTGTATAGTATATTTCTTTTTTAACAAGTTTGGAAATAGCTTATTATCGATCTAATTGTTTTGCCTTTTACTGTTACCAATGCTCGTTATTAAGGCGATAATAAACTATAATCGATTATCACTGGCTCTGTACTAAACAGATAGTTGTTATTTAGATCATGCAACGAATTAGGATAATCAAGTTCAATTCCAAAATAACTGACATTTTCTGAAAATTGTTTCTCAGTTTCTTTAAAAAATTGATCTGGAGTTATCCAATGGAATCCACTGCACGGAGTTAGCTCTGACATTGCAGAGGCACGAATAATTAGTGCTAGATGAATAATATAATTTGACGATACAATTTTATCGTAATTGTTAAAGTATTTATTTTTGGCTACGGCATATTTTTTGTGATAACTCTAATTCCGTCTCTGACACATTTTTTCATAAAGTTAACCATATCAACATGAGATAAGAGATACAATTCTATACTGCTAGTTTTAGCAGATCATCCCATGACAATAATAGTTCAATATAATAATAAGATTGGTCTAACCCATAATTTTCATGACAAACTTTACCAAAACTTTTGAAAACACCTGCTAGTAATAAACATCTTCTTTCAAACATAAATCATGATAATTGCTAAGTGTTTTGCATCCAAATTTATTTCAAATTTCCTGTACAAATTTTTAAACGTCATCTGCAATATTTTCACTTGTTAGCTGCGAGTAAATGTAATCTTAGGAAGAGACGTTTCATTAAAATTTGCTCCAGTTGGTGCGGTACTAATACGGAAAGACACCTTTTTCTCAGAACGATGTAACCTCTACCATAAAAACTTTTCAAATTACGAAATTGCTACAACCTTTTCTAATGATGCTATTTTTAGAACGAAATATGCCTAACGTGACTGACATATACTTTTCAAAGTTGTTTGGAATACATTTTAGTTTGGATTTCATCGACAATGATATGACTATCATAACCATCAACATTATGTAAAACGACAGGAATTTAATCTGGCGCATGAAACATCAAGTTGCATATGTTATGCGCTGCTCAGTGATATAAGCCGTTTAGATGTCAGTGATCGCGTACTTTACTGCCTAAAATTTGTTCAGGGAGAGGTTTCTCATCCTTTGAAAATTAACTGCCTTATCAAACTCAAGTAATTTGGGTGGTATTATCATTGATGCTGATTTAGATAATCTGTTGAAAATTTCCTCAACATCATCCATTGAATGTTTTAGTAACCACACGACAGGAATTTTACATCTGTACATTTCGTGTTGAACTTGAAAAAATTATCAATAGCGCAACAAACTATTTTATAAGCCAATCAATAGGGAAAATGTTGTTGTATATTTCTTCTACTTGATTTATTTTGGATTATTTTCTGCGCCTGGCACGGAAACAGGTAGATACTCGAACTCAGCATAAATAAAAAACAGAATATTTAATTTATGATTGTAATTGTTTAATTTTAATACTTTTTCTTTTTCTCCAGACATTGTTTTTTTTTCTCCCAATATTAACACAGTTTTTGACATGCTCTAGCAGTGTTTCATATTTAGAATACCTTGGAAGAACGGTAGTAGAAACATTTGCTAGTTTTATCTTTATTGTCTGCCGTCTATGCCATTAAAGTTTGTTGATCCAAACGTTTTCTCCTTTAAAAACAGCAAGTATATTATGTATTCGTGTATTGATTCGTTACGCTTTATTAATCTTCCACCACATGATAATCCTATCAAGACGAGAAAGTGTGTACGAAAGGTGTAAAATTCTTTATAAAGTATGAAATATAATTAAACAACATTTTATCAAGCGGTATACAAACGTTATTGTGATGCATAGTGTTGTTGTTGTTGATGTTGGGGCTTAACGCCATTTTTAAGCACACGATAGGCTATACATGGCGGCCATGTATTAATGGTGGAGGAAGAAACCGGGAATTCCACGGAAAGAACCACAGACCCACGAGAAGCTACTGGCAAACTTTCTCGCCTATCCACATTTGCCGAATCTTAGACTCGAACCCACGCAAACAGAGGTGAGATGGTAGAGATCCGTAATGGAGAGCGCTTTAGACCATGCATAGTGTTACAAAGTCTATTCTTCCTAGACAATTTGATAAAATGAAATACAACTGTTTAACTTTATTTAATCAAAGGCTGAATTTTAAGTAATAATTAAATAGTTTTATTTACATTTTCAGTTCCGACAAGAAATATTTTTGATCAATATAATTTTTAACGCGAACGCAAGTCAGGTACCAAATATGACGTGACATACATGTTTCACAAACTGTATTACAATGTGCTAGATGAATCACAAGCAAATGCATACTGCATTACAATTACTTTTGTAACCTCCGTACAATGATCAGTTCCTTTGGATTCGTGGATATCGACATTTAATTATATTAGGTGGGCACCGAGAGTATGTCCTGACAGCACGTATATCGGTTGATGCGAAAATCAAATGCCAATTCATTTTTAAGTATTATTTTACTTAAAACATCCATCTGCAAAAGAAGACGCTTGTCTCTCTCAAGATTAATCAAATCTGGAAAATTTGCTTAATCATGTGATACGAAGCCATACAAGATCAAAGGCAATGATTACCCAAAAAATCTTCAGACTTTTCCCACAAATTGGTATCGTTTCTTATTTGTTTTTCAATAAGAACAAATATTACGCAAGGTCAAATTTATTGAAAGCAGACTCCTTATTGGTTCGAGCAGATCATGTGGAAATTTCAAAATTAAATATGTCTGAGCCGAATCTGTAATGGACCGATTTTTTTACAGGCCGACACTAGACAATATTATGGAAGGAGGAGTTTGTTATGGGTCGAGATCTCCAATCATTTGTTATAAAAGCACTGGTCAATCACTTGAGTGCATGGATTTTAATCATTTATATGCCTGGCGTATAACAATAAACCATTTTCCTCTGTAATTTTTTTATTGGAACTATATATATATATATATATATATATATATATATATATATATATATATATATATATATATATATATATATATATATATATATATATATAAGTCCTTTGGGACACGTTGCCCTACATGCCGGTGCATATTATTCTTGATAAACGAACTGATATTTTTTTGATAACTAACACGAACTCTCCATGCATTGATTTAGACATGGACTTATTTTTGAAAACCCTTCTGTATCCTATCAGATTTTTATTACCTGTGAGTAATGAGAATAAACAGTGATTAACATGTAATCGATATATACAATAACAAAATAAACTGTCTCAATACTTTAAGGATCAAGTGTCTTTGGCAAAAGAGGAAGCTATTTTTGAAAAATAAATATCTTGTAAAAAGTAATATTCTTATTTTTGTGTTTCAGAGGAATATTTAGAGGCGATTATAATGGATCTTTTTGTTGCGGCAATTGAAACTACGTCAACCACTGTTACATGGGCTTCATTCTACTTGGCGACAAGACCTGATATACAAAGTCGGATCTTTGAAGAAATCAAAGCAAATGTTGGAACGGATAGATTTCCATCTATGCAGGATAAGCAAAGTTTGGTTTACACAGAGGCATTCATAATGGAGGTTCTGAGAATGAGCAACATCTTTATTTTAGTTGCACCGCATGCTCCCGTGACAGATGTTTGCATTAGAGGTTACCACATTCCCAAAGGAATGCAAATGTTTCCAGACGTCAACTCTGTTTTGTCGGACCCTGCAGTTTGGGGTGACCCTGAGAACTTCAGACCGGAAAGGTTCGTCAGTGAAAGGGGAATTTTGTTAAAGCCAGACGAGTTTATTCCGTTTTTTACTGGTAAGACTTATTTGGTTATAATTGGATAAAGTTCTGAATCATCTTTTTAAGTGTACATGAGCGATGCTATTAAAGATGTGAAACGTCTGTATCAGTTTTTCTTCAGTAAAAAATGAATTCTAATATTTCTAATATGAGTGGTTGTAAATGAAAATTACAAATCATCCTTTACAAATGATCAAAATGGTAACATTGATCTTTCTTGGGTGGATCATCAATCTCATATATACACAATCTGACATAGCATTTAAAGGTTAATAACGAATTTTAATAGTTTATGAATAGTCTATCTACTCTAAAAATAATAAAATATATTAAAAAAATGTACCTCGTTATATGTCGGTATGTGCTGATGTTTTATCCTTTGCTTCCTTCCCTCAATCATTGGTCAGTTTACTGCGTCGGAAGATCAGTCTACATTGTTTCTAGATTGGAGATCGCGTGAGAATCGTTTAGTCTTATCTCTCAGCCTATACAAAACATTCTTACATTTCAGGAAGACGAAACTGTCTTGGAGAGTCTTTGGCGAGAATGGAACTGTTTCTTTTCATCAGCGCTCTTGTTCAGAAGTTTGAGTTGATGCCACCAAAAGGAGAGGTACTGGATATTAAAGATATTGTTGGGATCTTTGGTGTCACTCATACGCCTAAACCTTTCAACATCCGAGCAATTCTGAGACATACCAAGGCATGATCTAGAAAGGCTTTGTCCAATGTATCATTAAGCACGTATGGTTTTAGATTTAATTATTATGTAATCCCATATATAAAGTTAGTATTTTGTCCCATATTTTTCCCACATATACAGTTAGTAATTTTGTCGCTCCATTACTTTATGTTTGCGTTTGTTATCGTGTCACATTATCTTTGAAATGGGACATATTTTCGAGCATAACAATCTTTTGATGCATCTTGCAGAACAAAGTGTATATTATATATGTGTTCATTTTATCCAATAAGTTTGATTTTATGGTTTGTCCAGATTTATGAACTTTTTTGTCAACAGTCATTGGTAACAATACTTTAATTATAATCATTCTTCTTCGTAATTGTACAGCCTTTATGAGCCAAACTAAGTTCAGCACGAAAATGAGTAGAGATGTCTGAGAATACAAAATTTAGTTTGGTACAATTAGAAACAAATTCCAAGGCCCCACATCGGTCAGATGACCCACCGTCGTCACAATTATAATTCACATGACCCTACTAGGGTCCGTAAATCATACAAGCGGCCCTGACCGAAACTGTGATAGTTTGGATCTTGAGATGGCTAAACATAATAACTATTACTAAGGCAACTAAAGGCTGACCAAAACGAGAGTAAAAATAACTAAAGATTCAAAATTGCTTGCAGTGCTGTTGATTTACAAAAGCCTTCCCTTGTACATTCCCCACTAATGTTTTCGCTAAAGGTAAACAAACGTCATTAAAAACGACTTGTATGCATCTAACATCGTTAAAAATTTTGCAAGTATGTTCGCAAAACAACCTCTGACATGTTTGTGCGCATTAATTTGTCCAGTTTTCTTCAAAAGTTTGTTTTGTAAATTTATTAACCTAGCACTCAGTACATATTGAAATATGATTAGCTTATATGAATGTATTTAATTGCAGTAACAAGGTCTATTTCATATGATTTATGCGTGTTTTAGTCCATTTCGTTCTTGTGGCAAACATTGAGCGTTTTGGTTCCTGCTCACTATCATATTCGAAATCATTGACATTCATAGGGGCTAACGCTTGAGTGAGCGTATGAAGCTATACCGTAAGCCTTGGTCGTACTCTCATGACTTCTCTTTTAAGTTGGAACAATATAATTGTTTGAACTTCATGACATAATGCTATCTTATTATAATTAGACACATTCTTACTTTGATCTAGATCTTCTCACCTTAAGGGTATTTTGTTAATTCAGATGAGCCTCTAGTGGACGAGTGGTCTAAAGCTCTCTCCGTTACGGATCACTGCCATATCAACTCTGTCTGCGTGGGTTCAAGTCTAAAATTCGGCGAATGTGGATGTGTTGGAAAGCTTTCCAGTAGCTTCTCGTTAGTCGGTGGTTCTTTCTGTGAATTTCCCGTTTTCTTTCTCCACTATTAATACTGGCCGCCATATATAGCCTATCGTGTGCTAAAACAAATGGCGTTAAGCCCCAAAAAACAAAGAAAAACAACAATAATTAATTCGGCTTTCGAACTTTGATAAAAACAATGAAAGTGTCTGAGTGCATCACCCTCCCTTTTAAGAGTCTTACACATGGTCAATCGCAGTATCATTTAATTAACACAAAGTACGCTTATGATAAAGTTCAAATTTTTGCTACATTTGTCATGAAAAGGACACTAACCTCCATAAATTCCACATTATCGAAGCAAAGGAAAGGAGAGATAACAGAATATACGTTTTATTCTTGTCAGGGGTAAGACATTAATCCACATCATGAAGGGAAAGGAATAAACAGATAATGATGAAGATACATGTTATTCTCAGACGAAAGTTCTAAGCCTGCAAAGTATCAAAAGCAAAATGAGAATAAGGAATAAAAGGTAATGTAATGGAGTCTTTCATAAAAGATGACGAGCGCATATCCATGATATGCAAGATGTCGTGACAACTGGAATACAACATACAACGAAGAGGAAGAATGAACACCAGTGACGAAACTGAAAAATAAGACAGATTGCGCAATTATATTTGTTTCTGATATATTATGAAATTTTCATCGTCATTCGTTGAGATTCAAAGAGACTATACCTCTGTCTTTGTCGTTAGTTTCATATAATATGGAGAAGAAACTTAAACACACACTAATACAGACTTCCTTAAATTATGGAGAAATGGCTTTATGTTTTACTTGTATTGGCAGTCATTGAATAGCTTCTGATTGGCCTCAAAACGCCCGCTATTATTCTGTTTTGAAAATAAACCTCCTGGACTTTTTCCTACCAGATCTATCTGTCGCAATCACTTTTCTTGACCATACTTAACTACTCCGTTATATTCATGTTGATTCTTTTGTAATAATAGTAGTGTTATCTTCTATTGATGGCGGTCTTGGAGTACATGTAGTGTTTGAAGGTTTGAAAGTTTGGCTTATTAAAGTTTCTTTCTTTTATTTTAGCCAAAGAACTTAGATGTGTTTCATAGTTTATGACACCATACAACTTCTATCTTTTTCTATTCAGGCATTGTCTATATGGATAATCCATTCTTCTACAGTTTCATATATCATCACAAAAACCTCAAGTAAAACGATACCTTGTGTACAATTCATCCTTTATTTCGAGCATGTTATTTCACTGGGACTAATCCATTTTCGAAGGCATCGTAGACCAATGCTAGTGCTACTTGCTAAAGCTACAACCACCTACAATTTGAATCAATAAAGAAGAAAATATACATGGAAAGAATTATACAAGTAGCGCTAGGAAGCATCCCATTTATAATAATGCATCAAGGAAGATTATAAATCACAAGCATATAATTATGGCGGTACTCCCTCTCCATACACGTTGTTACAAGCATGACGACAACGTAGGTGATAATTGAGATGACGTTCGCAACCGTTTGCAATACGTCTTTCATACCCTTGGGAGATTGCATCGATGTCCACATTTTCCGCAGAACGTCTATCATACTAACAGCGTAGTCTGTCGCAGAAAGGGAAAGGGATGCTCGGATGATCATATAACATAACTCTCGGCCGTGGGAGCCGTGAAATAAAATAATCTGGCCCAATATGCGTTTCCAAAGAGTTTCCCGGTCCCATCGACGTCCACATTCTCTTAGCAGCCACCAACTTCGCAACGGGTATACCTCTCCATGACTGCAACACTTATCCAATATTTACCGCAGATACTCGAGGTATATTAACCGAAAACCAAAGACATCCCAAGCCGTCTGAGATAAAGGTCTTCAGATTGGACACAACCAACATCACTACCAATGAGATCTACATCAAGGTTATTCCAGATGGAATATACCGGGTTCATAAACACTTTGCCAACAACGTTGCAAACCACTGCAAGTGCCTCGACGAGTGGATCTCCTCATGAATGTATCACTGAGCAGCCTACTCAAAAACCACGCGACTATGGAAAGCGCAGCCCGATCCATCAACAAGATGCCTTTAACATCGCGCTTCCCCAGCCACCCTGATTTCTCAGTTCAGGAGCTGCAACAGCATTGGGATGACATAGAGAACGACATCCAGTTAAATTGTAGATTGAACTAGGACCCATTGACGGTATAACAGCCTGGCCTGTTCCGGTGACGAGCGACAGAGCCGTACTTTTATCATTTGATCCACACGATTATGAATGCGTGAATACTTATTGAGAACTGCTTCCTCATGTCAGCATCAGCAGGGACGATGTAGACGTCGAGCAGTAAAAATTGATACTTTATAATAACTTTCTGTCATGTGCACGAAGTAGATCATTCACGGCATTCAAAGTTGATGAGAAATATATGTCTTTTTGGCCTCGGGTACATTGCCTTTCTTATTTACGTTTTAAGTCGTAGATAATTGCCGATTGTATCAGTTCGTAGGCATATAGGCTTTTCTGCCTTTTTGGTGGCTGACGGTCATAGCACATTGTGGCTGTAAATTATTAAAGATCTCCTTGCAAGCAATAGGTCTGCATTGCGTTTGTCATGGTTATAAAGGCCAACCACAAACTGGCAATTGGGTATATTGAGATGCGAGCAGACGACGACACACGTGTACATGATTAACACGGCTTCCACATGAAAGATTTCAGATTAGATTTGTAGCCTTTATCCTTTGTTTGCTATTCTTGTGGGTTTTTCTTGACCAGTGGAGCGAGTGGTATTTATCTCGAGTACAAGGGAGAAACCTGATTTTGTAGAAGGTTCCAACATTAATAAGCGCCACTTTTGCGTCCTTGAAACTACCTAACAATTATATTTTGAGCTGCCTTCGAATGCTGGAACATCAACTGTCCTTTGATATACATCATAATATGAACGGCATCCATCGCCACCAACACCTTGTTAATAATAGGGTTGTGAAAAAGCGCGGTTTTAGGCTCCAACACCAAGCTTCTTTGTTGCATACACAAAAACACTTTTGCACACTTGCATTTTGCTCGCATGTTTGGTTTCACGTTCCACTCGAGTTGCTCCTGTTCAGCACCATTATACGATGGCTCATCGTTTGGTGGTAAAGAAGAAATGTTTTCCACATTACGAAGTATTTGATTTCCGATTTAATTTCAACATGTTACTTCAGGGAACTGACATGGTGGTGTAACTCACCCACTTTTTCGTAATCTTGATTATTATGCCCTCTTCGTTATATGTCAGTGAAAAAATGCGGTCTGATTAGCTGGACTATATGTTGGCATGTGATCATTCAGCAACCCGATGACAAGTAGCACGTTAAAACGTTTCCATAATGAGGCAGCGACAACCTCATTGGAGAGTATTTCAACTATGGTATTGACATCACGGTCGCTTACGGCAGAAATGTTTGTGTTTTGTTTACCCTAAAAATGCTGCATCTATCTTCTCTTTGTCTATAATCTTGAGATTATATATCTATATGCAGCCACACAGATTGTGGTAAAAGCATCATTTTTAAAATTGTCCAATTATAATAACAAAATCTAATTCCTGTCACAAAACTCATCCGCCTTTACCGGCGTCATTGGCACACCTGGGTTAAAATAGTTCATAATAATACATGGAGTGAGTAAATAAATTTTAACAGATAAACTAAGCAACTATTCTGCACTTAACAAATCGAAACCCAGAATAAAAATAAACTGTACAACGAATGATTGGATGGCATTTCTAGGAGTGTTTCCAGTAATTATATAGTAAACATATAAACAGATGAGAGCCAAATTAACATCTCGTACAGAACACACGGTCTCAATCGAATCGTCTGTTTATTCACATTTGTGTCTGTCTAAAGCCAGGAATATTAGGAAATAATCAGACATAGTTTAAGAAATGCTGTAGAGTTGAGGAGAAGCCAAACAATTTTAGTGTGCTAATATCATCTTCAAGCAAAAGAAATGTGAAAATATTGTTCTCTGTATGTATGTGTGTGTGTTTGTTGCTACAATTGCTAGGACGTAAGTTTGAATGCACAGCAACATCTCTAGGACGTGACGCCATTGTTTGGACTTACACACTAGTCTTCAAAATGATTTATCGGCGAATGGTGAGAATAATCATGTTAGATGAACTATCTGTTGCTTTGAAAGTCCTTACAAAGTCGGGAATATATGACCGTGAGTTTTACTCTGCGTATTTAGTACACACAATTTGCAATTTTCCTTAGGCCGTTGACTGGTGTACAACCGCTTGGCAATCAGAAGGCGTGTGAGTTCTAATTGTCTTTCAATCAGACATTCGCATCTGTGCAATGTCACTGTAAATTTCGTATACCTAATAAATAAGACCTTAAAAAATAACTATCATTATTAGTGATTTAAAAATAATATTTTTGTAATAATGGTAATCCTGTAATGTCACTAAAAGTGCAATATTTTAGACTCATATGGTGCGGTGTTTCTGGCGCGTATTTTGGTGTGCACATGGATTTTATTGCTTCGAGAATTAATGCACCTGTAACCTATCTCTCGGAATTTTGAAATCGATGAAGCGTGTAAGCAACAAAAATAGATTCTTTATATAGATGTTTATTATATTCGTCCAAAACAGCTGTCCGTTCTTTCATTCGTTATATTTCTGTGACAAATTGCTTGCGTCCCTTTCCACTAATGACCTTGATGCACATGGCCTGGTATCATTGTTTATATTTAACTCTCAGTTATGAATATAATATAAAATAATTTATGACTGACAGTTAAATTGTAAGCCACAGTTTTGATCCTCCGTGTGAAGGTCTTTATTGTATTCCCATCTCACTAACAGCTCACATTGATACCATAAGAGTGCATTAACGATGAAGTGGATCCCTTCCTGCTCCCCCTCTCTCTCTCTCTCTCTCTCTCTCTCTCTCTCTCTCTCTCTCTCTCTCTCTCTCTCTCTCTCTCTCTAGAAGAATAGCGAAATAAAATGTTCTTTATAGTACGAGAAGAATATTGTGCTTTCTTCTGTTATTTTATTCAAAAACAGAACGAAAAAGAGAAAGAAAATTAAAAACGTCCGATAGGCAAGGGAAGGAAAATGGATTCTGATGATACTGTTTGAGTTTCTGTTGCTTTTTAGATCATGACTTTTTTTTACATACATAAATCACATTTATATAGCTGCAATATCAAAACGTACACAATAGTGTTACGAATGATTTACATAACAGCCTTTGAGTAGATACGTTATAAAATGCCCTTGAGAATACGGAATTAACTTACAAGTGACTCTTTAGTTTGGAAATATATTCGAGAACCATGCCTATGTGTTCAAGGAGGGCTTTACATGTCTAAACAACATGATTATTTCGATTTTGAGATTTCTTATTCATATTTTCTGTACAATTAAAAGCATAGTGCATAGATTTAATTACTTATGCAGTACTAAATGTATTTTTAGATCTAGCTTTATTTGAATCTTAAATGATGTACACGAATTAGGTAGTTGTTCCGTTAAAAAGCCCGTTAAGAGGTTAGCAAATAATTAAATTTTAGAAACATTGGCTGTGTTCCTGGTTTAGAAATTAATTAGAAATGAATACATGAAAGATGGACTACTATAATATTAATATTCTTAACTGAACAACATAACGCTGGTACCCTAGTCCTGCTATATAAGATATCGCTCCGTTAATGTGTAGCAGGATTAGAGGTGGTATTTGTCTTACTTCTTGAACAATTCGTGCCAGTGTTCTAGTGGTTAGAGCGTCTGTCTTGAATGCAGGAAATAGTTGGTTCTAACACCTGGTGAGTCATACCAAAGACTTCTAGAAATGGTACTAGTAGCTGCCTCGCCTAATAGGCAGCTTTAAGAGGTTAGTTCTAGCACATGTTGGCCTGGTGTAAGGATAATGTCATTGCATGGCCGGTACAAGGTTAGTAGGATCTATTTTAAATTCAACATCATATAAAACTTGTTTAAGAGTTTATGTTCAAATGTCTTGTTCTCAGGGAGCCCGACAAAATGACCCAAATAGGGTCGCATATTAGCTAGGGCCAATGCTATGTGATTGGGTGGGACAAGATGCTACATGTATGTGGAATGATGCCCCAGTGCTAGACATTCTTATAAACAGTCTCAATGCAGGCATGATAGAGATTTGGCTGAAAAAGGTTTAAAACTACATTAAAACTTCAAGGCATACACACACAATTCCTAAACAATTTCTGATGCATATATGTTTAATTCTCTAATTGCATTGGTCATATTGAAGTTAGCATGACGCCTTTTTCCTCATGGAAATATATCCAGACAATCGATGTTGTTGTAGGGGTTAGTGCCATTGTCAGCACAAATAGGCTATCAATGTCAGCCAGCATTATTGGTAGAAGAAGAACCAGGGAAAACCCTATAAAGAACCACTGACCCACAAGAAGCTACTGGTAAACTTTCTAATTTACCAACATTGGTCGAATCCGAGACTTAAACCCACGCAGGCAGAGATGAGAAAGCAGAAATCCGTGACGGTGAGCACTTTAGACCAATCATTGCCCCATTTCCAGACAGAATCAGATAGTTTAGTTTGTTTCTAAAGCTTCCAACTTTGAAAGTTAATTGACAAATTGTTAATATAATATGTATACTTATTTCGAACATATTGGGCATATCACTTCTTCCATAACTCAACAATCTACTGAAATGGTAAATACATTTTGATAATCAAAAGTGCTTGATTTTATCTGTATATACTTCAATAAGGAGAGAGGCAGCCGAGTAAAGATTGCATGATTAACACAATTAGAATCACATTTGACCGCTCCGGTGGCCTAGTGGTTAGAGCGTACTCGTGCAAGTTTCTCAATCAGTGACACATTGTATACTCAACTACATAAATGTTATCGAGACTAACAACTAGCTTGAGGCAAGATCAAAACCGTATGCCATGCTTATGGGAGGAGTACATGAACTTACCCTTCTTTGTGGGCAAAAGAGATGTCATTGTGCATACAATGAAACTTACACAATATCATTCAGGGGTCATTTTGGGGACTTGACCTAACTGGATCCTATATGGATGTGAATAATGTGAGTATTTAAATTCCAAACTGAAGGATTATGACATGTATTGTAATGGTTTATATATACTGTTGACCTTTTATCTGTAGACAGGGTAATAATGTACAAAATGGCATGAACTGCGATGGAATGCACATGCATCTCTAGTTAAAACAGAGCTCTGGAAAAGACATTTTAGCATCAGTAATGCAATTTCCATTATAATCAGAAATACACACATAAAGTTATTACTATTCTTAAAAATTCAACTAGCTAAAGTTCATTGCCAATTGTAACCTATCTGTAGATTATTAACTTGTCAGATCATCTGTAGCTAAAGGTAGCTAATTTATTTTAAATATTTATTGTGAAACAAATTAGGTACGTTTAGATAAATTATGGTGCTGATCTGCGAATATATGGAAAATTCACGATGCCATGTGGTACAAGCAGTGGTAAAAATGGAAGGCATTGCTCTTTTTAATCTTATACGCGGCATTTGTTTTATATGGATGAAGGATGGAAACTGAAAAATATGCAAATTTGTCTTAAACTTGACAGTGTGTTATAAGCTAACAATTATGGAAGATTTTCCAGTTGTGATTACAGTTTGTTCTTGGATTTCATCTTAGTAATTCGATTTATTTGCATTCAGGACAAGAAAGTTTAAATTTGTTCATATTTATAGTTTTTTATTTGTACATTTTCATTTTTTTTGTTAAGCAAATATTTTCCTGTCAATGAAGTAGTTCTTATATACTTGCCATTAAATAAACAAACATGGAAGTATTACTATGTTTCAATAATGTAATTTGAATAGTTCTGTCAGAAAATAGTGTTGTGTCTGAAGTCAAGATAACAACATTACAGTTATTTATCATGCAGTTTAAAGACAAATAACAGTTTTATTGCTCTAACTTAAGTTTACCTGAATATTCTGAAGCCAAACGTGTTAGACATCTTTCATATAAATATGTTTATGAAGCTCTTTGGATTGCTAGACATATACAACGTCAATGAACGAAATTATGTCGCATCTATATTCTTGATTTGTATTTTAGCATTCATTTTAGTTTGTTCAAAGGTCAGCTTGCCACTTTTCATTTTTTGTTGTCATTTTGGACTTTAGGCAGAATAATTTAATTTTAAATTATAACACAGGTGAATACAATTGTAATGGCTTCTTTCCCTGAATAAGTAAAGAGTAAATTGTTTTAATTAAGCAATATCTTTATTTATACTTTACAAAGTAATTTGTCTTGCTTAATGTTCCCTCCAAAAATCAAATTGACAGTTTGACGTTTAATCAGGTTTGAAAGGAACTACCTTGACTGAATATCATAGAGATTGTTAATGTAGACATTAGATATAACTAAGATTAAGATATGTTTTCAAGTAACCATGCAGTAGTCCTGCAAATGTCTTCCTGTGGTGCCACATTGTGTCAAGATTTCTCCAACTTAGATGGTAGTTGATGTAATTTAGTTAATCTGTCAACCCTCAGGATTACTTTAAATGCGGCAGTTTTTTTATTTTCTTTCACTTTAATACCATTGTAACAATCACTTTGCGTATTGTTAATGAATGGACTCAGCATGCAGGCTGTGACCAAATTATTGTATTTATTCAATAATAACATACACATTGACTTAAATTAATTTCTTTGGATTGCAGCTTTTTTTGAAACATTTTTGTGCAGATGATGATTATAGTCATGTACTGTATGTAGCTAGATATGTGTAATATTCATGTATGCTTATCTGAATGGCTTAAATAAATTATATTCAATTTAGTTATTTAATCTTTTATTCTTCTCGACTTATTACAGTTATTTATTTTTAATACTTTGATTTCAGATTTTATTAGGTAGGTGGCCATAGCAGCTCAGTAGGTGGATCATTGGTCATGAATTCACTACACTGGAAAAGAAAATTAAAGCCAGACGTTACATCCTAAATAAGAACACGTACAAATTTTTGTCTCTCAGATACTCGCAATGTACAAGATAATAAAAGCTCCTGTTCACCTTAATATTTTAATGGCGTTAGTCTTGACATAATTGCACACAGGTCATATAGAACTTTTCAACACGAATGGCGTATACTTCTCACTAATAAAATCAGACTGATATGTTTGATCCAACACATATATTATTTAATTCAAAACATGACTGTGACCAAAAACTATCAAAATAAGAGCATTTGGAATGTCTGTATAATTATGTTGCTTAATTTTCCTTATATCGCAGTTAGAAATACCATGCACTTTCTTGTTGCAGTAAGTGCTCATAGGTCGAGATAAAGATTATTTATCAGTCTTGTTATACTTGTAATATCTAAAATGCGCCAGACTCAGACATGCGAGTCCTGATATGAGAATAAGATAAGTTTTACCAGAAAAACTGCTGAGAAGAAAACTTAAAAATGAAAGCAAGCTTTGAATCAAGGAATGATCATCAGCTTTTTAAGCAGTATTTTCTAGCGTTGCAACCATTAACACGGCGCTCGAGGTCTTGTCCTCACTATGGGCATGGTAATTGAACCCTTTAACTAATATAAGATGTATGAGGCTATGCTTATCTTAATTAACCTTTCCTGACAAAGTACCAATGATCCAATATTTGTTCGTTTTCTCTTGCAAATTCTGGAAACAAGCTCATAACCCATCAAGATGCATTAACCACATAGTAATTTGTTGTACTGACCGCGAAATGTAGATTTTATTAGCTTTCGACGATAAGTATATTTTGTAAAAATATATTCCATTGCTCTCATGGCCATATTGATCTACTTCCCCTTCTTTAAAATTGATACTAACCTATTATTTATGATGGCATCGAAACATGAGTTTGTATTTAAAGGGATGGGTTACTTGGCACTGCTTCCTAGATTCATCCCGACATAAAAATGCAGCTTTCAAAAGCATATAACAGCACTTTTGACATATAATTAATTTATATTTTGTTGACTTTTTCATGATTATTTATCACGTATATTTAAAATCTGAGATTGGCCTTGGTCATTAAATGAATGCCATCCTGACAAAACTCTTGGAGTTGTGTAAACATTATACTTATCACGTTTGATTTGCCCCAGATATAAAGTCATATATAAGCAAGCTATAGTCTTATTCCCTTGAATAGCACCGCGTCTTTGTTTTCGATCTCAAAACATTGCCGCGTGGTGGATGGTAAAACTTAAGCTAAGTTGCCTGACCTCCCGTAGACTGGATATTTGAATCGGTACAGGCTATCGATCCCAACACCGCACACCTATCTGCTACAGCTTAGATCTAAGATCAGAGGGACGCTCGCTAAGTGAGCATGGCATGTTCCATTCAGAACCCACATAGACAGACAGCGAGATTGACATTGACCGATAAGTTTGATTGGATAGGTTGATAGCTATATCCAATCAGAATTTCGACAGAGGGTGTGACTACAATATAGGCCGATTTATAACTTTCCGAACTCTAAAAAAAATTAGTTTCGCATTGGCAGATTGCTGAGCAAAATGGTTACTCAGAGAGAAACCACTCCCGTTTGACAAGTCATTTGGAAATAAATCTCAAAATACCCAGGACCAAACAGTCCTGGAAGTGAAATATGAGACTTTATCCTTTTGAATGGGAATTATATAGTGATGGACTTAAAGCTATAACAAAATCTAATACAAACAATACAATGTACATTGAAAAAGTGTTATAACTCTCGAGATGCAATACTGCACGAAAAAAAATGGTGTTGCAACGGAACGATAACAAAATTACAAAAATTGAGGATTACTTTAAAATAAGACTAAGAGAGACGGGTGAAGATCCCATTTTGGATTGTGAATACAAAGAATGTGCTCATATATATATATATATATATATATATATATATATATATATATATATATATATATATATATATATATATATATATATATATATATATAACTAGTTGAATTTCATAACTGAATGGTTATATTCTTACAAAATTTGTTGGTAGATATAATCCAAAATGTCGGATTGAATGACAGAATGACATTATATACAGTATTGTATAGTCTAATATGAAATTTTGTTTAATAAGTGTTGGGATTGTAATAGTAGCATTTGTATTTGAGTTGTTCCTATCTCAGAGACGTCTCTGTCAGAAATATGGAGGTCATCATTTTAACCTAAAATGTTAATGAAATAAATTTAAAGTATGGGGGTTGGGGGTCTGTTAGAGAGGACATCCATATACCTGTACCACATTCATACTTTCATCGCAAACTTCTCCCTTCAGTGCCTCCCATTTCTTTCGCAAAGAGTTCATATTCATTTTGCCAGAACCAATGAAAACTACAAATCCCTTTTTAACCCTAGTAACCATATGTATATGTGTACATGATTGTAGACTCTTATTCCAAAAATCAAAACCAGGAAACAAGTAAGTTTATTCAGTTTGGTCAATTCTGGTACAAATATGTATAATTCAATATACAACAAAACACTTATTTTAAAAAGTTCATAGACTTCGGTTTTCTTTTTTGGTTCACTCTATTTTTTGAATTTCTTCACTTTCACAGTTTTTTCCTCTTCATAAATCTTTTTTTTCTCTCTTTCTTTTTTCGCTTTCTGAACTTCTCTTGATTATTTCTCTTCCTCTTATTTCTACACATACACGGTGAAGTTTAAACATTTCAAATTCGACATACCACTGGAGAAAGCAGAAGGGTTCATCATGATATGTGATGGATTTTTTGTTCACCAATCTGAAATAGCAATGTCAAGCCAAAGAAGACGATCGCTTGAGACTTTCTATTAATCACGACATTTTGAAGTCTCCCTTATGGATCGAGTTTAGCAGGCCATCAAAATTGACATTTTCCAAAGTCATCGACAAGATTGAATACGCGTAACAATCCAAAGCCATGTTTTACATCACCGACGGAAAGGCGACATTGTTTATGACCCATGTGTCTCTTCCCCAAAGGACATGACATGGCAAAAAAGTGTTATTGATGGACGGCCTTCGCAGCATTAAGCATAGCTTCATCCAAATTAACAATCATCAAGACCAGATCTGTTTAGCTTGTTTCATCGTGGTGGGACGAACGTAAGCTGACAAGAACGAAATGACAGAATGGAAACGAGCCTGGAAAACTATTCAACAATCCGAATGAGCCAAATAACAAGGAGCGGCAGAACTCCTGTTACAGCAAGCCTGGAAAGCTAAAGACACATCCTGTATCATTCATGAAATGCAAATGTTGTAAGACATCTTGTCTTCATGTGACACCTTGAAAGTACACCCTCAAGAAGTGTGCGGATCGTTCTTGGATCGTGGAAAAGATTTCAAAGACGGAAAATATATTCACATCAATTATCACGATGAACAATTTGGTGTCAATACCAGTATCACTGCATTCCTGTTATACGATTATTACTGTATGAAATGTGACTATGGCTATAACAATTGAGAGCAACACAATCATTGTGGATCAAAGTGCTCATTATGTTTGGCCTCTAAATCATGTCTAGAAAAAGGACAAGACCAAGTGCATGGCCCAGGTTGTCAGTGCACGTTTGCAGACATGACTGTTACAAACAACATTTGAATACTCAAGGATCACAACAGAAAAGTGCTTGTCAGTTCCTGAGATTGTGTCCTACTTGAAGGACAAGGTATACTTACCAATAACGCTAAGGCTCACGACTGTTTACGAAGGAAGCGATGTCACTTTTGTCATAGAATTGTGGACTTGGAACACAAAGTCAGAAATACTCTTTAAACATGAAGAAGATAATTACCAGAAGACGAAAAGCATTTTCATCTTTTCCGATTTCGAATGCATGCAAGAAACTGGCATGCACATTTCTAATTTCTGTGTGGCTCACCGAACATGCGAAATATGTATCAAAGAACCTGTCTTTACTCATTGCCCTTACTGTATTACGATTCCTGTAGGACTTGCGAAAATCTTTCGGAGACCTAACACATTGACCGATTTTGCCCAATGAATTTTAGACCCTATCGTCGAGACGTGGAGCCAAGAAGACATTGAACTTTACGGAGATTGTCATCGCTAAGCCACAGTGATGGATCATAATAGCTCGGAATACGATGAACAGTTTCTGTTGAGATACTTTACAGAACAAACTACCGAACGTCCTAATGTGACTTTGAATGGAGCAAAATCATTTCCATGCATGGGGGCCAAGAGAAGTTTAAAGATTCGACGAGTTACTTGGCTATGCCTTTGAGTCGTGTGCCTAAAACGTTTGGCATGACAGAAATGACCAAAAGCTATTTTTCGCACTTTGTCAATAACAAAGAAAATCAACACGCTGTTTTACCACATTTGCCTAAGGCTCACTACTGCTACTCTGACAACATGTGTACCAATGAACAAGAAGCTTTCTATGAATAGTAGCAGACTGACGCCTCGGGCTCTTTGACTCTCAGGAAGAAAAGTTGTAATATTGTCGTTTAGATGCGAACATTTTATGGCGTTGCTGTGGAAAATTTCGAGAATTTGTTCATGGAGCACGGAGGGATTGATCCTTTGAAAGAAGCCTGCACTATTGCCAAAGTGTGTTCCTTAGTGTTATTTAGTGTACCGCCAACGATTTATGCCCGAAATCACGATAGATGTTATCAGTCCTCAAACAACCAGTTTTCTCAAACGTCAATACTCGGTTACGAGACGAGAAAGCCATCAGAAGGTATTCAGTGGATGGCTGTGACATAGAAAACCCTAAGATCGTGATTGAGTTCAACGGGTGCTTATTTTAGGTATGTTCCATCAGTTACCCTCATCGTGACTCTAAAAAACAATTTTTACAATTGACCATGGAAGAGTTGTACCAGGCTACTTGTCAACGTCGCTTGAAGTTAGAAGAGCAATAGATTGCAAGTGATAGAAATGTTGGAACACGAGTACGATCAGAAATTTAAAACCGATCCCGAGTTTAAGTGCATCCTGGAAAGTTACATGCTATTTGATCCTCTGAACCCACAGGAGAGTTTGTACGGAGGACTGACGGATGACACCTGCTTGCTGTACCATGCTGTTGAGGAGAAAGAAAAAGAAATCAAATGCTTGGACGTGTGTTCTCTGTATCAGAACGTGTGAAAATATTGTCGTATTTCCGCAGGGCACCCACAATTCCTGACCGAACAAATCGGCATGAAGAATATTTGACACTACCTAGGACTGATCAAGTGTAGGCTTGCCTCCAACGAACTTGTACCATCCCGTGATAAGTCGTTTCTGTTTGGACATGTGGTTGTAGGAAAAGTATTTGCTAACTGTGTGGATCACACACCTTGAGCAGAACAACTGACAAATATCCGATAGGAGATGTAGAAGTGAAAACATTCTCCGATCCAATATCGAAGATCATCTGTTCCAGGGATAGTTACCCAAACGTGTAATCATTGGTATAGTCAAGAATATATCCTTCGACGTAACCCAAAATGAAAATCCTTTCTACATTGACCACTGCAATCTTTCAAAAATTGAAGTCAGTTGCGATGGCACAACTTTGTGTGCCAGACCTTTTGAACCTAACTTTGACCAAATCGTTGCTTGAGATCGTACCTGTCCCTTTAGGAAGCTACAGGAAAACTAGTAACCAATACTAGCCGGGGGAGTTCGTAAGACGATGACGCTGGAGGTTACACTTTCTGGGCTTTTGAGTTTACTCCAGACAAAGGCAGTGACGAGAGACATTTCCACCCTATAAAATCCAGCAAAATGCGTGTGGAACTTTAGTTTAGACAAGCAACAAGTCTCGATTACACAGTAAACATTATCCTGTATGTCAATTCGATAATATCATAGAAATCAACAGTTTGAGAGAAAATATTCTAGATTATTAGACACTATGGAATACACTCTCCCTTCTCTGAAAGGTGAAAAATATAAGGAATTGGAAGGAGAAGATACCGTAAAAACAGAATATCCTAACCAAGACAAAGAGGACGAGGTATTCAAGTTCAGATGGCCAGAACAAAATATAAATTTAGTGTCTTATTTTGCTAAACACTTGGCGGATTCGATTACGGAATTGGTCAAGAAAGGTTGATATGGATGTCAAGACGATCATCCCAGTCACATGGAACACGATAAATGTCTCATGATGGGCAAAGAAGAAAAATTGGACGAGTATCTGGACGAAGCTTGGAGTCTCATCTCAGAATAAGTCGTGTTGCATGAGTGGTATAAAGTCTTGAGAGATCATTCCTGTCCTACATTGACTACTCAAGATATATATCGTATTGAAGCTCTCTTAACCCCGAGTTGGGAAACAAAACAAAAAAAAAACAACAAAAAAAAAAGAAAAACCGTTACCTGTCAGGACCTTTCAAACAAAAAGTCAGAATTAAATTGATGACTTATCATTACCTGTAACAATAAGAGAAACGAAACAAACAGAAATGAATGTATACCTGGTTACTTTATTACTCTTTGAACAACAGTTCGTATACTGCTCCCTGGAATCCTGTCTTGTGTGCTAAAGATGAACTACGTCATCGCAAACCTCAGGACAATCAAGTTTATGTCATCAACACGGACAATAGTCATCTTCCAGGAACTCACTGGGTAGTCCTTGTATGGATTACAGCCTTTGGAAGACAATATAATTGACTTTATGAGAAGAAATGCCCATACAACACGATTCAATAATGTGAATTTACAAGGCAATAATTACATGATGTGTGGAAAATATTGTGTTTATTTTGTTCATCAACGCAGTGTGGGGTATTCTGCAGAAAATGTAGCAACTTATTTTGATTGTCAATCTTCTAGAAAGGATGAAAAAGTAAATCGATGGTTTTGTGACATTTGTTGTTATCTCGTATCTTTGAGAGAAAACGTAGTGTACATCAATGGTCATGAATTTCATCAATGGAAATCTCACATGGTCAACCTTGTCAAAAAAAATTTGTATGATGGATATGATGGTTGTTTGTTAGTTATGTTAATTGTTGCTAGAATGAAAATGTGTTATTTTGAAGAAAAAAAAAAACGTGTTATGTCGTTTGTTGTGTTTAAGAACACACTGAATATATATTCTTTGACTTTCTCTCTATTCCTTCCCATGACATGAGCTATCATCACGAATCCAACAGTAACACCCAATAGGGATGTTTCCTATTACGTCCACTTTTGTACCATATAAAGTGCGATAGTCTTTATTTATACGGCTGAATTCTGGGCCATAAATCAAGCAATCAAATAGATAACAACCCAACCGAGCGGTTCCTACCTCATCTTATCGGATTTGCATAGCGTGCTCGCGTCCATTGAAAACTATAGGACCCGAACCAGAAACAACGTGATCCAAACAGTCCACCAAAGCCTCCGGGACCTGAAAGACGGTGGAATCTTGATCGACTTCTTATGGATTCCATCCCACATTAATCTCCTGGAAATGATCAGGATGACGATGCTGCCAAAGCAGGACTTCTAGTTGAACGGATGGAACAGCTAGACTATAGTGTGCAAGAAATATACAGCCTAATCACTCAAGCCATCACTAGAGAATGGCAACTACAATGGACGACATCCACTAAAGGTAAGAATCTCCATGACATTTATCCCCGGGTAAATTGAATTGTTCACATCCACAACAAGCTCTCCCCTCGCGAAACGCCTGCGAACTGGTAAAATGCTGATTAATACCTCCCGTGGACCACATACATAACACCAATTGCCCCGCATTCCAAATACTAGAAACACTAATCCACATATTCAACGATTGCACAAAGTATGCAGCGGAAAGAACGGGCCTACATGCCTACCTAAAGAAACTGGATGCATCAGCAACATACCCTGACCACCTTAGCCCAGATAAGAACAACAATATAGAAACCACCTACACCTCTAGCCTCCACTTTCTCCAGGTATTAAACAAACAACTTTACATCTAATAAACAAGAACCCACCGAACCACCGAATTGGGGATGACCATGACATAAAGTAGTAAAGTGAAATGAGAGTTTTGGCCCACCACCCCCCATCCCACACCTCCTCCCCCACCCCGCCAAACCCCTCATTTCCCTATACTACTACTATGTAGACAGATATTTTGTAACCAGACAAAACAACAGGTGTTGGAATGCCATAAGCTCTGTCAACAGAAGTGACGAATTTATTAGAACAGCGTATGTGTGGAATATGATTATTCTAAAGACGGCAAATAGATTTTACCACAAATTTTTTTATCAGATAACAAGATGAAAATTAAACTATGCATTAGAACGTGTCAGTTAACAAGGCGGAAATTAAACTAGCATTAGAATGAAAATGATATTATTTTATATCTCATTACCAATGATTAATGTTTCAACTGTTGATATTAAAAATACTTCACTATCACGACTATAGATACTAAATTTTACTTTACCGCTCACACAGCGATGGGACTCAAACAAATCTTTCATTTCTGGTTTGTTCAGAGGATATTTTTTGTTGATAAAATATACCCTTGACCGATCGAGATCAATTGTGAGTTTAGTATATTTTTGTTGGCTAATGGGGCTGTGAAAGTTTTTAAATTCCGCTAGCATCTTTTGATACAATTGTTCGAGATAATTGAAATACTCGCTGTTATCAGATCTGATGAGCGAAAGTTTTAACTTGTCACGTGTTCCATTAAAACATATACCTGATGTTTCATTATTAAATTCAACTGTCAATTGTTTACCGTCCATCATTAGATATTTGATGTTACTATTGTAGCTATTTGTCATTGTCAAATTTTCAAACATTATTTTATAAGTTTAGATAAAATTTTAGTCACAATGAAAATACCCAAAGGCAAATGTATCTACCCCATTTTTACAATAGCGTTTGTCATCAAAATTGTACAATCCACGTTTGATAATGACATCTGTTTCGAGTTTATGATGATTAGTTCGAATTGCCATAGCTCTCATAAAATTAACACCACCATCAAGCGCGTACTTGTAGTCATCAAATTTCATAAACATTTTAACAAAATTACGAGGCAGACCTTTAGCTTTTTTCGTTATTTTATTATTGTCTAACAATACGGCATACATTTTGCTGCGTAATCCGATAAAATATTTGATAGCGCTCGAGTTCATTTCATCTTTAAACTTACCAATAACCTTTTTATTTGTGTCGTCATGAAATTTACTGTCACGTGGATAATCGGAAAGATCAAACAGATGTCGATTATTGTACATGTCCTGATAGATGTCCTCGCATTCGATTTCATATACGAGCGAATCAGTATCAGTAAACAATAATCTACTAGCCGGCCACTGATTTTTAACAAAATTATAATGAAAATCGTACATCAACCACTTTGATAAATCTAACACAGCAGCTCCAACATAGATCGGCTTGTTTAGTTTTAGATTTGTTTTTCTTCTTTGTATCGCAACAAGATTTTCATTAAATATTTTCATGCTCACAAAATCATCGTCTGACACAAGTTTGTTTCTGCGATTGACATCATTAACTATTTCAATATTTACACGTTTCCTAATATTCTCCATCGTCTTACCAAAAACGGAATTGTTCATCAGTTTAAAAAAGTTTTTCTCAAACTCTGTTTTCGCTGCAGCTCTTCTTGAAGTGTTTGAGTTAATATAACCTCTCAACCACGGCGACTGATTAAATTTTAGTACACGATGAACTTTTCTCAACACAAGACCAGCATCGACTGCTTGTTTTAAAACTTTGTAATGCAAAACGTAATTTTTCTTATCAAGTAAATTTGGTACTAGTTTCTTGACCATGGAATGCTGCCTTGGTGATGCTAACGCTTGTTGTTCTTTTGATAACAAACTATAATCTATGACCATCGATTCCGCACAGAAAGGGTAATCGTTATGTAATTTGTGTAGCGAATTTGGATAATCAAGATCAACTTCAACGAAATAGGAAACATCGTCGGGTATCTTTTTTTCTGTCTCTGATAGAAATCGATCAACCGTGATCCAATGAAATCCGCTAAAAGGCATTGGTTCTGCCATCGAACCACCGTAAAGATTATTACAATCTAGATAAATTATATACTTCGAAGGAAGGTCAGGGTTATACTGTTTCAGGTATTTGTTGTTTGCTTCAGCATACTTTTTTGTTATCTCGCTAATACCACCTCGGATACCTTTTTCGATAAAATTGAACATATCAACATCAGTCAGTAATTCTAACCTTACCTTACTAAACTTTAGCAAAGCATCCCATGACAACCCAGGGGCAGAATAATACCAGTAAGGATCTAGTCCATAATTATTATAACTCACTTCACGAAAACTTTCAAAAACATCTGCTAATAATAACACGTCAGTTTTCAGGTATAAATCATGATAATCACCAAACGTCTCACAATCAAACTCTTTCCAGATATCTTGTGCATACCTGTACTCATCATCAGTTATATTTTCAATTTTAAGTTGTGAGTAAAATTTATCTTTGTCAGGTAAAGATGTTTCATCAAATTTACTCCAGTCGTCGAGGTATTCATATGGAAAAACTCCTTTTTTAGCTAGTAGATTAAATTTATCTCCAAAACAGTCTCTTAGGTTATCAAATTTACTACAACCTTTCACTAACTCATCTAACGAGGCTGCCATAAACTGCAGGCTGTCAACAAAACGCAATTTACCTAGCGTAACTGACATGTACTTTTCAAAATTATTTGGGATGCATTTGATGATGTTATCGAGTTTTAGACGAGATTTTATATCAGGATCACCAAAAGCTTCTACTATAATATGGCTATCATATCCTCGAAAATTGTGAAGAATAACAGGAATAAAATCTGGAGCATGAAATTTTAAATTACACTGATTATGAGCCGCTCCACGGTACTGTCCAGTCAAATGACAATGGTCATGTACTTTTTTGTCATCGTCAAAAGCTTTTTCACAAATATGACAAATTTCTGCTTGCTCGTGAGCGGATTCTTGTTGAGGTGTTAATTTTAACATTGGCGTTACTTTTTCAAACGATAAGTAATATTATCAACTTCATTAATCAACTGCTTGAGAAGCCAGATAGCTGAATTTTTACCACGATATAATTTGATCGGTTTAGATAATCTAGAATCAGTACAACAAACTACCTTGTACGCTACTCCACGCGGAACATGATTTTGAACTTTTCTTGTACTCGATTGATTAGGATTATTTTCTACGCCAAGTACAGGTTGAAGTAAACACTCAAAATCAGAGTATATAACGAAAGGAATTTTTAGTTTGTGATTATGATGGACAAACTGTAACACACTATCTCCCTTAGTTGGCATTGTTATTCTTTGCACATCACTACAGTACTGTAAATGCTTTTGTAATGTTTCATTGTTAGTACAACCATGCAAGCAGCGGTAACAAAAGAACTTTTTGTTCCTATTTTTATTGTACTGTTTACCAACTAGTCCGTTAAAGTTTTTAATCCAAACGTAATGATTTTTGTAGTACAGTAAATTTATATTCGATTGTGAAGCTTTTTCTGAAATATATCTCGGGTATACATCCTCTTTTTCATCTAGTCCGAAAACGTTAATTGAAACATTATTTTGCTTTTCAAATTTTGGTATTTGATTTTCTGCCACAGGAAAGTTAATATCTTTAAAATATAATCTAGACATGTGACTGATATATTTTTCAACGCGATCAGCGTGTTTTTCTGCTGGAAATAGTGCGGAAAGAACAGCCCATTGGAAACATTTGTTATCTACGTTTTTGATGTTTATACAACATCTTTTACTTTTTATTTTTGGTGGCAGGTTGATGTATGAACTAGCTCGTAATGCGTTATATTTCATCGTGTGAAACAATATTTCTTTGATCATTTCAAACTTCCAACCCGAACCTAATTGAGTGAATTCCTCTATTTTTTTCCAGATTTCTTGGTGTATTTCATCAGATAGTGATAACAGATCAGTCCCAAGCAAAACACGTCTTGATTTTGCGTTTATATAAGGTTCTGCAATTTCCTTGTTAGTTGATTCTTCCGTTATAACTAACTTTGAAAATATAACATGATATTGCACAAATAATCTAATACTTTTGTATTTTTCGAGCTCACGTTTTACAGTTGTCTGTAGTAGGTGGTAAAGATTTGTTGCAGTAAAATTTACTAAAACAATTTGATTATCAAACTGATAACTATTATCAAAACCTGCAAAAGCAGTCGCTATTTTATTAGGTTCTCTCTTAAGGCTTTTCTTAGCTATATCACGTAATTTTAACATTATTATATTATAATGTATTATCTAATTAATAATTTTTTCACACTACGCATGCGCTAAAAATCAATTGAAGATAAAAAAATCTCCTATAATATAATGACAGCAAATCTAACAAACACATGTGAGCAAGAAACATATCAAGTTCACCCAAAGTATAACTTTATCTCACACTGCGCATGCGCTAAAAATCAATTGAAGATAAAAAAAATCGCCTATATTATAATGACAGTAAATCTGACAAGCGCACGTGAGGAAGAGATTTATCAAACTCACCCAAAGTATAACTTTATCTCACACTGCGCATGCGCTAAAAATCAATTGAAGATAAAAAAAATCACCTATAATATAATAACAGTAAATCTGACAAGTGCACGTGAGCAAGAAGCATATCAAATTCACCCAAAGTATAACTTATACGCTGGAAATGTATTAGGTTCGGTTATTAACATCAAAACTAGAATATCTGATGGCAAATTAACGTCAGCGGGTTTTATGATTAGTGTAAAGGGAGATAATGCTGAGAGGATTGCAATGTTTAGAAAAGATTTCATTTACACGTCGTTCTGCGATGATATTCCAGAGGGACAGCGTGTATATCATTATAACGGTAAAGTCACTGATGACAACATTGAAAACTTATCCTTACAAGATGAGTTTCAGCCACATACTGTCTTTGATTTATACGAGGCTAACGATCGCGGTATTATTAGAAACAGAAAAACTAAAAAAGTTCTTGGTACTATGAACAATATGGGATATATCAAAGTAACTGTTAGAGGAACATCGCCGAATCAAGTTAATTATTATGGTCATAGGTTTGTTTACGAGGTGTTCAACGGATCTATACCCAATGGTCTTGTTATTAATCACATCAATAATGTAAAGACTGATAATCGATTGGAAAATCTAGAACAAGTTACCCAACAGGAAAACGTAAGAAAAGGACGAGGTGGTGGTATTAATTTTAGATGTCCAATAAAACCTGTTATTTCAAAAAACCTCGAAACGGATGAGGAGATTAAATTCAAATCGATTTCAGCTGCGGCGAAATATTATAAGATAAATCCCGCAGTCGTAAAATTTGTAGCTGATGGAGTATTGAAATCAACTTTTTCAAGCGAACACGATGCTAGGATTGGTTTTAGATATGATGATCAATAATATTTTCTAATTCGGTTTTAGTCAAGCAATGATGAGCAAATGCTATGATATCATCGTGATTAAAATTTAGAGTCGTTACTGCACTTTCATTAATTTTATTTTTTTCTGCTTCTGTTAGTAATATTTTATGAGAATCACCTTGCATTACAATAACATCAACACTATAACCCAACAAACATTTTCTTACCGCTTCGGCTAGTTCGTTGTAATTTACTATATTAACTTTTTGGTGATATTTTATCTCATCAGTCATCTTATAATAATAAATTAGATAAAAAATATATTATAATAATGGACTTGATGAAACGACTTGCTGAACTCTACGAAGAAGATACTAGCGACAAAGTCACCAGCGATAAGGTCACATTTTCCAAAGATTTTATAGACAAATCTATTGGTTATAGTGAAGATGATATTTTGTATAACAATGAATCTGATGATGATGGTGAAATAGTCACTGTTGCTGACAGATCAAATTACAGCAGATCAACAACTAAACGGTATAATGTCAAGTATCACATTGCTAAACAAATAATAAAATTTAATTTTACCGTTGCCGAACAACAACTGTTTTGGCAGCTAATCAAACCTTTCTTAAATATCAAGATTCCAGGCCGACAGAAAAATATCAAATTCGATTTCATATTCGTTAAAATGTTTAATCTAATGACGATCTCTAACGATCGTAAGCAGAATCTAATATCGTTATGTAAACCAGTAAAATGTAAATCTGTCAAACAAAAGTATGAGTTAATTTATAATAGCATTATATCATAATCTGCTTGGTTGGGATCCAACTGTTAAATTTATCGCTATACCCACGCCATTTGACTAAACTTTTATCCCCTTTTTTCTAATCACTTTCTCGATAACAAAAACATCCTGCTCAGTTTTTTGTAGTTCTTGTTCATAAAAACTACCTACGATCGGATCCCCTGCCAGATCTTTTAAAACGTACGTTACAGGTACTGTTAAAAGTACCTTATCAATTACAAATACTTCCTCGCTCCAGTTTGGAGTAAATCCTTTTGCAAATACCTTTTTTGTCAAAGAAATTCTAACTTTATCACCAACCTTAAATTTATGTCTGCGGTACATGTTTTCATTTGCTAATATCGGATTTTTAACAGCTTTTTTAGGTGTCATTTTGATGGTTCGATGTTTCGTGTTATTATATTCACCTACGATTTGAGAAAGGTCATCGATGTACCTGTTGGTGTTTTTAGCTGTCATATGTTTGTGTAATTTTTCGTTTAGCGTGCGATTAAATCTCTCGACAACAAAGCTTTTACCCTCGTTTCCTGTAACATACCTTTTTATATTATTTTGTTCTAGAAACTGTTCAAACTTTTTGTTAAAAAACTCAGATCCATGATCAGTCCAGATTTTATTTGGTTTTCTTTCTACACTCGTTATTATTTGTCTTAGCGCATCAGTCATTGAAGTCCCTGTCTTATCCGAAACAGGTACACTGAAAGCATATTTGCTAAAAACATCTATAACATTAAACAAATACCTTTTTGGAGCGCCATCAGCGCCAACATTAAACTGAGCTAGATTAGATACATCCACCAAATCTATTGCCCAGATATCATCTACACCATTAGCGACAACTTTACGTCGTGGGAACTTTTTTTTTTAGGTCTGTGAAGCTCGACTGCAAGATCATCGTATACTTTTTTTCCAAGTCGAGACTCTCCGAGTCCGAGTTTATATTTTGCTCCAATCATTCCCTGAACAAATTTTCTATCAAAACGTTCTCGTAGATTTGTTGGCTTCATATCACGTAATTCGTCTAACATTACTTTATCACAATCTAATTTTGAGTTTTCATGATCACGATAACAGATATCATGACGCATTGCTATTGCATCCACTTGATTATAAGGCTCTTGGCCTGGCAACGGATTGTCGTTTTCATCTAGTTGTTGGTCTAGCGGATTCCACGGATCAGTATACCGATGACCTGGCAATGTCCAACCGCCTTTTGGTTTTGGCAATTTTCCAATAATTTTATGTATATCTATACCTGACCGTATTATTTCTCTGTTGTTACAATATTGACAGTATGCGACAATTTTATTTTGTTCAAGATACAAATCTCTGTCAGAATCACAGTTGCATATCATTCTATATTTTTAATCGTCGACTAAAATAATATTAGGGTAGCCAGATCCGAGCGAATTTTTCGCTGGTAACATCTCTGAGGATACTGTAGCTAGAGACGTTTTCATTAAAAACATATTTTTTCTTTTTCCACAGACTACACAAAAACTTTTTAATATTATCCTGTTGTTTTTTGTTTTTTCTGTTGTTTCATTAATATTTTCTGTTTTAGTTCTACACTTGAGACAGTATGTTGACATTATTATACTTGTAAGTTTGATAAAATTAATTGCGATCTCATCATTAGCGTGAGAAGGTTGCTTGTTAAACTGTAAAATAAATTTTAAAAAATTAACATTTCTGCTCATCTGTTGGATAAACATAATACAATAATATCCACAAGCAGATGTTCCAACAGGTTGGAGTTGATTTGACGAATAATATATTTTTTTAAATTTTTTGTTCATATACTTTTTTATTACATCGCTTGGAGGAAGTCCAAACGAGTCAAAATAATTATTATTATAAACTGCTACCCATTGTGTGCCGGATCCGTCATTGAAATCTTGTATATTAATAACACACGAACTTACAGCTGATGGTGATTTTATTGCTGCGAGCTCATCTTTAGAATAAACTCCGTGAAATCCAGGAACCGCTTTTAACTTATCAATGATATCAAAATTACTCAACGGGGTCGACGAGTTCCTGGTAATGTTAGACCACGTCCGATTCCTAAAAGATTTGGCAGCAGACTTCCCGCTAGTCCCGCCAAAAGTGGAGCGAACGGAATAATTCCTCCTTGTTTTGTTTGATTGCATATGCATTTGCATTTTAGTGTTGGCGATTTTGTTTTTGGTGTTGGTGATTTTGTTTTCGGTGTTGGTGATTTTGTTTTTGTTGTTTTCTTTTTTATTGTTGTTGGTGATTTCTTTTTCTTTTGTGGCATTATAATATATTATTTACATAAAATTTACAATTTTTTTATTCCACTTCCACGAATGATACCATTACCTACGACTGCTTTCTTCGTTGCGCCAGATATTGCTCCAGACGCTGCTGCTAGTCTTAATGTGCCTAAGACTGGCAAAATTTTAGGTATTATTGTACTAGTTAAAACTGATAATGCTGGACCAAGAAAACCACCTTCTTTTGCCATCGCTGTCATTTGTGCAGCACTCAAATTTAAAACAAAAGTTTTTTTACGATCATACTTCTTTACTTGATTTTTTGTTAGCATTAATTTTGTTAAAACATAATCAGAAATATTAGGATTGATTTTTAATGATACCTGTTCTCGCTTTGTAATAGCAGCTACTAATTTTTTAACTTGGCCATCAGTCAAATACACTTCTTTTACAATATACCTTGCCATTTTATATAACAACTGTAGATTAAACTTGAACTGTCATTTTACCTCCAATAGAATCTACCGTGATAAATCTATCACTAATCACTAATGCGTATACGTACAACGGCGCTACTGGAACCGCCCCAAGTGTCCAGGCAATTTCAATATCCGCTGTGCTGTCTACAGCTCGCTCGTTATGTTTACTAACATCAAAATGAAATATAGGATAAAGCGTACGAAATTCCTCTGCTGATATTTGAGTTCCATCTTCAACATCTTGATATTTTTGCATTGCGTCAAGCAGGTACATGTACGGTCGAGAAATAGTTTTATTAACGTCATCAGCAAAATTGCACTCGATAGCTCGTTCTGGATATTGCTTTGAATTTAATCTAGTGTATATTCGTCTGACATCAGCGTGGTCAAATATTGCATTATTTTGTTGTTGGTTTCCTCGTCGAGCGTGCTGTTGAAATACGACAAAGATATTTCTCGGCAGTTGTTCGCTTGATGTTGTTGTGACCCTCCATGTGTAGTCAGTAGTATTTGGAACCGCTGTCTGATACATTTTATGCTGCTTAAAGTAAATTCTGTTTGTATGCTTATCAAGCGTACTATTTAATTCTGACATTTTAGTGATTGATGGTGTTATACGTGGCATCCACAAAGCGAGTTTGTTTATGATAAACTGTACATCAGCCCTTCCAGATCTAAACAAGCAATCGTTTTGGTCTGCTCGATCTAAAATAAGCGTATGTTTTACTCCGCGAAATACTTTATCATAATCGCGACAAAAGCCGAAAATAGTGCTTAGCGGAAGCATCATTGAAATTTGACGTGATCCTGCTGCAAGTTTTCTTCGCCTAGCAAAGCCTTCGTTATAACGTGGATTTCTCACGTCAAGTGTGTTAAGAAGTAAATTTAACATTGCAGTACCGTCTGCAGCTGCTCCTGGTGGCGTTATATTTAGATTATTAAAAGCTGCTGTAAGAGAAACTCTTGTAGCGTTTGCATTAGCATCTGCAGCAGGTGCGACAATATCTAGTGCAGCAGCATTAGCAATGAGAAAATTTCTCACAATTACAGCATTTTCATCAGCATTAGCTCCATGTACTATAGCGCCTCTCTTTAAAAATTCAGTTGATTCAGCTATACCCCGTCCAGTATCCTTAAACCACATCATATTAGTTGCAGTTGATCTCGTGTAATCGTCGGAAAACGAAATAATATTTAAAATTGTACTTGCAACTTGTAGATGACTCGAAATATCTTCTATAGTTTGATTGGCCAGTTGATATCTAGCACTTTTGAAGAAATACATCTTCGTCTCTGGTGTTAAAGGTTCTAATACCAGTTTTATTTGGTTCGTTAGAATTTTCATCAAGGTACTCAACAAACTCGAATTCTGTCACATCATTGTCGATGTCATAAGTTTCTGTTAAGTCGAGATAATTTTTAACAGACATTTTATTTTATTAGATTATACAAAATTTTATTGCGGCATTGTTACTTTAGATATTAATTTTTGTATGATCTGCTCGCCCTTTGGTGATAATAATTTTTTGTTGTTGTTATCATAGCTTTTTGAGTTTCTTTTGTTGGAGCGATTTCTGAGATAGCTTGTTTTATTTCAGATGCAGTCGGTGGATCTCCTTTTATTTTATTAGCTATTTTTTGTCCCACCGCAGTCCCAGCGGCAGATGCAGCCCCAGTTGTAAAAGCTTTACCAGCGTCAATAGCAATTGGTGCAACTTTACGCGCTAGTCCTGGAATATTTTCAATAACTTTAGTGAATATATTTCCAAAAAATCCTCCTATTATTTTTCTTCGATAAACTTTTTTTCTTTGTTTCATTATATTTGATGTTGCATAATTTTTACTTTTGCTCGCGTAGATGTAAATAATAAGTTACAACTTCATTACTAACATGTAACTGTTTTCCTGATTGATCTGTCAACTGCATTATTATACTTGATATTTGACCTTCAACGTTTAAAGGATAATATATAATATGTCGTGGAGTTATTTGCATGAGAGAACCTGGCGGGACTTCTGGTGAGAAACTGTAAATCGTTTGACCTTTGCTACCTTTTGATGTATAAGAGCCAGAAGCAATAGAGCAATTTACTAATATTGTATTTACTTCTGTTATATTTGCTGTCAGTTCACTGTCATATGTAATAGGCTGATCAAGTGCAGTGTAAGTTTTTTTCAGTAAATCCTAACAGTTGTGCAATACTTCTTTCTCTTGGTTCAAGATTGATTGCTATATTTTTCAAAGTTATCCTAGTTCGCAATGTGTTATAATTTGCTGCTAATTCAAAATTATCAGCCACACCGTCAGCTTTTGTTATGAGCTCTTTGATTGTCTTGTTTAGATCTTCAATATTATAAGCTCCTTGCGGAATTTTTATTTTTTTGTTGTAGATATTGGAGATGTTGTAATCATAGTAAATGATTAACATCGTTAACATCATTTTTCACGTTAGGTATAGCATTCCAGCAAGTACAAGAAATTAATCCAATTTCATATTGTTTTGTAGGATCTAGTTGGATAGGTGGAATATAATTTACTGAAAAATTTGCGCTATCTTCTGTAGACTCGCTAGAGTTTAGTAATAATGTTGTTTGCATTCCTTTTATATTATATCATTTTACAAAATTAAGTCGCCGCGATTAAGTCGTGGTGTAAAGTTTCGTATTCGTCAGATGTTAATAATTCACTCGATCTTAGATGATCAAGTATGTCAATAATTTCATTATCAAGTTCAACACTATCATTCCCAGCTTCCTTTGACGATATTAATAACATTAATCTACCTATCATTTCAGTAGTTGAAATAAATACCTTTACACCAGTTCCTGTTTTTTTTTCTTTTCTATATTTTTCTACACGAGATTTATCGAGTTTATCAAATTTTCTTTTAAAACTCCACCCTTTACCGAAAGGTTTTGCTCTACTATTTTCTGCTGTTTTTTTTAAACGTGAGAACAATGACACCGTTTCTCATTCTATTATAAAGTGGAAGCATATCATCAATTTCTGTAACCGTGTTTATTTCATCTTTAGCAGCAGCTCCGTCTTTAAATATTACATCTAATCTATCGATTAATACTTGATATTCTACATCAGTCCACCTGCTTATATTATTAATATCACTTATATTTTCTTTGTTTAAAAAATCATCATATTCACTACCTTTTATCTCATCATTTGCTTTTTTTATAAAATAAAGTCTTTGATCTCCAACTTCCATAAACTTTACAGTAAGCTCACCTACTCTTTGTTGCTCCTCTTTGATATCTTTTATATCTCCTGATAAACTTGTTATAATATTTGTTATTCCTTGCGTTGTTAACTCTGCTAATCTTCGCTCAAGTTCCAGTGGATTGTTTATCAATCGATCTGTTTCAGCTTGTCTAACCGCAGGATCAGCTATATTTGCTGTAAGTGCCTCAATCAGTGTTCTTTTTTCTTCATCAGATCTAGTAAAAAGTTTTGCAGCAGCTGCTTCCTGTTGTTCTCTAACAATTCCATCCAAACCTTTTTCCTGTAGTTGTTTAAGTTCTTCTTCTGACAGTGGTTAAGTTTCAGGTTGTTTACCTAATAATGCTTCAGTAACCGGCTTGAAAATTGTAGCTGTTGTTTCTGTAGCAGTTACTTGCCCACGTCGTGCTTCTTGTACTTTTTGCTTAAGTGATGCCTGAGATTGAGCAAGTTTTTTTAGGTCTTCTATGTGTTGTCTGTATCTTGCTCGTTTGTCCATTATTATAATTATAAATTTTATAAAATTGAAACGCTTTTCTGTAAGTAACTGTTAATACAACAGCGAAACATTTTAGTTGGATCATTTGTAAGTTTATCAAACAAGAAAAAGTTAAATTTATCTTTTGTAGCATAATGTAAAGTTCAATAAACTTATCTTTTGTCACGCCACCGCATTGCTCGCTTGCAATATTTCTAACGTCAACATTATCCAGTCCTGGAAATAAAATAAAACAACCCGTATTTCGCCTAATAAACCTGTCAACATTATAAAATCCTTGAGCGAGATAAATAGAATTACACTGTTTGTTACGTGACAGTGAGAAATATGATTTTATTTTGTTCATCTCCATGTTATTTAGCGGAATATCATCAAAAACTAGTATCTTATGTTCATCTGCATCAAGTTGATTGACTGGAATAAGATCTTCTGGCTGCCTAATTATAAAAAAAATCCTCGCCAGCTTTAAGATCATCACGAAGTTTTTCATTATACTCACTTAATAACTCATACTTATCTTGCTGTGGATTGATTGTGTAAATATAAACTCTATCGTAGTTAAAATTATCACCAAAAAGCAAGTTCATAAGTAAATTTGTTTTCCCCAAAACAGTTCGCCCAACAATAAGAAAATGACAATCAGGAAGTTCATTGTTATGTTTATGCTTCACTAGTCTCTCTGTATCAAAGTTTAATATCGACGATTTTGCCATTTTATAAAATATTAAACTAGTGTTGATAATTTTATCTAGGACAGTAAATAATGAGCTACTATACAAAATTTGGAACACTATCAGATTTATCAACAAAAGGTTACCAAGGTGACTTATCCAAATATGCAATTCTTGATCGGCTCAAAAATGAAATCAATAATTTACTAAATCTTACCAGCGTAGATCCAGATGAAGTTGTCATTTTCCAGGATAAAGAAGGACGATTAAAAACGAGTGATGTAAAACTGCCAGATATAGTTGTACGAAATCCAAGTGGGAATATTGTTATGAAACAAAACAAGATTACAGATCTTGGAAACCCAACTGAGGATGGGGATGCTGTCACTAAAAAATACGTCAATGATTGGGACGCTTCAATTAATAATGAAATCACAGCGCTCAAAACTGATTTTACCGGTCACGTGAACACATTTTTAAGTTTTCGCAGAAACATAAACAAAATTAGAGATGAATATTTTGGAAATCCATCAATTGTTAACATTACACTCGCTAATATTAACACAAATCTCAATGATATTAACACAAAACTCAATGATATTATTAGTGGAATTCCTAATATTGTTGAGAAAACAAATATGATTAAAATACCTCACAAAGAGATTAAAAATATTGTGTATACTGTTGCATCTGGTTTTACTGGGTGGACACCAAAAAATAATTCTATTAAATATATTGCAGAAGTTACCGGTGTGTATAGATTGTCAGTGCTTAGCAGTGTAAAGTTAAGAATATCTACCAAATATCCATCTCATCTTCTAAATGATGACTCATCTGGAGTATTATCTGTAATAATAAACCAAAATTCTGAACAAGAATTTGTACTTGAACTAGTTGACAAAACTTTAAAATTAGCGAATTTTCTCTGGTGTTTGGAATTTATAGATGAACAACAATCTTTTATTTTGATTACCCAAACATAGGACTATGTAAACTAATATTATAATGAAAAGAAGTATAGTTGGTTTCAATCATATTTCAATAGATATTCCAAAACAAGATGTAGACGCATTAATACAATATTATAAATATTATCATAAAAAACTTTGGTGCGTGAAAAAATGTAACAAATACTACAACAAGATCCTTCGAGTAATATCTTATCTACCCTTGTTAATGACCAGTTCTGGTATAATTTCAAGTGGGGTATCATTAAATCCTTTTTGTTAATCATATCCGCTATTGGTGTTTCACTTACAGCAGCGTGTAAAAAAGTAGAACCAAGACTTTTGATAAAGAAGCATGGTTGTTTAACATCAATTAAAACTTACAAGAAACTACTTGATCAGATCCGGTCTTACCTACGAGGAGTTAAATATAATATGGATGATTTATTACGTGAATTTCGTTTTATTGACAATATGTTAACAGACATTCTACCAAAGAGGGTTAGCAAGTATGAAAAAAATATCACAAAAAATATGAGTAACATAAAATTTTATCTAAACTTAAGATATAATATAACTAAAATAATATCATTTTCATTCTAATGCTAGTTTAATTTCCACCTTGTTAACTGAAAGGCTCTAATGCACAGTTTAATTTTCATCTTGTTATCTGATAAAAAATTTGTGGTAAAATCTATTTGCCGTCTTTAGAATAATCATATTCCACACATACACTGTTCTAACAAATTCGTCACTTCTGTTGACAGAGCTTATGGCATTCCAACACCTGTTGTTTTGTCTGGTTACAAAATATCTGTCTACATAGTAGTAGTATAGGGAAATGAGGGGTTTGGCGGGGGTGGGGGAGGAGGTGTGGGAGGCAGGGGGTGGGCCAAAACCCTCATTTCACTTTACTACTCATAACCATATATAACACCTATGAGCCAACTAACAAACCCTCACCCCATCCCCGTGCTGAATCAAGCACACTCAACCTCATCAACTGTACTCCTATGCATCAGCTGTGTACACCTTTCCACTCATCATCCCATAAGATTGCATGCTCACTAAGTATACTTTTAGGTCGACCCAGCCTCCACCAAAAGACGACTCGAAAGCCTTCAAACCACTGAGTATCACGTTTACAGCCCCATTGGCGCCGCTCAACAGGTAAACATATCTCATGCCAGGAGTGGGATCACGAGGAAAGCAGAGGTAAAGATGGTTGGGGTACAGGAACAGCGACTTTACCACATAACAGCTCATATGCAGGGTGAAGTTCAGAAACACCGAGTCAAACAGGAAGAGCCATGACAGCTACTCCTCCATCACGACAGCAGCAGGAGAGAAGAGACACCAGGCTGAAGGACAATGACTACACGACACAATCCAGAAACAATCGACCTTTGGGCGGCAGCAAATACCACACAATTTATGCCAGTAGAATAGCTCTGCTGACCCATGAACAGAACTGCCTTTGCCACTGAAAAGAAATACCACTGCCGATTGAAAAGAATAACTATTCTATTGCCACTGAAGTAAGGGATGGTTAGACGGCTCTGCTAACCGTTCGCAACCCCCTCCCGCACGCACACAAATAAACATGCAACCACCCACACAGGCATCGATTCAAAGCGAATGGGCAGTCCAGGACATACACACACTGGCTGCCACACATTACCCGCCCACACACACCGATCAAACGCAAACAAGAAACTGACAGGTGGACCCGGCCTCCAGTTTTACAATCACCCCCACCCACCCCACACACACCGATCAACAACAAGCGGTGGACAGGCGAGTAGATAACGGCTTAAAGTCCAAAATAATAACACCTACCAAAATTTCAAGTTTTCACCTTTACGGATCATTACCATCTCACCTCTGTCTGCGTGGGTTCCAGTCTAAGTTTCGGCGAATGTGGATATGTGAGAAAGCTTGCCAGTAGCTTCTCGTGGGTGGTTGGTTCTTTCCGGTGATTTCCCGGTTTATTCCTCCACGTTAAGGCCCAGCTTGGGACCAAGCGCCCTCTTAGAGGGATTGACTCCCAGCCTGGGGCCACAAACAGTCGCATAATGCCAAGGAGGGCAATACGCAACTATTATACCTAGTCAGTCATTCGCGCCATTTTAAAACTCATCCTTCACTTTGGCCCAGGAAGACCACCATGCTAACATGATACTTTTGAAAGATGGTCAAAATTATTACCTATCCTCATTTAAGCGTAGCTAAAATTTATAGTGTGGCATACATCCAACACATTGGGAGTACTTTCGGCCCATATAAGTATTCTACGTACACCAAATACGAACATAAAAACATTCCAAATTCACAACTCTGAGACATTTGGTCAATTGCTAAGGTGGCTTACATAAAAGTTGAATAGGGGCACCCGTAGGTATAACTGGTGACGATTTGACCCGAAAGCATGCCTGGTTAACATAAAGTCGGGTGGGATACTTTGTTGGTTTGGTGGGGCTGGGTTCGAGGCCTCGGTAGGAGACCCAGTTGCGGGTCTGCCTTTGGGGGCGAGGTAGAGAGTCCGATGGATCCCGTGGCACAAATTCCAGAAGGCCAAGCTCTGGGACCAAGAACCCTCTTAAAAGGACTGTCGCCCAGCCATGGGCCACAATCAGGTCGCAAAAGTAGTCGGTTCTATTAGTATCTATAATCCGAACTGAACCGAACCAAATTCGCGGCATTCTTCAGATAATAAAATATGGAACTTTTAATCAGCTCAAAGACATGTAGGCCCTATTTCTGGATGATGAATGTAATATATGTGGTAGAAAAGATTGAAAAGGAATTGAGGTATATGGTTGCAAAAGACGTTGTAACCAGACATGTTACCAGATTGAGCTTTGCCAAAGACCAAGTGCTAGGCATGGCAGAAGAAGAATTGGTAAAATTACGAGGTTTCATAAGGCCTAAGAATGTCAGAGTGGGAAATTTGAAAGAGGCATTTGATGTTGTTATTAAAGTGGAGCTACTTTGTAGAAGACGTGATAAATTTAACTGAGTGGTCTTTTGTTGATTGTGGATAAAAGACATTAAAAAGTGGAAGAGATGATGAGAAAGGTGATGCAAAAGGAAGTAAAAAATATAAAAGAGACCCGGAAAAAGAAAAGATCTGGACAAAAGAGAAAAAAAAGAGGGAATAAAACAGAAAGAAGAAAGAAGACTTTGAGAAACTGAATCAGAAATGGATGAAGATACAAGCAAAGTTTAGAGTTATGGGTCATCCAGACAGAATGCCAAACAAAGAAGAATAAAAAAATAATAAGAAGAAAGGAGTTATTGGAAAAATTACGGGATGGTGGAATAAATGGAGAAGTTAAATGAAGAAGATGAATCTAAAGGCCTCGAACAGATTATTATTTTTTATAATGTCTCAACAACAAAAATATATTAGTTTTAAAACATAAATCCGAAAAAGCAACAATACGAACACTTGACGTCACAGTACTTGTACATTGCTACAGTGTTGAAGGTGTCCAGTGCCGTGACGTCATGCCACCTGTGCCATTCCACTTGTCGCGTCCGAGGCTATGTGCTAATACAAAATTCCCTAAGTCGATATAAAGGCAAGGCTGTGCCATATTTGTAGAAAAATCATGTCGCTATCCTATCGGAGGTAAGGGCGGGGGCGGAGCGGGGGCGGGGAGGGGGCGGGGCGGTAGTGGGGCAGGGCCGGGGCTGGGCGGAGCGGGGCGGGGCGAGGTCTGCAATGTGTTTTACCGTTGTCGCTATACTAGCCCACTTCATTACTTGTAATATGTGAGATTTATTTTATCGGTGTGCTTGATAAAACACTTACCCAAAATAATTATAGCCATTTTCATTTTGTTAAATACCTGTTCAGTTAGCCTATATACCAGCAACCCAGTCGATATTTATGATCTATTGTCTGATTGTTGACTTGAAAATTACAGAGGCTAATAAGTATTTATTTAGGAACTGTTTGGAAAAGAAGGGAACACATAGAAATAAATATTCTAAACTATTTTTCAAAAGTCAGCAAATCATAGATAATTTAGATGCATGTCCTCCTCTTCAAAGTGACTAGATGATTATTGTTAAGCAAATGAATAAGTCAGCATTCTCAGATCATTAACTTAAGAATAAAAATATTATTTCATAAAGCATAACTTTCATTACAGTACATTTTGATATGACAGCATATCAAATCGTAGAAAAGTGAACTTAACAACTCTTCCAAACGGAAATCAAATGAACCATTTTGAAGAAAAATATTCTCGCATACATAATTCTCTTCATTTACTATTTAAACACGTTTTTGATAACTTTTTTATTGGCATATGGTTTTATAACCTAAACAAAGAAAAAAGAGAAAACAAGATTAAGTGTAAAACGAACGTAACGCAATTTACTAACCTTCCGTTTTCTTCTGCCTAATATTTAAACTTTAGATTTGATATATGCCAAATAATGGGTCAAGCGCATATTTCTCAATGGCAAGTATAGCTTCAGTGAATTTGTCATGGGCGAGACTTTGTGTTGCATTAGTGTCTGCCTAAATTTTCAAAAATCTTTTTATTTTATTTTAATAGATGAATTGACAATTTAGATATATTTGATATTCTTAAGTTTTAATTGTGAACTTTCTAGACTCTATGCCTATTTTTGTTATAATGATATTTCTCATTTGACAACATGATGGCAATTTTTTATCAGGTCAATTAAAGAGGTCACGAAGTTACAAAACAGTCCATGCAGTGTTGCTTTCCGTAAAAAAACCCTTAAACTTATGTTTTTAAGAGATTTAAGCATTTATGCTCATTTATGTGTCTGACTATAGTTTCAATTGCAGAGAAATTAGTTCTTGATCTTTTAAATAAATATCTTCTCATGTGTTTGCATGACAGGCGCAATTGGAGACAAAATTATTCAGGTTCTCAGGTTGATGTTAGTATTTGATTGTGTGTAATTAGTCCTGACAATGACGTCCTCGCAAAGATATTAGAGTAAGATTAATCCTCATAATGGTTAAGGAACTATACTGCAAAACTGAAGACATACAGATGTAGCCTGGATTGCAATTAAGCTTACTTTTAATTTCTAACCTATACTTTCATTCCTTCTTATGATCCTCGAAATGTAGTCATATGTAAAGGTCCTCACAGGTATATGAATACAAGCATGTGTTTGTGTATGTGTGTTTGTGTGTGTGTGTGTGTGTGTGTGTGTGTGTGTGTTCAGAGGCATAGCTAGGGTGGGGCAGGGGGGTACATATGTCCCCGGGCGCCAAGGTACAAAGCGCCAAAATGAGACTTACAACGTTACATGATAATAAGTAAAATATTATAATGTGATTAAACGGGGAGGGGGCTGGGGCGCCAATTTTATTGTTCGTCCCCGGGCGCAAAATATCATAGTTACGCCTTTGTGTGTGTGTGTGTGTGTGTGTGTGTGTGTGTGTGTGTGTGTGTGTGTGTGTGTGTGTGTGTGTGTGTTCCACAGACAGACATAGTGTGTGTATGTATATATTTCTATGATAAAGTGGAAAGGGGAGTTATTACTCCAGCGAAAACGAATGATATTGTGTTAGCATTTACCGCAATCACATGTTTTCCTATAATTTACATCCAAGAGATGAGTACCCGTTCTAATCACCCTACCTTATACTTGGAGACACAATAAGTAGCGCCAAAATCGCCAAGGGAAATAATAAAAAGAAAATTTATTTTAAATAAGATGTACAGTTGTCTCCCCTATTAGTTCTCTCTCTCTCTCTCTCTCTCTCTCTCTCTCTCTCTCTCTCTCTCTCTCTCTCTCTCTCTCTCTCTCTCTCTCTCTCACACACACACACACACACACACATTGTTCCCTCATTCATGTTCGTATTGTATATTATACATGTTCATGATCGGGCATTGATTGGAACAGGCAACACATAATTAATATAACAATAAAGATGCATTTGAATATTTAAATTACTAATTTAAATATAAAAAAACGAATCCTGTTGAGAAAAGCAAAATTATTGTACAGGATAACCATTAATAGTGGTCATGAATATGTACAATCACTATTCCAGTGTAGCATGTCTGGTAATAAATCCCATTTATGATCAATGTCTACCAAACAATATAAAATTCCCAAATCAAATAAGCATTATTCAAAGAAAGTTTCCAATACTCAAGACCTTTGCTCTGGAGTAGTATTCTAGTTGACATTAAAAATGCGCACTCTATTTCCTTCTTCCAAACACAATATACCCAGTGACTACAGAGATGTATTAGTTTCAAGAATGATTAGTTCTTCAGCTAACAGTTTTAACTTCGTTAAGCAAATATTATTATTATTATTATTATTATTATTATTATTATTATTATTATTATTATTATTATTATTATTATTATTTTTATCATCATCATCATCATTATTTTATTATTATTATTATTATTATTATTATTACTATTACTATTAGTAGTAGTAGTAGAAGTCGTAGTAGTAGTATCATCATCATCATTAGTATTATTATTATTATTATCATTATTATTATTTTATTATTATTATTATTAATTATTACTATTATTACTACTATTATTATTATTATTATTATTATTATTATTATTATTATTATTATTATTATTATTATTATTAATTTTATATGAATGTTGCTATACGTTGCTGTTAATTTGAGGAAAGCAAGGAATGTTAACCGAACTACATTTCTAAAATAAATTATTCGTAAAATAAGGTCATCATTGCTTGCTAATGCTGTTTCTTAATTCGTTTTAATAAAGACTGGCGCTTTCAACTAACCTAATTTATCAACATTACAACAACAATGCGTCCCACTTTTTATTTGATAGGCATGAACAAATTAGTACAATCCATGTTAAGGACGAACCTAAATTGTCGACTACATATTACAGCTTGATACATAAGCCAGTGTTGCTACGGTACGCAATAGTCGATTGTGTACTTTCTAGTTAATCCACTTATTCCGTTCGATGAAATTGTGGAAGTCGTTGCAGCAATATATTGTGAATTTACAATTGTGAAGATATTTACAGCGTAAAAACTGCATTCTTCACCTATTTAATTCACTGGGTAACTAGAACCTTTTCAACTGATTCACTTGATTCTAAAATAGCATTGGAGTACCAGTACAATGTCGACACTTCTCTTTAGTTTTGACATACTTTCCACGTTTCTTGGATTCCTTGTTGTTAGTTTTCTCGCAATACTGTTCTTTAGACATCGCTATCATGGCAAAATAATCCCGGGGCCCGCCTGGATTCCTCTGGTGGGTAACATGATGGAGCTGAGGAGTGACCCAGATTTGAGAATATGTCTAAGAAGGCTACAAAAGAAATATGGCGACATCTACAAATTGTACCTGGGACCCAGTCCAACGATTGTCGTCTGTGGTTATGAGACAATAAAAGAGCTCTTCATTAAACGTGGGACAGAATTTTCGGACAGACCAGCTGCAACTCTTCCGATAATAATTATAAATGGCGGAAAAGGTCTCTCTCTCTCTCTCTCTCTCTCTCTCTCTCTCTCTCTCTCTCTCTCTCTCTCTCTCTCTCTCTCTCTCTCTCTCTCTCTCTCTCTCTCTCTCTCTCTCTCTCTCTCTCTCGATAGATAGATAGATAGATAGATAGATAGATAGATAGATAGATAGATAGATAGATAGATAGATAGATAGATTCTCGATACATACACCATCATCTCTCTCTCTCTCTCTCTCTCTCTCTCTCTCTCTCTCTCTCTCTCTCTCTCTCTCTCTCTCTCTCTCTCTCTCTCTCTCTCTCTCTCTCTCTCTGATATATTTCATCGAGTGTGTGAAAATCGGTATTTTTACGAGTGGCAAGGAACTTTTATTCTTATGTTATGCTCAAGCGTACAACATGTTCTTTATAACAGACTGAAATACCATATTGCTTAGGGATCATGCGCTATATCTGCAGTTGAGCCTTTATGTTTTGCTGAGCTTTATGATTATTCACGCAGAAAATATAAGTAGCACATTTAGAAAAAAAAATCAACTAACTTACTCTTTGTTGGATTTGGACTGTATTTGAACGGTATATAAATCACTGGGTGCTGCAAGACATACAAACAGCTACATAACTCTCATTCCCAATTGAAAGTAAAATAGCATTTAAGAAAAAATAATAATTCGTGCCATATTGGAGCTGGACATTAGTCGTCTGTATCGGGAAGCGGGCAATTATGCCACTTTGGCAAGTAAGAAAATAAGACTACCTCTGAATTTTACGGTTATCTAGTGATTATTTCTCTACAGTGAAATATCACAAATATTTTGCTTTGAATATCCAGTTATTCACGAACTAGTTCAACATATATTTGTAATTCAGTGATTAATCTTATATACTTGATTTTTTTCCGTATTAGTCCAGAATGGCGGTGTAGATAGATGAAATTTATTAAAAGGTTACCTACCAATCGAGTGTACTGCTACGCACGAGTGCATATACCTCAGACTTTTATAGCATCATTAAATTTTGATGTATGCATAGATGTGATGGGAAAAGGACTTATGCGTGGAAGTAAGTCGATGGGTGCCGTTTACCCGGAGACCTGGATTTAAATCTCCTATAGTACAAATTAAAAGGTGTCTGACCTTAAAATATTGTTATTTGTATTGTATAGTGAGTCAGTCTAGTATTATCAAGCATCGTTCTTTAGAATCCATTGGTTAGGGTTAGCACTTTCCGTTCAGTTTAGGGGATATATATATATATATATATATATATATATATATATATATATATATATATATATATATATATATATATATATATATATATATATATATATATATAAATTTCGTGGAGACTGGTATTCGTTTCTTCACTAAAGCTTGGATGAAACTTCATCTATGCGTGGTCTAGAACTGATGCAGGATTTAGATGCAGGCAACCTGGATCGTGTACATGTCTACTTTTGTGAGAGACAAATTCATACTCTTGTTGTGGCAGCATATTTTTGGGCAGTTTATGTTTATTTTATATTTATGTTTAGGTAACAAACATGATAGGATTTCTAATGTATCCTATATATATATATATATATATATATATATATATATATATATATATATATATATATATATATATATATATATATATATATATAAATATATATATATATATATATAAACAATGGGTTTTAATAATGAAAATAATAATCAGTACAAAAGAAACTTATAACTTCTAAAAGCCTTGTCGAGTAGCAAAACAAAAAGATACTGAACTATTTAAGACAAAAGCATATAAAGCTAGAGGTACATTTGACAGGAAAAATAGAAAATACTCGACGATTGTGTCTAGGAAAGCTAAGCGATCCATTATCCAACAAATGTCATCAATTTCATTCGAAAATAGCACATATGTATTTTAAATCACACAAGAATCAAAACAATATTTATTTAACAAACCTGCAAAATAGCGTACTAAGGTGATTTTAAAATACAATAGCATGCATCGGATTCAAAGCCCGTGCGTTTCATACTTAGTATGTTCCCCCTTCTTTGTTCTTTCCCAGTGATTAAATTGTACAGGATACCGTGAAAATGGAGTTCACAAGAAACTGAGAGTAATACATGTATCAGTCTGGAGGGCAAATCCTCCAACTTCTTCAATTAGAGAATTCGCTGAAAAATAAATCTTCGTACGAAAATGAAAATACATACGTCAATAAAGTCAAACCGAAGCCTCTCGCTTACCGAAACTTTTTTAATTGCTTAGATCATTTTGCTATTAACGTTTTTCAAGCTTGTGCCTTCATTTTTATTACGTGTTTGTTTACCAGTCGGACATTAAGTTTTTGTTGTCGCTTTCTCTGTTACTGAGTTTCTCAAGCAAAAATGTTATAGAGACTGATAACGATATCGCGAGCGAGGATCAGGCAGAGTTATCGTGAAAAATCCGTGTGGTGTAGTTTGCTCTTTTGAGAAGAATTTGATCTACCCTAAACGCCAAGTCTGATGAATGTTTCGCAGAGTATGTGTTTTGACTTCATTAAGCACCATTAAAATATTGTAGTTTTCTCCGATCACATTATGTACTTCTGTATATCGCTGCGATGGTGCTACGAAATACAACTTATCCCAATTGAGCCATCTCGTTATCATATTATTAAGCAATAATTGCGTTTTACCAGACCCAGAGAAACCTATTATACTTGCTCAGTTAGAATTCGGTAGCGCTGCATGATGCTTGATTGGCTTTTGCTTTCATTTCGCTGAGAAATCAATGACATCTATGTCGTACGAAGATAGTAAATAATATGAATTTATATTGCGTTCGATGCAGAGCATCCTTCCCCACCAGTGGATTAACAATAATAATAATAAAAATAAAAAGTGTGCACTTACAGGCTAGTGTGTAAAATATGGTACAGGCAAATCCAGATTTATTTCGTCTCATTCGAAGACTGGTGGCGATATAACTGCTCCACTGGGAAAATTATCAGGGACTCCATGGGTTAAATCCTCAGGAGAAAAAAACATATCCCTGGATACAATTATTGTTGTTCTGGAACCCGTTTTGATACCCGACTTGATGAACGAGACAAACCAATACCCAGATAGTATCCAATCAATGAGTTTGATCAAGCTTGCTAAGCTCATGATGTTGCGTATATAACTAAAGATTTACAACAATGACTTATTTCAGATGTGAAGTTGATTCACTCGTTAAATTTCATAAAACAATAATTCTAAGAGATAAACTTGCTAGTTTTTAAGTAAAATCTGCAATGAAAGGTAAATTAATGCCTGGTGATTGTAATTAATCATAAATAAATATTATAATGGAATCGGATTATTATAGCCCAAGATGATATTGAAAGGGTAGAGCAGCGATTAATAAACTAGCTGATTCGGCAGGTTTTACGCAGTCCGTTCCTAAGAATTGGTTAGAACGACAGGCAATATGGCAAATTTATCTACCATCACCTGAAAAGGTTTAGTAGCACAATTTGATGTCTGTACTCGAAACGATGTTCATCAAGCAGATATTTTCTTGCTACCAAACGATACTATTACAACTTGTAGACGTATATCGCGCACATACAAACACTGCTTACGTCGTTGACGTTGCTAGTAGATATGAGGAAGCAGAAGCACTATCTACAAAACAGTAACTGACGTTGAATCTGTTGTTGAACGTTGGTCCTGGCAAATAGTTAATTGGTGCCGTATCATCTCTGATGAATAACACATAATGTTAGAATCAGACGAGGATATACCTTAATTTATCGCGATAAGGCAATAGTTGAGCAATTAGTCAAACACTTGCTGAGCGGTTATTTTGATATCAATATGCAAAGGAAATATCCATCGAACTTAAGTTCGAGGATAATAGACATCGTGAATGGGTTGCAAGAGTAAAAAGCGTTATAGTTGCGATCACAAAAAACATATACCAATACAACGACGTGACGCTTTCTCATAAAAAACATAATTAGGTAATGTGACTGTAATATATTTATATGAATCCGGTGAACTTGACAGGGTTAAAAAAGAGTGACAAATCCCATTTGGAGACTGACCACATATAAAATTTACTGCGTGGTTAGATCCAAGAGTAGACCTGCAATCTACAGACTAGATTCAACTGCTCCTCAGCGCTGAGTTTTGTACGCGAACAGTTACAGTTCCTGAAGATATACAAATACCACCGCCTTCACGTTTGTGAAAGCAGAACACAGATCCTCGACGTTGCTTATACTCAAATTTGATCAACATCACATTTTCGAGTGTGTGACCGAGATTACTATTATTTCTATCCGCGGTGAATTGTTTTGGATTCTTTTTCGAATACTGCCACAACATCACAGTGTTACAGCTTGCGCAATTATTATTTTGCTGTTGTTTCAACGTCAAGAAAAATTAATTATCTAGATCACAATCACCTCTTCTCTCTTGTCAGATCGCTGGTAACCAGTTAATTGTTTCCTTACTGTACTATTTCAATTGCTATTAGTGGTTTCCAGAGTCATTCTGCAGTATATGATAACCCTTCGTAGCTGAAACATTCTTATGACGCAACACTGCTGCATAACTAACTTTGACTATTAGATGCTATCATCAACAACCCAGATATTTGTATCAGATAAAAAATAATCCTTGTAATGAGTTAATTGCTATATCATTTCCTAAAGTCCGCGGAGTTTTGTTTATCGTTAATGCGTTCTCAACAGTACTCACAGGAACAACAACAGTATCATTAAGAACAAGATTTTATTTCTCCCTTGACTGTCAATGTTCTATGAATCACAACTTCATTATTTTGTTTGCATGTGTCTGCTGTGTAGATTTTATTTCTCCCTTAACTGACAATGTTCTATGAATCACAACTTCATTATTTTGTTTGCATGTGTCTGCTGGGTAGATTTTATTTCTCCCTTGACTGTCAATGTTTTATGAATCACAACTTCATTTTTTTGTTTGCATGTGTCTGCTGGGTGATAACACAATGACACATGTAGATATAAACACCTTTCTTTATGGAACCGAAATAAATGCTGTTGAAGTGTATCACGAACATTCTTTTCGACTTGCATTTATCAAGTCAGCAGGTTCTATAAATTCCAAAAATCATACATTGTAGTCTCTGGAATTACTTCACGCATTATCTCACATTTAACCTCATCTGACTGCAGTCTGATTAACCTTTAAGACTCTTTCAGTGGTTCATCAATAGCTCTTTGATCATCAGTTATTTCCTCATAATAATCTTTAAACGTTTTTAAGCCATTCGTGGAAGGGGAAGATTCAACAAAAGGTTGTAGTCGACCATGATCTCCACACATGATAATAGCAGTATTTTTTGTTAGCAAACAATCAAGGAATATTTTTTACCTCCACAGACACGGTACATATTTCATCCCTGACAATAATCTTAGAAATATATATCTCACCCATTCGCTCTATTAAATCCATTAATCTTCCTTTCATCGGAAGAAGTTGCGATAAGGATGAGATTTAACTTCTCGCCCATTTGTTCCTCTGGCGATTTTATGTGCGGGTTTCAAAATAGCCATATCAAAATTCCGAAAAAAATTCAATCTCACGTGTTGTTTTATGAGAACCTCCAGGTCCATTGACATAACCTATTTTATAACATAGTCGATATTGTTTTCCTACTGTGCGTGCAGGTTCATATATTTTGATATTATAAAATGTGAGCATATCACTTTATGTTATTCTGATTGGTCCAGATGAGATCATGAAATTATTGTGCATTCATGTCTTTAATAATTGGCTGCGGCCGTGTGAAAACGTTCTTAACCCCGCCTTCTGGAAAAATTTTGATATGAATGAACATTTTTTGGCGGCCATTTTCTAACTCGACTCGGAAATGGAAATTAAGGAAATATCATATCGGCTGTCTCAATATGGATATGCTACTCCCACAGGGGTTCAGTATGTCATGTTTAACAATATCATCATAAGACAAATGGCAAAAATCAACAAGACAAGAACGACAATAACAAATAAAACTAAGGGATACCTGGTTGGGTGGGTGTGGTGCGTATATATAATCCTCCGTACATACAAGCGTGGTTTAAATGTTAACCTAACGAAGTAAACAATATCACCTCTTTTCGGAGAATAATCTGGACATGATTGGGTCTCCTAACTGACATACATTTATCCAACCACAGCATCTTTTTGTAGCATTTATGGGATGTGAATATGATACGAATTTAAATTTGTTGACATCTGTTTTACAGTCTATTTTTCAAATCAAATACTACAAAAAATAAATATCAGGTCACAAATGTATTGCAGTAAATGTGAGACTTTTTGCATGAAAATCGCAACAATGTAACATTTTTAAACACACATTTTAGGGTACACGTATATTATACTGTTGGTCTGCTGTACTGTGACTGCGTACCTCAAAACAATGTGGCAGCATCACATCACATTTATAATTCTGTTTTGAAAAATGATTTTGTGGTTACAAAATGTTTTTTTTTATTCGGATGGAAGTTTTTCTTTGATTTATAGCTTGTAAAACAGTACAATCTAATTTTACCAGTTCAACTTTGTTTGAGACTATATTTGATGCACAACAAATGAAAGGTACACCGTCTGTCAGAATGAACGAAATTATTTGTTCTTCTATCAATCTAAATAATTTCCACTGAAATAAAAACTATGTGATAAAATATCTCAAATGGATAACGATTTAATATTATATTTATGAAACTCGATGAATAATGTCCAGCTTTTGCTCGCCATGGCTTGCAAAAGCTGGACATTATTCAACTTGTTTGATAAATTCAATATTAAATCGTTGCCCGTTTGGAGATTCTCTATGTCTTGTCACAGGATCATATTCAGACGGAGCCGATGAATGATTCCACATATGTTTAGTTTTGTAATATATTTCCTTAAATTCAACAACGGCAGATTCAGAATAACTAAGAATCTTCTCCATTCTCCCATGATGCATCACAGCTGATATGTAATTGTTGTAGCAATCCTTGGTACTTTTATTGACATAAAATGAGTATGTGGCGACTCTAAATGCGGTATCAGAAAATTTGTTTATCATGGATAGTACATTTATCGAAATGTACGCGAGCATTGAAGATCTTAAATGAGTAAACTGTGGTGAGTCACCATCAGTGTAACTCAGTATTGTACCTAATTGAGTTCCGTCCGATAAATTAACATTATCTCTATACATAAAACGCTTTTCTCCGTGTACCAGCAATTAGGCTTGTACAATGCCGGTTATGATCATATGATCCTCCTTGTATAAATGTACCAACTTTTGTTTGCCAAGATCTTTCACAAGCGTATCTTCGAGATCACTTATTTCAGGAATTTTGTCATGAGAATATTTCTTTTGTTGTCGTAATCATGATATATTTTTGCAGTCGATATGATATAATTTCTTCTCTTGGAACCAACGATACAAATATTTGTTCATTAGGCATATGTCATAATAAAACTATTGGAGCCCAACCGCGTTCGCTAAAATGTTTTCCAAACCAAACAGCGACAATTGGATGAAACGTTTGCGTTGAAAATTCGAATGACTCAATGAACACCAATTATGTCAGGTCAATATCTGGTACGGATTCATGTATTTTGTTATGTCGTAGGTCCATTTAAGCGTCTTCCGTTTTAACGCTTGTCAAATATTCTGTAAGTTGCTCAGCGATATATTTTCATCGGTATAAGTTTATCGACCTGAAGTTATCATTCAGTGGATATATCGCATGAATAACCGCCATCACAGAATATTTTCCTTCATAATAAGATTTGTCAGTATCAGTCAGTATTCCTGGTTTTGAATTTTTATTTAACCTGGCAATACTACCAGTGTTGTGTAATCGAAAAGGATCTAGTTTGTCACGGATAATCCAGATGTCGGTCGCTGCCATAAAGTCTAAAAAATTTTTTTTTGCAATATCGAGATAATGATAAAATTATAGCTGCTCGCTGGTCATTTATTATATCATAGACAACAACTTCGGCGATACCATCGGTGTTGATTATAATTCTCAATGTTGACCACACATGATCTTCACCATCATCGCGAAATTTTATTTTGGATTCACTACCAAGAGTGATTAGAGTTTTATTTGCTAAACCAATCAAAGCTCGCCTTGATAATTGAGGTGTTATTCTATCGAGTTGGAATCTAGCTTTTTAGAGTGCTTAATCACATATAATCTTGAAAATTCCTACATATCATAATTATGATATATATATATATATATATATATATATATATATATATATATATATATATATATATATATATATATATGAATCAAGCAAAGAATCAATGTAAGTTGTTTACAATTGTTTATTCAGTTCCTTGTTACAGCGCTTGTTTAAATTAATTATGTGAACATCACCTACAAAGTGTACGAAGAGATTGTCTAGGACGAAAGCCTTCTTTAAAATGTGTTGGTGTTAGAGGTGAAACGCAGCTGTGTGGGAAATGCGTAGTTAAAATATAGAGAGCTGAAACGATATTATGATTTAAAACAATAATGCCAGTAATATTAGACAAATAATATTATTATATAAAAGGAGCAAAAGGAATTTGTGAAGCATCCCCTGATTTAAAATTATGAGGCATCTCAACATGGTGTAATCAGGAACTGTCGATCAAAACCACCATTCAGTAATGTTGATAATTCTGGTTATCGCAGAATTAATGCTGGGGAAAGAAATATATTTATATCATAATTTTATGTACGAATGTTTTTGTGCATTAAGCAAAGATGGACCTTTGATCGATTACATTAACGACAGGAAACTATAATTCTTTGGTATTTTAAAAGCAAATGTTGTTAACTCTATGAACGTGGAAACAGGAACAGATATATAATCAATAAATGCAGCTGGAAAACATTTGGTATTGTCAAACCTTCAGTGTGGCGGATAAAATATAAAGATCGGCGTATTCAAGGATTAATGAACAAGAAAAACAGTTCAGTAAGACTCGATTGTGCTTGACGCAGACACTGAAATCTCGAACTAATCTGGTTAAAGGGATATAACTCTGTAAAAAAAAGCTCTCTTTAGTGGAGTAACTAAGTAACTAAACAGCTGCCAGCTTGTAACTGATTAACATCATAAGACTGCCGCGATTATTTTTTTATTGCTCTTTTTTCTAACTCACAGTATGACTTGTCCTGCTTAACTTCGTCAGGGCTTTGACTCTGGCAAGGCCAATGTGTATCTCTCTTTCCTGTATGTAATACATCTCTTAACTTCGTTCATGATGAATTCAGAAAATCAAAAAGTATATCGTTCACAAATTCGATGTGTATTTTGTACATGTGCCTCCACTGCGTGAAATACAGACAAGTTATCTTTAGATCTTCTAGGTATCACAGTTGACAATAGACTTACATATATACTTAAAAACATGTTTAGCCGGCTCTCTTTAGATTACTCATACATTCCAATCTCAGGTATCTTATATCACAACTTTCGCACGCTTGCTAACTAGCGTTTTTGTTGCTTACAGTGAATCGGTGAAGCATGTACTTCGTGCAGAAATGTATATGAGATTTTCAAAGGTAGATATTGTATAAGGTGTTTAGAAATTGAAATTACCCCACGCTGCAGTTTACAGCAATTATGATTTATTAAGTATACTGAACGCATGTAGGTTGCCCGATTTTCCAGCTTAAGAAACTTCATAATAATTTCTGAAATGTATGGTCAGTAGTCCAGTGCTAGCGTGGCGGATTCTCATACTCGAGGTCTGGCGTTCGAATCCACCGACTGTCAAATTAAGTAAAATAAAACTATATACAAATGAAATAATAAATAAAATTATTTCTGAATCAGAATAAAAATATAACAATAAAAATATTTCTGAATGAAAATAAAAATATATTAATAGAAGTATTTATGAATCAGAAGAAATATAAAATAAAAAAATTCTGTAATTATACCGAATTTGTAGAACCAATGGTGTAAGTTTTGCGCATAATCAAAATATCCGTTAGAATATATAAAATCGATAATAAATATTGCTTTATCAGAATAAAAACCCCTCTATTATAATAAAATTAAATTCATAAAATCGATGGAACAACTACCTGTTAAATCAGGCAAATTTGATTGAAATCACAATTTCAATGGGCAATTACATGTTAATCAATATTTCGATGTGGTAACAAATAAATATTGCAATAAAATTTTTCTTTTTACATTTATATTCCGATTTAGATTCATATTTCTTTTTCATTTTAAACAGATATTTATTCTATAATAAATTTAGAAAATGTTAGAGAAATTATTTATGAAATTAAAACATTAAATGATGAGGATATTAAATTATCAGATCAATTGGATCAAGATAAAAATCTCAATGATTTTGAAGCGTTACTGGAACGGAAATATAATAGGTGGCATACATTAGTAGCTGAAAATATTTTCATTAAATTACTTCAGCAAGCCGTAAAACAATCTATACTTTATGCAGTTTATAATGAGGGTTTTTGAAAATTTGTTGCACTCGCAAATGCAATTGAGAAAGTTAGATCAGAATTATCACATGAATGCGAGACAACAAATATTATAAGTTCACGTGTGTGACAGCTGAAAAATTATTTACGATTGTAAATTCGATGGGACAGTCACTGACGAAATCACTGACGAAAGTCAAGAGGTATTATGAAAGTAAAAGGTGTATTTATTCTGAATAGATTAGGTTATAATATTTAATTTTCTTCTGATTCAGTTTAACATTCAAATTTATTCAGATTATATCATTAATTCTGCTTTTGATTAATTATTTTTTTATTAATTATGATTTCTACAATATCGAATGCGTAATCGATAATCTTACAACGAAGTTTATTTAGACATTGATAGCACACCATCAATTGTTGTGCAAGATTTAGTTTTTCTATTTCGGCTATTATTTCATCCATCATGCTTATTTGTGTAACTTGACTTGAGAAGAGATCAGTCACTATCTCACATAAAAAACTTACTTTCATAAACTTCATTCCTGAAATCAAGTGAGAGTCTCGCCTGGTTAGTAAATCTAAAATGTATAAGTGACAACATCAAATTATTGCATCGCAGATAAATCGGATTAACATGTACTGACACAATTGAAAACCCAGGAGGTTTTTCAGGGTTAAATGGTGGAGGAGATAATTTTATCTACGCGTCTACGATTTCTTCAAAATATTCATTGATATATATGATCGACAGTTCTTTTTTCAGTTCATCGGTGTTAAATCCGGGATATTTAAATGTTGGCACATCTGCCTCTGGCAACAAATGCCAGCCCAGAAATGTTTCTTTAGCTGATATACCACCGATTTTATCAACGTCATCGCTTTCAATCACCTCTCGTATAATTTTCTAGATAATTTTCTAGAAATCCGATTTTAATTTATTCAGGTGTCATATTTACTTGAAAATTTCATCCCTCGTATAATCGCTATAGGTAGGTTATTACTCTTAAATATAAAGGGCGAATGACTGGCATAGTTTGTCAATCCTTTGTTTGTGCTCAGCATTGGTGATTTTGAAAACGAATATCTTCAATTATGCCATACCAGGATACATTTGTCCTCCTTCTGATGTTTGGTGACTTTAAATCCTGATTTGAATTTTGGTATTGATGTCCATATTTCGTGATCTGGTGTTTTCACAATAGACTTTTCTTTTTGCAAAAAAAATCACCGCGCTGAGGCTGCGGAAGCCCTTGATAAACGGTGCTATTTCTGGCCATTCTAAAACAGCTCTGGTCGATGACTGATGATGATGATTGAAGTTCGGCCCTGATATTTATATCGCAGCTGATAATGTTGGCTAATGAACCGTAATAGCGATTTTAGATTTTTTCCTGTCACCGATTTAAGCCATTATTGGATTTCAATAATTATCTGTTCTATTTGATAAATGCCCGTAGGAATACCAACAACTTGCCAGTCTGGAGGAGTTCCATTAAATTTAGTTTTATAAGCAAACACTAATGAGCTAATTTCGGGCAACACACAGCATGACTTTGATCTAATATATGGTCAGCTGTAATATATTCGCAATTGTGCTAATGCTATTTCTTTGGTAGAATTGCCATTGGAAAGCTAACGTCAATTCAGGATTGGATGAGGATTGATTCTGGTTCTTTAAGATTGGTAATTTTATTATTAGCCATATTGAGAGAAACAGCAATTGTTACACCGACGGATAATAAACAATATTCATTGAACTTAATCAAAATGCTGATCGTGTTGTTTCTGTCTACAAATTTATTGGTTGCAAAGTCATCGTCTGATTTTGGTGCTCTCATATTTCATTATTGTACTTTTGATCATCTTGAGATCACACTATATATTATCATGAATTCTTCTGATACGTCCTTCTATCTCTCCCAAGAGTGTTAACACTGATTCCTCAGACTTTTCATTGTTACCGTTTTTAGTAAATGCCGTTTAGTTATTTTCAGTTGCATCTGGAACTCGCAGAATAATATCTGACAACGAGATATTACGTCCTTGCTTATCCTGAAAAATAACTTAATTTTGGTTTACATCTATGAGACACAAAAAGTGCTTATTTGGATAATTCGCTTTAAGGTTAGAGACTCCAAGAAGGTCGTCCGAAAATATATACCATTGTAGATTCACTAAGGCCTGTTTAAATTGTTGGGCAACGTGGGGTACTAGTGTAAGACTTTATGAATCGGCGTCATTGACATGGCACAACGTCGAGTACATCAATTAATTCACGGCCACATATAGGCGGGTCAGTTATTGTCTGTGTTGGTAATGTTGAATAACATGCAGAAGTATTTTGAAGTCAGTTGACATATCTTTTAAATTCCTTTGGTTATACCAGACAATACAAAACAAAATAAGTAATTCACGTGCATCAAATGCGTTTGCAATCCAGTGAGTACTTGGGCCAGAGCTCCTTTCGAGATTACTTATTGAGACTTGTTGCCTCAAAGATTACTTGCTTTGTTGGGTTGCTTGTTGCAACAGCGCTGGAAACATTTGTTTTGTCTATAATATGATGGATGGTGTTATTTATTGCATTTGTTGCGCGGCAAGTACCACCAATAGCTTTTTTGAGCGCCATTCCTTTTGCAATTCCAAGTGCTTCTAACGCAGCTTCTTTTGGAACACCTGGAGCCGCCACAGCGATCAACGCTGATATAGAAGCAAGAAGTAAAACTATACCACCCATTTTGACTGCATGTGTAATGTCAACGACACAAAGATTAATTTGATCGTTTGGTGTCATTGAAATACTTGAGTTGACATTCAGTTAGTGCCTTTTTATTTGGACCACCTGTGATCTGTTCTGAGATCAGTAACTTTTCATTCCTGAATTCCTCTTTGATAATGTTTATAGCTTTATAATCTGACCAGGAGTAAGATTTACACTAACATGATGATATGACATTTTAATATAATGATCGATTTAATTATATATTTTCGACTGGTGCATCAAGGAATCTCATTCGTCCACTAACAACTTCAATTGTCATTTGTTTGTCTGAGTATAACAGCGATTGCTCTGTAATTAGCAACAGCTGATCCTCTTGACACTCGAGCTAGAAATTGTATATCAACTAATGATTGTCTCAACAAATCGAAGTATTCCAGTGAGAAATAATAGATCGGATACAGTATTGTAAAATCCCGCTGACATATTTGCAAACCAATATCAAAATTTTGATCACGTTCAATGAATATCGACAAACGATGATATACACGATAAACATGATTGTTATATATCCTTACTTGGGGTTTGATGTCCATTTATTCACACATAAACTTCAGTAACATCAAGTTTGTCAAATATCATAACACTACTTAACCTGAGTTTACTGGTGCATCATCTTGGAAAGCAATACATGTATTTCTCGGTTCAGATACACCTTTCTGGGATGCTATCTGCCATGTCAATAAACCATTAATGTTACTTTGAATATTATCTGTGGTCATCGTTAACCTTGAAAATATTTATTTGTCACAGCTGTCCTGAAGAAGAAGTAACTGCTCTTCTTTGGTTATTGATGGAGGCATTGTTGGCATCCAGAAAAAGATATTTTGTCATTATTACTTTTCTATTAAGTTCTATATTAAAACATAGTCGGCAGTATTTCGCACATGAATGAGTGTATGTTTTGCCAAGAAAATGACCTTTCTATTATTTCTACAAAATCTAAATATATGCAATAGTGGAATCACTCATGAATAAGTTTTCATTCAATAATACAACTAGGTTCCCAGCTGCATTCATTGTCACTTTTCTGCCTTCTGGACGATCAAACGTATCCTTTACAAACATCATTGATGGACCAGCTGATCTCGAGTAATAATCGCTGTATCTTGTAAGGTCAGGTATCGTTGTAGCAACGTCGACGTCTTTTTGAATTAATTTAAAATGTCATCCGTCAAACATGTATATGGCACTGTTAAATAACGCCATGACACCATTCTTAGCAAAACGAACTCTATCACAAATTATGTATGCTGTATTATCTATTTTTGAAAGTCTACCTTCGATCTCAATAAAGGTGTCAGCGGGAAAGAAATGTGTACTGGTTTTCTGAACATTTAATTTGATTCTTCCACGTTTGTCAGGCATCTGTGCGTCATAGGAATAATACTGATAACCACGTACCTATTCATCTTTGAGAACTGGTGCGTCCATGTCGAATACGAGATCAGATATTCATTTGAACATCTTTATTATATTTGTTATAGTCTAATACGAATGCCACTTCCTGCTATCAGACTAGCAGTTATATTTCGCTTTTTTGTATTTCTGATAGGGATATATACACATTCGATGACAACACCATTGCTGCTAGTTTTTTATTCGCAGATCAAGATATTATTGTACTGATTTTACCTGGCATAACCTATGTTCTGGTTACTTTTACTGTCTGAGGTTTTGTTTGTATTACTCGTGCTAGTCTATCCTTGATTGATGGGAATGTTTTAGCAGTAATATCACGAACAGCACCAATACTAACAACGTAAATAACTTTCAGTCCCAGTTGCTTTGCATTTGGTATTGCTTTTGATGCTATCCTTCTAAATATACCCTGAACAACATCACATAGTCCATCTCCCTAGATCGCTATCTAAGTTGATAATCACGAATTTATCTCCCTGACCATGATCGGTCCACGTTAATTTTCTTGTAACTGATCTAATTGTATAGTCATCGCCAATT